>OZ023240.1:17247396-17485772 GCA_964006365.1 Trididemnum miniatum
GAGACCGTTGAGGTGAGTTTATTGTAATATTTCGGTGATTTTGCTTAGCTGTGTGACACTAAGGAAAAAAAAAAGTCACTGTAATTCTTAAAACTGGACGTTTCGACAAGAAGATTCAACTGTTATCATCAGTAGTGTAAGCAAGTTTTGTACTGCCTTGCTGACACTGCTGATGATGACAGACGAATCTATGTTGTCAAAACTTCCAGTATTAAAAATTACTGCAGTTGTATTTTCCTTCTTATGCTGCATTTGTCCCATATTTATTATATGACACTAATTTTCACTTATTATCATGTGCTACATTGCAGTGTACTCACTGATCGTATTTCTTATTTGATGTCAGTGATAATACAGACAACTGCAGCCTCTGCAATTGCGAATTCTGCAACTGTTTCGAAAAATCTCATCAGCGCAGCGTGACGAGAATCAAACAGAGGGACGACCGATTAAAACTGTCTACTTAATTCCACAAACTACGCTATGTTAACAAGGCAACATTAAAGGCATGAAGTGATTTACATCACCACACAAGATGACATCATGGTCACAATAAGATATCTTGAATCTCTGAGAACTATAGAAACAACTTATTCTGGCTTATGTTGAAGATATATGGTCATAAACTTCAAAATTTCGGAAAATCAGCTCGATCTGATGGCCAATGGTCAAATTAAAAAATAAAATTACTCCTTAGTAAAATAGCAACTCCACGCCATGAAAACCTTTCTGACCCTACTTATAGCTAATCTCCCTACCAGTTTCTGCACTTTAGCTAACCCGTTTTGCAGTTTTATTTTATGTTAGGTATTTGGAGACGGGGTGAAAAGCTGTAAAATAGCTGAAGTCCAATATAAGTGAAATAACTGAAGTTATGTTCAAATTATATTGAGCTGAAAATTCAACAGTAGTTTGAGGAGACTGTGGAGTGAGCTTGCGCTCTTCGAGTCAACAACCACCTGATAAGTATGCCCAATGCAATCACCTCCAGCCGCGAATCAAACTCGTGATGTAGGATCTGTCACCTGCGCGCCGCTGACCAGTGTTTGCGCAATTTGACTCGCTCTGAAGCAAGAGAATATTTGGTAATTTTTATCGAATCTATATTCAGGGGAAGAGAACCAGAGGGAATTTGGAATCTACTTAGCATTGTAAGAGAAATGCTGAAAAGGAGAGACTCTAATGCTGTGCTGTTATTGGACATTGTAACAGAACAGTGCTTAGCATTTGAACAGGTACGATTTAGCGATGCATTTTGCGGTACACTAAGCGCTTTCATCTACAACCTTTGAAATTTTTCGGATTAACTTGTTGAACTTTTGAGCAAATATTGCAAGCACTTTCCATTTGTAATGTGAAGCTCTACGTCTTTCGCTGTCTGCAAAACGCTAGTTTGCCGTTTCATTTAAGTTGTGTAATTAACCGTGTTACTATTATTTAGTAAACATGCAAAAAACTAACCAAGAGATATTGGAAATCGACTATACAGAAGATATCGATTTCGTTTTTTTTTTTGGTAAATATGCGCTAAAATTGGTTTTAGGAGCGTTATCTTTCAAAAACTTCATTATTCAAATGCTTGTTTTTTTGAATTTTTTTTTTTTTGGTGGAGGGGGATGGTTGGGTATGTACAGAAAGCACCACGCACCACGATGTAGGCGAAGTATGTAATTAAAATTATGCAAGATAACCTCACACAGAAGTTCTTTTTAGGTGGCTATATGGTGGTACAATACCAGAACATCGTCTTCTTACTTGCAAACTGGTAGTGGCGGCTACAGCAGCTCACACAGGCCTTCTAACAACATTAGTTCGGAAATAGCCCAGTATGCTGCTGCTAGCATGTGTGATGAGGTGAGTCCACTGAACTTGAGGTATCTCTGCATTTCCGTGTGAAGTACTGAAAATTTCTGGATATTGCGGTGTTGATAGACTCAGATTACTATTATTTTGTGAACTAGATTGTTTACTATGCTAGAATCTAACATGTTCTGATGTTTTTTTTTATTTTTTTATCCATTATAAAATTTTTTTGTGTGTGTGTTTGGTCGAGGTATTCGATTTAATGAGTAAAGTTTAATGCATTGCATCTAGCCCATCTTCTTTAAAATCAAATATCTTATTTTTAGTGAAAGGTTATTTCATCGCTGTTTAGTTCTTGTATTGTATTATTAAGAATGGTATGTCTGTACAAAGCGAAACAGACTTAGAAACTGAAGCTCTGCTCACCATCTGTTAGATGTGTTATTTTTTTGACTCTTAACGCTTTAATGGTGTCCAACTGTGGAAAAGTGTGTTAGTTAGCGTGTGCTGTCTAGAATTAAGCTACAACCGACTTACGAACGTTTGTTTTCATGATTATGATTCATAACTGCTAGTGTGTGCGCTGACTAATAATAGATCGTTGGCTGACTTCTTTATTTACTAGATCGTCGCACTTTGGCGTTTGGTAATCTTGGAACCTTCAGATAGTATTCTAATTCGAAGAAATGAACTCAAAACACGATTAACACATTTTCACGAAAAGACGCTGGAAATCATCAAGCGTGGAAAGCAAGTTGTTTTTTTCCTAGCTTTTTACTATAATTTCTTTCCATCAACAATATTTGATTTAAGGAACAAACACCTCTATTCATATGTATTTGAGTAGCTGTCACCATACGTTATCATTGATGTCAATTTTTATTGATGTCATCGGTGTCACTTTTGATTTCTGGTTCATTTCCTGAACTGCTTGGCATTTTTTATCAGTCGATAAAAATTTGGATTTAATCAAAAATATCCAAATTTTTCCGATTTTTGGTATGTATGCATATTACATATTCAATTATTCATCATAGATTGAGAATCATATTGATTTTAATCAAATATTTATCGATTATAATATTTTTATAGTAGGCCTATTGATTATATTAAAATGATTGTTTGATATGCTTTCGTTTTGACCATTGAAAAAATGCATTAAATAATTGACTTCTGGCTTTTTAAGCCTGGATGACGCTATGAACATTTTAAGGGCGAAAGCAGCTCATTTTTTTCTTTGTTATTTCTCGCTGTAAATCGGTTGCTCCAGCTGGGATAATAAAGAAACTAAGATTAGCAATTAGCTCCTGAAAGTCTTGGCCTACGAGCTGCAGCGCTTGAATTGAGCATAGTGTAGACTGGGCTTAAATGTTAACTACTGGCTTTGCATTGAAATTCTTATTTCTGCAATTGAGGCAACATTTGCTTGTTCAAAGCTTGAATTAAGTTATTCTGACGGTGGTTTGTCGCCGAGTTGTTTTGACGCGGCAAACTGTGGCACGCTGGCACTGAATGATTTTTTTCTAACCTATTTTTGCAGATATAAGGACGCTCATCTACTTCTGTTCACTGGCTTTTTGCCTGCGATAGACGCTTGTTCTTTCGATTGGCCATCGACAGAAATCACACTATGTAGTCATATAGTGCGTAAGGCGAGTGAAATCAAGCCATCTAGTACAGAGCTAGCTGGTATTACGCAAGATTTTAATGCGTCAAATGTGGACGTACGGTCAGATGTAAGTATATCGTGACTATTGTATAATCAGACTTAAATATCGGCTTCTTATTACCGCATTTAACGTGGCAGATAATAGGTCCTTGATTTCCGCCATGCTGTAGCCACTTTCTAGTATGCAGTTTACTAATTTGTAGCTTTTTAAAATGATTTTAGCTTGTATGAAAATAGTGTGCGTTTTTACTTAATGTGCACATTAGGCTCATAAATATCGTAACTTTTAATCGATTTTTCGCTTCGTGTAAAATCGAAGATTCCTATGCGAACAAAATAAATAATATGAGGTTATTTTCAAATTATATTCAACTGTAATTGAGGAGACTGCGAAGTGAACTTGCGCTCTTCGAGTCAGCAAGCATCCGGTTAATGTGCCAAATGCGATCTGCTCCAGCCGCGATTCAAACCCGTAACATCGGTTCTGTCACCGCACGCGGTACCGCTAAGCCACTAAAGCTCCCTTTAAGTAGCGTAGTTACAATGGCTAACGAACCATCAGTTGCAAAGAGTGCGTTTTCAGATTGTGTTGGAGACGACCTTTTATAATTGATCATATTTAGCGCTTGTTACAAGTGTCTGTCTCGACCGGAGTAAATGTTAAGCTAACCTCATTTGCAAAAGTATTGATAAGTTGACATTTCCTACTTAAATACTTTTCTGTAAGACCTTAGTGCTCGATAATTTGAATTTTTACTTGCTTCGTAAATCGCTCATGCAGAATTGAGCTTTTTTATTCAGATAGTTGGCATTATTGTGTATCATGCATGGTTTATTTCAATTTGAATAAGCTTTTTTGTTGAATATAGCAGAAATTACGCTGTCCAAGTTACTATAATGCATCTGTACACTTTAAATAGCATCAGAATTTGCTATGCCATCGCCTTATACAGACTAATTTGCTGAAGAGGACATTGAAAAAACCGCCGGAACTTCACTTTATTTTGTTTACTTCAGAAAAAAGTTTTGGAATCCCCTGCAACAGGAAGCAGTAGCAGCAACAAAAAACGTGCTACCTCCTACTGTCTTCCTTTGTCAAGGAAGTCGATAGACCCGGGCAGTGCAAGCGATGATTCTTGTATTGAGCGAGATATAGAAGGCGTACACTTAGGTAAGAAAACTGCTAGATGTTCCTGTTTTTCTTGCAGTTACAAATTCACCCACAGTTGAAGCTCTTTAAAGTATGCAAAATGCAACGAAAGCTACGACAGTACCTACGCTTAATTTTCCACATGCTTAAATAAAATCACCGTCACGTTGATTAGCCTTAATGCTATCTACAAAGACTTGAATTTTTGTAGCCAGTTAGGCGGACAAACTGCTTTAATGACTAAAATATTTTGTATATATTTAAGTTGTGACTTCGGCAATTGTTCGTGGCTTGCATTTCTTTTCCATTTATTGATTTATTTCTCTTATTCTGTTGCAGCAAGTATTTCTCTAGAAAAACTGCTGAAAGGTAAAGTCTTGTCCTTCTTCTTGGAAAAAATTAGCATCAAAGGCACATTACTATAAAACGATAGATTACAATAAGTGAAAAATCAAATTAAATCTCACGGTATTACTGTGTAACAAGTGGCTGGGCTCATCTCCGCCACTTAGCGTCGGTGCAACACAACTCTGAAAAAACATCGTAACGGTGGCGAGCCGTTGGCGACGCTGTGTCGATTTGACCTTCTCGGGAATCAAAGCCCAGACCTCTCGCACCGATAGCGTGCGCTTAGCAACTGGGCTAACCGGCTTTAATACAGTAATAAGTATATGTTATGATATGTTTTCAACTGTTTACGTACGGAGTTCATGACAAAACTTTTCACCGTTACCGCCTCGGCGTTGAGATGGGATTTCAGGTTAGGGCTAGGGTTTCGAGTTGGGTATGGACTCCTATGGAGTTTGGGTTAATTTTCGGGTTAGGGTAAGATTTGGGGGTGTCAGTGCTGAATAGTCGCGCATGCTACAAAATTTCTCTCAGAAAAGTGTTTTTTTAATAACTGGGGTAACATTTTTCAGGATCCAATCATTGGGAGGTCGCTGAGTCATCCCTGGATTTCACTTCGGATGATGCCTCTTCTGCTGGCTCTCCTGTGCAGTTCAGTATGTCTTCATCCGATGATGTTGATTCACCCACGACTGTTGCTATCCGAGGTAAAACATTTTTTCTTCACAGTATACTTTGTTAAAAAGGCGTTAGGTGCTGAAATTGACTTGTGAGAGCCAAAAATAAAAAAAGGTGTTTTCCGACCTAAATCTTGTCCTGAAAAGCCGTAAAACATGCATTAAGTTAGCTCATAATATACTAAATTGTTGCACCACTGAATTCAATATTTGAATCTCTTGCATTACCGATTTTATATCTGTTGTTTGACGTTCGTTTTGCTGAGCTACAAAAAACAAGATCCTGTTCTTCAAATCTGTTGCGTAATTCTTGATCGTTGTTGGGTTTCTGGCTTTGATTACCAACTAAGCCATATTATTATCTTCAATCTAGTTTAATGCTTTAGTTGCTGTGGGGCAATATTTTTAATAAAATATTTTTTAAGGAGAATCCAGTAAAGTGCCTTCCACTCTTATGAAAGAAGATGATATTACTGCCATATCTTCAAGTAAGTCTTGACAAATAATATTTCTCTCCATGCTTTGCATTCGGTATGTTATGAAACAAATTATCTTACCATCTTTTGTTCTTAGCCAACGGAAGTTTGGATACACAATCAGCAAAGATTGACTCACCCTTGAATGAAGACGCAAAATTAGCGAAATATAGAAATGAATTGGATGCTCTTTTCACCAGGTGAAATTAAAAATGTCTTTTTTCAAAATATTGTTATTCAATGAATGTGAAAATAAAGTAGCGAGATTCTGTAAGCAGCTGTTGACTAATAATGACTTTGTCCTGCATTATTGCCATGTGTGCGCGACCTGTCGCCGTGGGAACTCGCCGTGACCTACGCGACATTTTCCTCTCCCAAATCCCAACACCAACCACAAGCTCTAAGCCAAAACAATATATAATTTGAAAATAACCTCCGTTATTTACTTAACCCAAACCTAAAAATCCTGTCTTAATACCAAGTGTGTCACACTCAAGGTTCTGACGTCTATTAGCTAATCAGTGTGTTGTTAAAGCAATTGTAGCATTGTATGATATTGATGCAAATGACCCTGTTTGCTACTTAAGTTAAATAAAGGAATAATCCGATTGTTGCTAATTGCTTAATTTGTAGAGCTGAATCGCTGCATACGCACGGCCGATCAAAGGAAGCTTGCGATCTAGCCTGTAAGCTTGCAGAAGAAGTGTTAAATCACCCTGAGGAATTTATTGTTGAGCCTCCTTCCCTTCGGGTTAGTAACTTGCTATACATAACATTATCTGGTAAGCTATACGGAAAATAATGAAAAATTTCGTTCTATTGTCTGCAGCCGCTTAATATTAAAGCAACTGGCTCTTGCTGTTAAAAACAAACTAACGTCTTTACGTCTTAATTAATACGAAGTGCACCGAATTATGTGTTGTATTGACCAGCTTTAGTTACTGCTGATTTTTGTTCCATTAAACCGATGATATAATTGCTTTTTCATTTTTTGAAGTATTCATTTCATATTACTGAAAAGTACCTGACGTTCAGAAAAAATCTTGTTGATCGAACACCTAAAAAATCACGTGCTTTGTAAGTGAGCAATTGGTCTTCTTGGTTCACCTAGTTCCATTGACAAAATTCGGTTACCTAGATTTCGAAAACCCTGCTGTTAAGATTATCAGCACAATTCTTTTTGTTCCTGGACAACGAAATACGAGAAAATCACCCAGTTCGTATTTACTCTGCTTGAGTTTTGTTGCTAAGTAATGTAATTGAAATTTTCAAGTTTTTTTCATGACCTTAAAGCCTAACCTTACTAGCTGTTTTCGCAACAAATCCTCTACCATGTTTTTAACGGGATTCAATGCAACAAAGCCTTTTGTTTCTACATACTGTTACTGTTGATCGTGTTACCCTAATTTTTAATGCTAACAGCTTCTGTTGAAATCTGTGTACAACTGTACCTCAATGAATGTCAGCTGCGACGTGCATGAGTAAACGCAATGAATTTGTGAATAAAACATGTTGTTTTTTCAAATCATAACAGTGAGAATCTTTTCTAGGGAAACCGCAAAGCATGGATTCGAACTAGTACCTCTTATGCTTGCAAGTCATTGGAGCGAGCTCTGTTTCTTTGCACGGTATTATCAGAGCATGTTAAACATCATACTTTGGCATTCAGAGTTGGTTTACAAGGACTGGGCCTAAAACGACTTCCCGCAAGCAGCAAAACATTAGAAGTAAGTAATAATAACAAGTCAAAATTGCAAATCTTTTCAGAAAACACAACCTTACAAGGCTATCACAGCCCATAAGAATGTGTACTTACTTTTCTAGTCCTGTTTATCCTTGAGGGTCGCGGGGGCAGCTGCTCGAGTTGTAGCCTCCAAGCATCTCGATCCTCTGCACCGGGGTAGATGCTGTTGTGGAATTCCTAGGCGAGATCAACTAAGATCTTCAACATAACCTTGCCATTGAGTTCTACGACGCCTTCTAAACCTTCGACCAACGTGTGTTGAACACAGCAGATTTTTGGCCGTTCTTTCCTGGAACGTTCTACAAGTTTTTTTTAGTTGTATCTGCCAATTGCGTAGCTGATTGCATACTCGATCTTCAACAGTCTCTGTTTCGACCTTGGTAGGTCTCATCAGCGCAGCTTGGATTAGTCTGAAGTGAAGATCCAAAGATTAACTTTACCGACCTACAAAGATTTTGTGCTTGTGGTGCTTACCACAAAACAAATGCGTGCAATGCAAATTACTTGAATTTTTTTTGTAACTTTTTTATTATTACTTCAAACAGGTCAAACTCTTCTACCAACAAGGCGAATTAGCTGCACTCATGAAACGTCTACCTCTAGGTTCCCGCGAAGTGGCCAGATTAAGAGAGAAAGCAAGCTATTTGGCCAAGACAGATTCCTCCCAAGAATTCACCCACGTTCTCCCACTAATGTTGGCTAGTTTTGTTTTTGATGCTTTTTGTCAGACAAGTAAGAACTATACCAAAAATTTATACTTGAATGATTTGAGTTGTGGTAAGAGTTTTGTTAATTAGTAGGAGTCAATAATCATTTTGGTTGAAAAAATTCTTTGTTTGGAACTTTCTCTCATTTTTAATAATTCCATCCAAAATAAATTCCTAGCTTGATACACGATTCAAATTCTAAAAATTTTCGTGCTTTATTTACCGAGATGAGATTAGTAGTGCTTATGCATTGGGGCTAGTTTGCCGACTTATTATTCCATTAGGCGTAAATCAGCGAAACTAAGTGAGATTTCACGTGGATACGACGTGTCTGTTGCTAAAACATTATTTTTTGGTTTGGAAAAACAATGTTATTGAAAAATTCAAAGATCAGCGAAAATGCTAAGTTTGTTTTAAAACTCGGCTGCTGTTATTTTCAGCTCCTTCTGGAGGTCGTAATAGCTCGGCAGGTCCACGCAAAGAAATCTCGCAAGCTGATCAAGATCTTGGATTTGAAGCTGCTGTCAACGCTTTAAGTTACAAGGTGATTTATGATTCTTGCTTAGTTTCAATGAACTTGATTTTCGTAGCTGTAGTATTAATTTGGTTCTTTGTTTAAATGTAATTATTGAATAAGCTTGCATTGCTGCTCTTTTTCGGGAAGGATTTGATTTTTTACTCGGTTAGTTGTCAGTCACGTGGCCCAACGGTTTTTCAAATGGTTAGGAGTCTTTCGTGACGACGTTGAAGCCAATTGCTTTTGACGAGTGACCTCTAAATCATTGCACAATTGAATTTTCTGTTTCTTGATTTGAAAACAGCTTTCTGTTTATTGTTGTTTGTAATCCCAAGATTTTGTTTTGTTTAGTTAAACGTTTCTGAAGCCGAACATCCACTTCTTTGTGAAGGAACGAGAAAACAGAAAGGAGAACTTTCTCTTCAAATGCTTCTATTATACAGAGATCAACAACATAAACTTAGGACGGTGAGTTTTGTCTAACAAATTGATACAGATAGGCCTAACTTTAGCCTCTTACATACTATACAATATACATATTATGGTAGTCCTTGAAAAAATTGCTAATTGAACGTTTTAGAAACCAGTTCCACGACTAGTTTCGCGGTGTAACCGCTGATCAAGTAGACTCAGGTTCGAACCCACGACTTTTTGATTGAAAGTCAAAATCTCGTAATTGGTGGGCAAGCAAGATGTTGAACACCTTTGAAGACAATTTGTTTTTAATTGATTGTAATTAAAATATTATTCTGAAGGGTTTTCTGGGTTGGAAGTCTTACTTCAATACTGTTAAATTATCATTTAAGCACTGGAATATATATTTTTTTGAAGGAAAATGTTAGTTGCCTGAAATGAACCTGGAGTGGCACTAAGAAAATTTCGAATACCATAATATAAAAGATGTTTTTTTTTTTGTACATTTTTCTGATTTTAAGGACCCAATAGCTTTGAAAAGAAAGCAGTGCTTAAAACGCCTTAAAACACCGATTAAATGTTGTTGCTCTGAGAGTTTTAGATAAACGTTTAAAATTGAATTATGGTTTCTGAACCTCCATCAAATAATATAGATTATGTATTGTAGCTATGTTGAAATCGTGTTATATTGCGTTTAGATATGACTGCAGCGTACTTTTCGAGTCTTTGTTTTGAATTTGCTTTCTATTTCTTTTTTTTAATTGCCAGATTGAGATTTTTGATTTTTTGATGCAGATCCTTGAAAATCTTCTGGACAAATCTTTATCTCCTAATCTCCGAGCGTCGTCAGCATTCCCATCCTCAAATATATCTTTTAAAAGATCAACATCGTTGCATTCAAACGGAGGACTGGGATCAAGCCGGAGTCAAAATTCTCCGTCTGATCCGCCTAGCTCCAGCATCATGACATCCAATGTAAGTATTTTCACTTTCATTATGTATCAGACTAGATGACTGACCATTTCGTTGTCAACTTATACAGCAATAGACCTTTGGGGGTCCATGTACCCCTAAAGTGGTCGGTATACCCTTGCACAAGTACAATGTGAAAATCTATTTAATAATTGACTGGTATGACATGTTTCATAAAAAGAGATCGATAGGTTTTGTTAGGAAATTTTAATGGTCTGCAGTTCAAAATAGACAAGGAAACATTGCTCTGCAGCAACATATTTTAAACAAACTTGCTTCGTGGTAAGCTACTGTAGTCTTGGAAAACAAGCATTTAAGAATGGTGATATAATTAATATCAAATCTAAAGCTGTAGATTTAAATTACGGTAATGAAATTGCTCTTATGTCAATGATATGATTAAATCTTCATGCCGTTTTATTGTTTTATCTTTTTTAGATCCGGATGATGTCCAACCTCCACGTGGATGAGAGCACAGATGAAGATGATGCAAGGATGGACAGACCGTCATACAGTAAAGAGCTAAATACATTACCTTCGTTCGTTCGAATTAGGCTCGCGCATATCCTGTCTACATTGCTATTTTTCGTGGGCTGCACTGTATGTTCATTTTTCATGACCCTGTTGTCGTAGTTTCTTTTTTGGATCATTAACTTGTTTTCAACTATAATTAAAAAGTGGCTATCATCGAAAAGTTAAGACGGTTTTTGGCCCATGAAAAATGAGCTTGCGGTAAGGGTAATGGACTAACGGTACATTACAGTGTATTCAATTTCACAGACGAAACAATACGAATCAATAAAAGCTGATTCAAATTTTCAGATTTATTCAGAAAAATGTTTATCATTTAGTATATTTCTATGGTGTAATGTAAATAGCACACTATTTTTATTACCAGATGACTCTCTTCCGGACCCTCATGGTGACGTAAAGTCCTCCACTTCATGTGAAGATGATTATCCTTCCTCATCTACTGTGTGTAGTCCTCCACGTAGAGATTTAAAGCTCTCATGGAGATCCCCCACTGTCCGACCGAAACGGAAGCAGCATTGTAAGTCATTTGGCCATTGAGGACATCTTGTTGAAACTGATAATTGTTAACTTTTCTTCTTTTGTCTTGATTAAGCGAAATAAATGCAGAAAGGTCCGATGCAGCTAAAGACTCAATCATTGAATAAAAAAAAATCAATCTTCATTATACTTTTGGAATTATGCCGAAGCGTGTAAGGAGAGGCGAGGCCCCTCTCCGCAGCTTGGCGCCTGGCAACACAGCTGCGAAGAAACGTAGCGGTGACGAACCGTTGGTGACACTGTGTCCGGTTTGACCGGCCCGCGAATCAAACCCCAGACCTCCCGCACCGATAGCGATGTCTATAGCAACTGAGCTAACCGGCCGCTAAAAAGTTTTCTGTTGGGAGTAGGATGCTTATGCTTTACGTAGCTGTTAATTAATGAATTTTACTGGGCCGAAATCTCTGTTGATGTACTTTAGTAAATGCTGAATTTCCGGTCTTGTCTTTTCGGACAAAATTTTGAAAAGTGTCATTTTTTAACTATAATTTTGTGTTATTTTTTGCCTCAGGTCTCGCCAATGTTAATAGTTCAGCATCAGAAGAAGCGATGTTAAGTGACACTTCTCCTCGACTGCGCAGAAGAAACCTCGCAGGAACTGCAAATGATGTTAACTCTCTTCCTGTTAATGTTCCTGCTTCTGCGGCGAGCTGGGCGGCTCAGAGGTACCCATCAAGCCCAAGTAGTGATAGGTAAGGTCGTGACACTCGCAAGGTTCTAAATTAAAATTACTTTTTCTCTAGTAAAAACGATATATCGAGCCGTACTTTTGCTCTTTGGAAAGCTTGCTAAGTAATGTAGCTGAGTTGCTATTGTAAGTCCCAGATTCGACATTTTACGCTGTATCAATCTACAATGTAATGCATTTGTTCATAATAGCACTGATTATAAGAAACAGTAAAGGTCGATTATGATATTGTCCTGTGCTTTTGGAACTACTGAGATATGTTTTGTTGCAGTGGCAGTAGCAGCAGCAACGATTCTATGGGCACAAGCTCAGGTGACAGTAAACGAATTTTCGAGCCCAGTCGATACCCACAAAACAACCGGTCACCCCCAAGACCTAACTTAAATGCATCCGGAGGTCTGGCGGGAAAGTCTGGCTTTCCATTTAGAAAGGTACGTCTTTATTTCTTGTCGTAATGGTATTGGCTGAACGGCCAATGGCGACACAAGTAGTTCACACTGATGGGCGTTATAGACATGCATCCGATCGGAGATGGTAATTACTTCATACGTGAGAAGTTACTTTTGGCTGCTGAGCTCACGGAGTTAACCGGATGTGAATACTAGGCCAAACAACGACAAAATACAAATAACTGAGGTTATTTTCAAATTATATTGAAGTGAAAATTCTGCAGTAATTAGGGAAGACTGCAAAGTGAGCTTCTGCTCTTCGAGTCAGCAGCCACCCGGAATATATATCAAATGCGATCGGCTCCAGCCTTGAATCGAACCCGCAACGTAAGATCCGTCACCTGCGCGCGGTACCGCTAAGCCATGTCGCTGACAAGGACGATTCATTTATCTTTTCTAGGCCGGTCTAGTGTGGCGGCTTGACTAATGAAGCTCTTGATGCTTTTGTTTAATAAAGCAACATGCAGCTTGTGTATCAAACAATCAAGCAATATCTAAGGATGGCAGGCAATTAGTGATTCGCTTTATGTTTTTCAACTTTATTATAGAACCGCGGGCGCAACTCTATTGCTGTTCCTGACATTCCTAACCAACCGTCGGAAGCTGCTGCTCATTTTTTCTTCGAACTAGCGAAGAACGTGTTAGTGAAAGCTGGTGGCAACAGTAGTACTTCGTTATTTATGCAGGTTAGTGACCTTGTATTGTTATCCAAAAAAGACTTTGTATTTGTATTGCCTACTTACATGTACTATCATTTCATCGCATTAAATGGCTAGATGTAGCTTGTAAAGTAATATAAAATTGATTGCCGGAGCTAAGTGCTCGTAAATTTATGTCTAATTCTGTAAATATGTCATTAAGGTTTTAGCATTTAGGTACATTAAGCATTTAAAATCATTTTCACTCATTTTTCTGGTGATAATTTTAACCATTTTGGATTAGCGAATTGTGGGATTAATGAGATCTGAAAGGTAGAAACAGTGTTTACTGTCTGCAATTTTTACTTTGCTTTACACTGCATGAAATTGAGTTGGTATTTTTTGTATTTTTAGCAGCCACAAGGCAACAACCAATCCGGAGTAAACAGAAATTTAGTTCTAGCAGCTTTTGAAATTGGCTTGTATGCACTAGGCCTACATAATTGTGTCTCACCTAATTGGCTCAGTCGCACCTACTCTTCTCATGTTTCCTGGATTACAGGTATATTTGCATTTTTTGGATCTAGTTGTCTTTGTATCTGCATTTTTAGCACAATAGTAGTTACAGCAAGATGAAAAAAATTGTAGACTAGGAAAAGTGAAGTAATGGAGTAATCAACGTTGTGGCATTTTGGAAGTTAAAAAAAGAGTAGAAACAGGCATAGTTGCCACTTTTTTGGCGTTCACTAGACGTTCGCTATGCAAAAAGAATTGACTATGATTTCATTTCAATAGCCAAGTTCTTGGGTCGTTACTTTCTCGATCTTGGCTTAATTTGTTCAACCAATACCGTAATGTATGGATAGTTTTATACTACCCGAACCTCATTTTTTGAGAGTGTTTTGTTTGTGCCTCGTAGTGAAATGTAGTGGTTTCTGTGTCTAGAATTTTTACTTTAGTTTCGTTGAAAATATCATCAGTGACAATAAAAATTGATAAATTTCAGGACAAGCAATGGAGATTGGTAGTGCAGCTCTTGCTATTCTCGTTGATTCATGGGAAGGTCACCTGACTCCACCTGAAACCGCCTCATTGGCTGATCGAGCGTCACGTGGGCGCGATAGCACGACAGTACGTCGAGCCGCTGAAGTAGCGCTGAGCGTTTTGCCGCGAGCGCACGCGTTGAGTCTCAACGAAATTCAGCGAGCCTTGCTTCAATGTCGTGAACAGGTGAAGAAAATGAGCTAAAAATCAAATCGTCATAATGCTCGCGATATTACGCCGAAGCGGTAACGGGTGGCGAAATTCATTCCCTCGATTTAGCGCCTAAGCAACACACTTCCAAAGAAACGTCGCAGTGGTGACGAGGCGTTGGCGACGCTGTCCGATTTGACTGGCCTGGGAATCGAACCCTAGGTATCGCGCACCGATAGCGATGTGTGTAACAGCTGAGCTCAAATTTATGAAGAGAGCACTTTCGTGTCCATGCTATGGTTTAATGATGTGAGCTGCTTGCAGTTTTGAGCTGTTGGTACTCGCGAACTTCGACTTGTATGCGACGATTCCTAATTATTTTGTGTTAAGTTTCCCCACCACAATCTTTTCGTCCACACTCTGCTTGCAATGAATGAGTTGCCTCTATAGCCAAAACGCTTTTTTCTATTTCAGAACTAGACAAATTTAGCATATTTGCATCTTTTTACTAGTATTGCCCACATTAACAGTGGACAAGACTGCGGTTGCATCAGAAATATGCTTTTTAAACAGCATGACTTGCTCTACCTAGGCCATTTATCGATCTACGAGCGTCAATGTCATGATTGTTGCCTTTTCGCCTTTGCTCTCTGAAAAGCGCGCTGCTCTTAGTAATGTAAAAATCATCGACTTTTAAAAATTTTTTCGCGGTTTTACACCGAAGCGTGTGCCCGGTGTTCCGAACGGCGGGTCCATCTCCACGACTTAACACCCGGGAAACTGTCTTCGAATTCCGGTGGCGGCACTGTTCAATTTCCCAACCGGAAATCGAACCCCAGGCCGTTCGCACCTATAACGGTATCGTTACTACGAAGCCAAACTGTCAGATAAGACATTAACTTTAGCCAAGTTAATTGTGGAAAATATTTAGGGCGTTGCAATGCTTGAGAAAGCATGCTATGCAGTGGAACAAGCTGGAAGAGGAGGAGGCGTGTTCCCGGAAGTTCTGGTGGATGTTGCTCGCCAATGGGAGTGGATTCATCACGAGGTGGTTAGCTATTAGCACAAAACTTATGCTTTGAAAGTGCATCAACTGTTTTCTAAATTAGCCAGTAAAGCTCTAGTTGATTTTGATGCTAAATTGTAAAAAAATGTCTTGATGATCACTGTGTAAAGTGCATTACAATAACAAAGTCTTGCTTTGGTCTGTTAAGGCCCAAGCAACATTTCTGTCTGCCTAATTGCATAGCTAGATAATAGGTATTGCTTCAGAATTTTAACTGTTGCATACGCCTTTGCTATTTAGTAAACTTGGTACGTTTTTTTCCCAGAAGTATTTTACTCTCGGTCAACTTTAACTTATTTAAGGAATAATTGGCTAGTTTTCGTTATATTTTTCTATGTCTTTAGGTTAACGAAGCCGGTGATCACGATGCTGTACGAATCAACCCTCCAGCTGTGACTGCTGCTGTCTCCCCCGCTCCTGTACCCAATCCAGGTTTGAGGATTCGTTTCTTTAGTGAAAGTTTTTTGTTCATGTAGTTTCTATTTTTCAGCTCCTGTAGCTACAGTGTCCCAGCCTACTGGACCACACAGCGTGGCCTCGCCCAGTATCCCGGTCTCGGTCAGTGGGATGGTACTACCAGGTGGAGTTATCACAATTCAGGTAGTTAACTTTGTTTACCCACATTTTTGATGCAATCTTTTTTAAGAGCTCAAACTGGAGCTACAGATACGAAAGAAATGGAATGCCTATGACTAGATCGAATTCACTTGCTATTATTGTTTGGTCTTTGCTTCGCCAACACATCAGCTTCATGTTTTACTTTTTTGGCTTTCTACCCCCGAATACAACAATCGACCAGTCGTCGTTGTGGTGAAAAACATCTCTGTCGGTGCTGACTGAGGTTTTGGGTTCGATTTCCGGGTCGGTCAAATGGTACACATGCAGTGCATCAACGGCTCGCTACCGCTACGACCTTTCTGCGGAGCTGTGTTGCCCAGGCGCTGAGCCGCTTAGATGGACCCCGCCACTCGTTGCTTATACTCGCTGTATTACGCCACGCTTTGGCGTAATACCGCGAGTATAATGAAGATTTGAAATTATTTTCTTAGAGCTTTTAAAACCTGTTGTGCTGACGAGACTAGTAAAATTCAAAACCCTTGCTTACTTATTCATTGTTTTTGCCTACAGAACCCACGAATGCCTATCCAGTGTCATCCAGGCGGCCCGATATTCCATGGTTTTGGTCCTGCTATCATCGACCATCAGTTGCCAGGGGTCACTCCAGCTATCCCCCCTGTTCATCCTTACGCAGCTGTACATCTACACCCGGCCCCAGCTATCAATCTGGTGAGACGCTTTGGATTTCAAAGCGAATTCTAAATTTCCAACGAAATTTAATCTGTTATAAAATTGATTTGAAATCTCCGAAACTTAGCTTTATTTAAATATAACTTACAACTTGTTGGACTTGTGGAAAATCCTTTCGCTTGGAATCTTGAGAAAACATAATATTGTAGAAGCAAATTTAAGGTAGGGAGACTTGAAGTATTCAATGTAAGCATGACGTATTTTTTCAGTTGCCGATGCCTCCTTCCAATTTGCATGCGTTGCAATACCACCCCGCTCCTGGGCCGTTTTTACCCGACCCCCATGTTTCTGCTTTGCATCACCAGAACCCTGCACCCATACAACCAATTCAACCCATCAACATGCAAGCTGCTCCAATATCGCAACAGGTGAAGAATAGTGTTGTTAGTTGAATTGGTCATATGGTATCTTCTTTTTGTGTTGAACAGAGACTTATAATGTATTGGTGTTCGAGTGAGGGCCGGGGTATGAAGTCTTAGCAAAGAGTTGTCTTTCGATTTGTACTCGCTCACTCTCTTCTATGGTAGTCTGACAGAGCTCAAATCTAGCCCGTGAATGATTTTTTTATTCTCTCTGCGGAGAAAACGACGCAGGCAAACTTGTTTTAAGTCGCTGCTGTTTTTTTGGTTCTCGATTGACTTTTCAATGACAACCAAAATAAAAAGATACAAATACTTTGATCTAAATCAGCACCAACCAAATTTTGCCAAAAATTATTCCTTGGTACTTTTACATCTAAGTATCCGCTCCCTTCACAAAAATTTCGATTTACTTTACCAATTTCTTGTTGCTATAAATTTCTCTCTGGACGTTATTTGCTTAACTGAAACACGCTTAAAAAACCAACCACTAAGTAGTATCGACCTTCCGCAATAAATATTCGTTCACGTTAATGCTACCAATTGTGCGGCAGGCGGCAGAGCAATTTACGTTTCAGACAAATACCAATTTCAACTTTGTCCCGTACAATATGAACTAACTTCATCCGAATGCTTATGGTTAGAAGTGTCGGAAATAAATAATAATAAATCTAAATTTATACTTGGAGTAGTTTGCCGTCACCCAACGCAAACCACTGTAAACGACTGTCTCGACGGCTTCTCCAATTGCTTAACTCATCTTTCAAATTCTAAAGCAAGTTATTACATTCTCGGCGATTTTCATATAAATCTATGTCCTGTCACGAGGTTGCCTAGCGCAAGCGATTATATTAACACGATTATCAGTAATGGTGCCGTTTCCCTTATTACCAAACCCACTAGAGTTACGAAAACGTCGTCCGCCATTCTTGACCACGTAATCACCAACAATTTTGAACTTAATTAATAAGCTTGCAATGAATCAGGCTAAGTAAAACTGACAAATATTATATATACCAAAAATATTGAACTTAGTATTAATAAATAAATTAAGGAAAACCAAATAATTTAACTTAGTTTGAACCAAGCTGTGATCGAAACCGACATTACCGATCACTACCCTATTCTCTGTGTAATCGAAAAACCTATCTCCAAATTTAATTCTATGCCGGAAATTAAATACTTTAGAGACAGGTCTGCTTTTCGCGCGGAATTTGCTTAATTCGTTCTCTGATCAACCACCCCTAACCATGGAAAATTTCAATGAATTATTTAACCTCTTACGAGTTACACTCAGTACCATTGACAAACATGCGCCCCTAAAACCTTTATCAAGACGACAAAAAAGCTATTGAGTAAACTTTGGATAACTAAAGGCATTTTAATTTCCATCAAAAACCGAAAAATCGTGTTTAAATCTCATTTTTTAAATGGTGACACCGATAAAAAATCTTTTTTTAAAAAATACACCAACAAACTCACGAAAATCAAAGCCTTATCCAAAAAATTACATTTTGCTTCAAAAGTTAAAGAAAACCAAAATCATCCCCGCAAAATGTGGAATGTAATACGTTCGGCCCTCTCCTCTTCTACAAATCATTCTTCTGCTTCATCGCAATCATTGAGAATCGGTGACATCACCATTGGCGATAATCGTCTAGTTGCCACTCATTTTTCATGAATTTTTTTTTTTTTTTTTTGCACAATTGGAGCCAACCTAGCAAAAAACTTCGTTGACATCCAACCTAACTCTTTTATTAAATATCTCCAACAACGCATCTCATCCTCAATTTATTTAGACATTCCTAATCCTACGGAAATTGAAAACGTTGTCCACTCCCTCAACCTGAATAAAGCCGTAGGCTATGACAATATTCCTCCTTTTTTTTCTACGCACCGCTTCTACAGTCATTACTACCTATCTTCACTTATTTGTAGAGTTTTACTTTTGTAACGGTACATTTCCTGAAGATTGTGCAACACCCAAAATAGTTCCCATCTTTAAAAAAGGCAAAAAAGATAATCCTTCAAACTATCGTTTTATCTCTATCCTTACTTGCTTCTCTAAAATTATGGAAAAAATTATTTACAAACGCCTGATGTCCTTTTTGAATAAACGCAAAGTAATGCAAAAAAATCAAATTGGCTTTCAAAGCAATGTGTCAACTAACCATGCTCTTGTAGATGTCGTATCTACCTGTTTTGATAACATTAACTATAACCTGTTCACAGGCCGTATCTTTCTTGATCTCACTAAAGCATTAGATACGGTAAACCACGAAATTCTTCTCCACAAACTCGACCACTATGGCATACGAGGCCAAGCTAATAATTTACCGTGTGCGTTTTTAAAAAGACAACAGTACTGGTATGTTCTCATTAACAATAATGCCTCTCTTCCGTTATGTAACAACATTTGAGTTCCTCAAGGTTCTATGCTAGGGCCCCTCCTTTTCTTGTTATACATCAACGATCTACCGTTTTCCGTGAGTTGTAATCCAAGACTTTTTGCGGACGACACTTGTCTGGTTTGTTCCGATGCTAACTTACCCGTAGTAGATTCTAAAATGAATGATGACCTGCATCGTGTCTCTCTGTGGTTAAAAGCTAACAAACTTACGGTGAATCCATCAAAATCACATGCACTATTAATTCCGCCAAATTTTAACAAATCTCTCCCTCTTGTCAATCTGACAATCAACAACTCTCCAGTTTTCGTAACCCAAAGTGTCAAGTATTTAGGTGTAAATATTGACTTTAATTTAAAGTTTAATTCACACATTTCATCCATTGTCCAAAAAATTTTCGGAGCTGTAGGAATCCTTTCCAAACCAAGGTATTATATGCCTCCCTGCGCCTTGCTAAAAATTTTCCACGCTTTCATTCACTTCCAACTGCTGTATGGATTGCCTGTTTGAGGATCCACATATCCATCATATCTAAAAAAAACTAATAGCCCTCTAAAACAAAGCAGTTTAACTGATTGGTGGAGGTTTTCCGCATGATAGCGCTTCAGCTTTTTTTTAAATTTAAAATAAGCTTCCTGATCTCGTCAAACTCGAAATCGCCGAACTGGTTCACGCCCACTTGAACAATAACTTACCTGGCGCTTTATCCAATTATTTCACTTTAAGCAGCAACATTTCTCAGAAAACTACCAGATCAACCAATGCTGATACAAAACGTATACACACCTCATATAAAACCAATTGGCTACAAAGATGTATAAAGTATCAAGGTGCCAAAATATGGAACGATATCCCCCATGCAATTCAAAAACCTACAACCAAGCAATTTAAAATCGAATTAAAAAAATACCTGCTTCAACAATACAATCAGTAATAAGTAACTGTAAATTGACTCCGAAGAACAAAACTTTTTGCTTTATCGCCAACCCACTTCTTTGCGAGATTATTCACCCATCGATGATGGACCGAAGGGTGGCTGCTGACAAGATGACCGAAAGGTCTACTCGCTGTCTCCCTGCGGCCTAAACTTTTATTTTGTTTCTTTGTTCCTGTGTATTTTTCTTTATTTTACGACCGCAAATAAATTCTAGTGAATGAATGAATAAAAACCTTTGCCAGAAACGTCATCGTAAAGTATTTTACCGAGAACCCGCAGCTGAGCTTTGGTGAGGTTTGAATCAATGGCCCTGTAAGCATGGCAGTTGGGAAATCTTAGGATAAGCGTTGGCTGTAAAAAGCGCGAATTGATCACAAGGTGCCGTAATGTTCTTAATCGTTGTAGCTGCAAAATGCGTTTCGAGTCGGCATGCTTGCTCTGGACATGCTTACGAAGCGCACAGAAGATCGGCCAAATATGAAATACGCACGAACTCCTTCCTACGCCAATGATGTCAAATGGATTCTCGACCTATCTATCAAATTAGGTGAGGATGTTTTTTTAGATGTTAGTTTGCGCTGAAACGGGCCGGTTAGCTCAGTTGTTAAAGACACCATTGGTTATCTTTAACCATTCGATCTGGCCATTTTGAAGAAACAGTTTGGAAAATGCCAAGAGCTTTGAAGCGGAGCGACAGTTCTTACTCCAAAGATGAAGGAAAAAAGTCTCCTTTCTGGCCTATTTGTGCTGAAGGCTAAATCTAAACGCATTGAAAATGAACCCGTCTTTTTGCATTCCCTCTCTGCATCACTATAAATCTTTTAAATTTTCCCTTCTATGTCAAGCGTGTGATTAGGGTAGAAGCATTGAAATCGTGCCTGAAGTTTTGGTTTAATATTAGGTGCTATACTTGCTTGTCTCATACAAAGGTTTCATTTTTAGGAACATAGATAGCATTGGTGGAAAGATATTATATCTACTGTCGCTAAACTGATATGCAATAAGCTATCTCGTTGTTGCATTTGAGTGAAATTTTTCTTGTATTCAGGTCTTGCATTCGTGCAGCAGTTTTGCATGGCTGCTGTCGGCGGCGTCTCGTCTCCGTTTATATTACAAGACATAGCAGTGGAAACAGCTAAATTTCTATCTTCTACAAACAACCAACCTGTAAGTTTGCTATAAAATGTCGTTAACATATAACAGAAAGCTCTAGCTCGCGATAGATCATGATCAGTACATAACAGAGAGGCTACCAAGGGACCGTGGTATTTCCTGCTGTTTTTTTTTTTTTTTTTTTTAATGATTACAGCTTAAAGTATGCTTCAAATCACTGTTTTTGCTTGTCTAACTTAACCGTTGTTTTGTTTAGCCTTGCTCCAACTTGCGAGCATCTTTCCTGGCTCCAGTGGTGTCCAAGTGTTTACAGATGTATATTCAGTTCATTCACCACCGGCTGTATCACATTCATCATAATTCGAGCGATTATGACGAGTTTGTGAGTTTGGTACAAACGGCAAGAAACGCATTTTATATGACACCAAACGGAATACTGCAGTTCAACGAGGTATGTATCGAAAAATTGTACCAATATAAACGACGATGTAGGTTATGTATCATCAAATCTTTATTATGCTCGCATTATTACGCCGAAGCGTGTAACGAGTGGCGGGGTCCATCTCCGCGGTTTAGCGCCTGGGCAACACAGCACTGAAGAAACGTCGCAACGGCGATAAGTCATTGGCGACACTGTGTCGATTTGACCGGTCCGGGAATCGAACCTCAGACCTCCCGCACCGATAGCGCGTGCTTAATTACTGAGCTACCCTGCCGGTTTTTAGCCTTTTATTAAAGGGTGAAAAAAACAGCTAAGCTGGCTCATATCTACTTCGGTAAACTTACCAAGCCATGCTGCATGTCGTTAGAACAAAGCTCGACTTCACTTGCTTTTCATGTAAACCAACCCTTACGTTGCCTTCTTGCCACAGGTTCTGCAGACGATAAACCGCTCCAAATCTTGCAAGAAAGAACTTTGGCACAAGATAAATGCAGGCTTGCACATCTAGATTATTTATTTCGTTTGATTTTAGTTCAATTTATCTTTTTCTTACTGACTTTTCGAACACGTTATCTACTACTAGATAGACCCAAATTTTTTTCCCTATAAAATCGACTGTTTTTAATCTATTAGGTATTCTAGACAAAGATGTTTAGAACATTTTCTCAGGATTTAAATCTTGCTTTCTGTTGTAACTCTTTTGTGTTTTGTGTACGAAAATTATTAAAGTTTGACACGAAAGACTACTAAAAGTAAAAAACACGGTATTTGCTATACAAGAAGTAACTCTGGCGCTAATTGATGTTAAAAATTGGTCGACAATTTAAGGTTCTACGTGAAAAGGTTGCTGTTTTTTTTTTGTGCTGGGCTTAATCTTACAATACGTGTGCTTACTGAATTATTGTAGTAGTCCCTAGTAAAGGTATATTGGTATGCGGTTTTGTTTTAACTGATTACTGCTACTATATGTCTCTGATCGAACAATACTAATATTGATTATATTTTGGGTCAAGTTTTGTAAAAATACCCGTAATGCATTGGTATTTTTACAGAGAATTTTATGTGCGCCCTTTTGGGTTTGCTACTGCACATTTTTGCAGTTTCTGTTGCTTTGTGTGTTGTATTTTGTGCACTGTTAAATGTTTTAGGCAATTTCTCATCAATGTTGTATTGCAATTATCGTTGTTATATGTTAGTATATTGTTGTAGCAGCTGATTGCTAAACTTTCGGACCGTTTGTGGGATAATGCAAGGGGTTGGAAGTAGGTAATTTTGGATAATGTGATATTTGGGGTAAAAAGTTATAAGCTTATGGTTTTTGCCCCAAGTGTCAGTTGAAATTTTTTGAAAATATGGTGGGATGTTAGCAATTGACATTGCTTTTTAAGGACTCGCGAAAGTTACTTTGGATGTTTTCCAAGATTTGACAGAATTGGTTAGTCAATAGACATAATGCCTTTTGCATTTATTTCTTAATGTCTAGTTGCGTTACAGTATATTCTGACATACCTACGCTATCGTTGTTACCAAAGATGCTGTTCTTGTAACTCGACTGCTATCTTGTACTATTCTGGCACAGCTATATTTTTCAAATTTTTTGCCAATCAGAGATGGAGGGAAGGTTTTGATTCAGTAATTTTTTCGTTTAAAAACTTCTGGTCAATTTTTCCAAAATTTTGTGTCGAAAATTGCTTTTATTTCGATTTTGTGGGTTGTTGATTTTCTCCTATCACCGTTTGACTTAGGTGACCTACATAGTCGAGTTTTCCTTGGTTGAAATTACTTTGAGAATATTGAATAACAAATTTAAAACCTTTGTGTTATAAAGAAGCGTACACACCACGGTTAGGACCGTTGTGTAATGTGTGTAGGATTACACTATCGTTAACAGACACAGGAGGAATTTTCTTCGCACAAAAAGAAGACCAAAGGTTTAACTCAAGCATGGAAACAAAATTTCTTTTTTAAAGCTTCGAGAAACCAGCCTTAATTAGAAATTGCTTTTCCAAGATTGAGGTTTAATTTTCTTGGTTTTTTTCTAAAAACAGGGCTTTGAACTCAACTTTTACTCTGCAAAAACTACTCAACTTGAACTTGCAAATTTTTAGTTCGAGTTCGCAGTCTGCTTAAACATCTGCTGAGCGTAGCTATCATGAAGGATTTTGTATCTATACGGGACAAGGAAGGTGGGGTGGGGTTAGAACCAACTACCTTGCGATCACGGCCATTAAACTGAAGCTTTCAACCACAAGCGCAGCCGACAATCATAGATATGAAAAAATACTCGCACCAAATGTGCCAAAGCGATGTAAATAAATAAAATTTTATTAACTTATAAACCAGTAAAGTGCATAATAACAAAAATCCTTCAGATTTAAAAAATATCACAGTCACAATTGTCCCAGGTGTAAGAATTGAACGTTTTATACTGATTGGCTATTGACTTCTTGATTTTTAACCCCTTGAGAAACACTGTTAACATTTGCGCTACAATGGTAGTGGCTGCCACGTATGGTGGGATCTCTGGTTCTACTATTGTCATCTTTTAGGTAGCAAGGACGCAATCGTTCTTTCCAGTCGGCACTGAAGCAAATTAAAGCTACTAAGCTTACAATAAAGTTAATTCCGTATACAATATGACGAATATACGTGAAACGTTCGTTACTTATAATACCATACAGACCAATAATAACGTTGGAAAGAGTACAAAAAAGAGCCGTTATGAAAGCGCGTTTCACAATTGGCATCACCACAGTTGACTGGAAACCGCTGGTAATCATTTTTTTCCTGTGCATGAACAAAGGAAAGACAAATAAAAACAACAGTGTAGCTTGAAACAAAACCGCACTTGCAATTAACATACCCCATTTCAAAGCCTGCTGGCTTTCATCTCGTACCCTAAGACAACCTAGAGAACAAGTTTTGTAAGGAGGAGCAGATAAAAAATTTGCAAGATTTACCCCAATCATAATAGCTAAAAACACGACAGCAGCTTTACTTAAATAACGGACACATTTGTTGAGAGAACTTTTTATCAGAGGGTGGTGGTAAAACACTACGTAAACTCGAAACCAAAGTGCAAAAAAGGCGGCACCAAATGAAATTCCTGCCAAAGCGGTTGAGAAACGGTGGTAGAAAGCGCAAAACGGTTCTTCAGGTTTCGCTAATAACGGAAGAAACGAGACGAAATGCAAAATTGTGGAAAAACTCAAGACATAACTAAGCACTAGAACCACAGTTGAACCTCTGGACGTCACCATAGCACGTTTATCTGCAAAGAAAAATCACTTTTAGATCAATGAAAAATCTTAGCAAATTAGTGAAGATTGTAAATTATTAACGAAATAGCAAACAACAAAAGTCTCGTCATGATAGCATTGCTCGTAATGCGTATAACCTAAGCAAATACATAAAAAGTCTAACTTGCCGGATAATTCTGCATTTTATTCTCCTTATTTTTTACTTCTTTCGCTACACCCTAGAGCAACAGTTCCACCATTATCAATAATAATCGTAATTATGAAGAAAAAGCTATTAATGATCGAAACCAAAACTATATTATACAAAAGAAATTAACATTCGAACTGCTCATGAATAGGTGGCAATTATTCAAATTTACTTCCTAAAATTTATTAATAACCTATCGGCTTAATCGTTGTGATTTTCGAAGTGCAGAAACATATCCGAAGACCATAATGACTGTCTCCTTATCAACAATAAATTAAAGAAATTATGCCACGAAACGGTGCAATGCTAGCTTAAAGTTTCCTACAATCTTAAATTCTAAGGGTTTATTTAGGAGGTAACTCTACACCTAGTTACTATCGACCACGACACACATAACGACAATGTAGGACTGTTGAAGGAAAAAACATTCCAGTCTTTGCCGGGGCAACAACATGCTGCTAGGCCTACGTACATGATAATAGGCTACAGCAGTATCAGCATGTACTGTAGATTGATTTTGGTACATGACGGTGCAAGCGCGTAACAGTAAGCATCTTTGGCATTTTATAGAAGACATCAGATACCTTTAAGAGTCTATAAAGTTTTATAGCTAGTGGTTGTACAATCAAAAATTTAATACGACAGAGATTCACAGATTGTCGGCTGTTCGCAGTAAAATAAAACGCGTCTGTAAAAAAATTTGTTTGAATAAACTTACAACGTAAAATGGCCCAAAAATTATAATGGTCGGTTATTCGATTCTGCTATTTTAGGGGCGAGCGCACAATTTATTGCTTACGTTGAAAATCAGTTCAGCTTTGATTGTGCAGAAACAATTATCAGTTATGCAAAACTGCCAATTTTTAAGTGCTTTGGGCGGTCCGAATGTCAGAAAGCAAGTTCATTTTATTACTTTAGCAAACTAGATGAAACAACATGCTTGCTGGCCTTCTATATCAAATTACTCAAGGCAAAAGGAACTTTGATTCGTGCTTGATTCAAACCACCAGTGGCAAAATGCAGACCTACCAGGTCAATGAAAATTTTGTAGTCTATTTGTCTTTCAAAATATTGTGTGAACTTCGCTAATGTTTCCGCTGAACTAGCTCACCTAATTCAACTTCTGCCTGTTTACTTTTAGAATTTTCGTGAAAAAAGTCAGTTTATCGTTAAGTGGACGAAGTACAATCACGTATTTAACTCTCTTTTTTGATGTCATTACGCAGGCTCAATTTTTTTCTTACCAGTCATGCCTGTAAATATGCACGAGAAAACTCACGTTTGTTGCTAAACACTTCGTTGACAAAGACTCTAGACCAGGGGTGGCGAACCTTTTTCGGCGAACGCGCCAAAATATTAAAAATAAAGTCTAGCAAGTTAAAGCCGTGCCACGATTCCCGGACCGGTCAAATCGGCACGGTGTCACCAACGACTCGCCACCGTTGCGACGTTTCTTCGGAGCTGTGTAGCCCAGGCGCTAAGTCGCAGAGATGGGCTCCGCCACTCGTTAGACGCTTCGGCGTAATACCGCGAGTATAATGAAGATTTGATTTGAATGTGGTTCAGCATACGTGGAAGACCTTTTTTTTTGGTCCTCACCAGACACCCGATTGCATACTAGTAGGAAAATAGTTAGCTCTATACGGACGTGAAGCAGGAGCGGATCCCGAAAATTTTGGTGGGGGGGATGAAATTTTGAATTAGGTTGAATGTTAAGTAAATACAAAGACGTTAGAACCAAAAAAGGCGTAAACAAGCCCTTTGAAGAATGTTTTTATGTCTGCGGCGTATTCAGAAACTTTTTCAGGGTGGGAGCATTAAACTTCGACGTGTTTTTAAGCGTATTTTTTTCCGGAAGAATTTTGTTGAAGCATATTGAGAATAAAAAAGGGCTAAGGGGGTCCGGGGACATGCTTCCGGAAAATTTTTGAAAATTTACAGACTGTTGTGGCTATTTTAGTACTTTTTGAACAATTGTCAGGCAAATTTTGTTTAAAGTTTTTGCACCTTATTCTGAGTGTTTCACCAAATATGATGCATTTTATTCGGACATTTTCGATTGTTATGGAAAAGGTTCGAAATTATGAAAAAATTGTATTCATCAAAAACATGTTTGAAAATGGCTGGTGGGGGGATGCATCCCCCCCTCCCCAAGGTCTGCCCCTGACGTGAAGACCTTTTTTTGGTTTTCACCCGATTTTCGCAGGAAAACGGTAGCTCTCCGGACGGGAAGACCATTTTTTGGCCTTTACCTGTTTTCAATGGGAAAAATAGCAGCTCTACAAAATTATCAAGTGGCGCGCCAGAAAAAATTTTGCGGCGTGCCACATCTGGCACGCGTGCCAAGGTTCGATAGAAACGAGGAGAAACTGCGCGAATGCGTTTGCAGAAAAACTTTTCAAGTGCTGGGCTATAATAACAAAGTCTGCTTCAGCGAAACACGATGGTAAGCTCTAAATGAGGCTTTTACAACTAAGGCAGCAATGTGCCTGCATCATAGAAGACCTCGTCAAAGCAAACAGCTTTATTTTACGCAAACGCCAAAAACACAACTTTTATCGTTAAGAATCTAATGGGCGACATTTCTCTCCGAGGCTAACGCCTAACCAATTGTGCTAGCCCAAGTCTTTACCAAAGATCTCTTTACTGGAAGGCTGCTCAATTGCGTTGGACTTGGAACAATCTTGCAGCATTGGTAGAACGTTCCACAATTCACGCATGCCAATTTTGTTTTGTAACTGGACCTGACGTAAGGCTACTAAGCTTACCGATACGCAGCAAGCTTTTCGCAATGAATGTTGAGGTAAGGTACGTAAAAAAAACTTGAAAAACATTTCGTACAAGTGCACTGCTTGAGATTACAGAAGTTAACAAATCTAATTAACAAACCATTTTTAAACCGCACGTACCACAGCTTAATTGTAAGCAAGTTAGGGCTCTTTAAAACTGTGATGTCAGGCAGCACTAGTAGACTTTGTGCACAAATATCACACAAACTCTTGAGGGACTATCTAGACTTTGATATGTAGACCTACGTACATTTACAAGAAAATACAAATTTATGTGCAATTAACTGAAAATTGCGTAACGATTGCCTGCGAGTCACACCGAACTGTGGTTTGCCCCAAGATTGTTCTTTAACTGATTAATCAAATAATGTTATTGCATACAAGTTAGGTGCCACTCTCTTTGCATGGTTCGTTAGCCTAGCCCCAGCTGCTTGCCGGTCTTTTTGCGAAAACTGAAATAGCTAACGTTACAGACTGCTGCTTAGCTCCATTAGATCAATTGTCAATATTGAAAGACAGGAGTTTTTAAATTTTTAAGACAACTGACTTTCTTGAGGAGTGATAAAACGAATGAAGGCACTAAGCAATGCGAGAATGTAGTTATCTTGTCATAAACATAGGCACAGTAATAATAAAGATATTTAAATTCTATTAGGATAATAAAAAAACAAAATAATCTTTGTTATACGAGCGATAGTACGTCCAAGCGTGTAACGAGTGGCTGGGCCGGCCCATCTCCGCGGCTCAGCTCCTGGCAACACAGCTTCGAAGACACATCGCAGCGGTGTCGAGCCGTTGGCGACATTGTATCCAACTTGACCAGCCCGGGAACCGAATTCCACACCAACAGCGATGTGCGTACAGTTAAGTTAACCGCCCGGTTGTATCAGCATAATTTTTATATTCAACTTTCAAAAAGCCAAAAATACATTTTGCATTAAAAAGCATTATGAATCGAATATTTACAGAAATTTCGAAAAAAAAGCAAACCCATGTTATTATTAATACGTTTCAATAAAAAATATAAATAATCAAAACCCATATCTGCGTTTCTTTTTAAGGCGGCTAATTTTAATTTCTCGTGAAGCTGTTAAATTAACGTACAGTAAATATAGAATCTGTTTAACTTTTTACTTCACGTTAAGTCGGTGATGCTATTGTAATTAATAGAAAAAGTAACTTTAAAAATTAATGCCAGTTCGTTTATGTGACGAAAGACCGATGCATTAAACCGCAATTCTACCGTAGAAATAGCAATGCGCTGACAAAACTGGCTACGGAAATGTCGTCATCGTGTTGCAATAAACCTATAAAACTTGCTAGAAAGAATGATATAGTTTGATGCACGTAGGCGTTTTTTCAGTTCCTGTAAGATTGAAAAATTATGTTGTTGAGTGTTGTGCGAGCGAATTGCACAAGTATGGAGTACAACTGCCAGTGTGCAGTAACACGGTTTAGGCTATAGGTAAAAAGTTAATTAGCTGCAGGCTTTTACTGTAGAAATTAACTGATCGCTAAGCTGACATTGTGACTGTGACACATGAAAGTGGAGACCCAGGAGGAGGCAACGGAATCTCAAAGCTCCTTTCCTAAACTATTTCTGAACGCACAAAGCCCCACAATAAGCTGCTTTTTCACCACTACTCACGAGCCGCCCCCCCAAAAAAAAAAAAAAGAAATATCTGGTTCCGCACCGCGCAGCATATAAACATATTGTATTTATATTTTTGCCGTATTGTGTTATTAAATTGGCCTAATCAGTAAAACTTGAAGTTGTGAAGGCGCAATGCAACTCAGCTAAAGAAACATGGTCGTTTTCTGTGAACTTAATTTCCAACTACATTTATGACGTCAATGTTGACGTCACTGCGCTAAGAAAAACGAGTTTAGTGTGAATAGAAATCACGCGTTGCAGTAAGGAAATGATTAATCGGATTCAAAATACAGGAAACGATAATAAAATGTTGTTATGCGATTCGATTCATCAGTGCTTACATCGCGACATGAACCAACCAGCACTTCGCGTAAATTTGATTCCACAACACATTGTAAACAAGCTTTTTTCATTTTCAAATTTTCGACCAAATGAATCAATTTTTGTGCAAGGAGCAATCAAGTTTTTATTGAGAAAAGTTAAAGGCGGATTTAGAAGAGTTTTGGGAGGAGGGGGGCTTGGGATCGAAAAAAGCTTATTTTTCAGCTTTGTACGTTTACAAGAACCAAATTACTACTGTATTAAAATGTGTGGGTAAAAATTTGGGCAAGGGGGTTTGGTCCGCTTTCAGACCCCTCTCCTGGGTTATTTAATCCGGATGGGAAAAAAAGAGGGGAGGAAAGTAGAGTGTTCAATCTACTGTAAAAGGAAGCGCTCCATGCCGCTAAACATGTTTGCAAAAAATTTGTTCGTTCAAACCGACCGTTAGCTCAGTTGCTTAGCGCACACGCTATCGGTGCGGGAGGCCTTGGGTTCAAATTACGGGTCAGTCAAATCGGCATAGTGTCGCCAATCACTCGCCACCGCTGCGACGTTCGTTCGGAGCTGTGTAACCCAGGCGCTATGCCGCGGAGATGGGCCCGCCACTCGTTACACGTTTCGGCTTAATACCGCGAGTATAATGAAGATTTGATTTGATTTGTTTGTTCAAACTATTTCAAAGGAATTACCAAAGTTAGCGTAAAGTTTTCGAAAGTAAAACCAAAATATTTGTTATAACTATTAAGCTATAATCTACAACTTTAATCTAATGTTGGTTCAAAGCTCAACATTAATGCGTCAACGATTGCAAAAAAAGACTCAAAAATAACTTCAAAAAAGCACCAATATTTTTCAAACCCGTAAAATTTTTTAGGTTGGTTCAAAAGCAGCGTGTTCAGAAACTAAATTGGAAATTCCCGCTAGAAAAAGAAACAACTAATCAAACTGAACAAACTTCAAGTCGCTAAATTCCCCGTTCGAAACAACTTCAAACATAAAACTTGAAAATTTTGTGAGCAGGAATATAAAAAGCCAAAAAAAATTTTTCATCGACAAAGCTAGGGTTGCGAAATAAAAAAAATTGATTACGACAAGATGACGCTTGTTGGCCGAGTGGTTGGTGCATTGGGCTCCGAAGCTGGCTTCGCGGGTTCGATGCTCAACTAGGTCATCTCCATGATGCATGTACTTCACTACCACGTAAATCCAAAGCTGCAATTAAGTGGCTTGAAACAAAAAAAAAAAAAAGGGGACGCTTACAGTCGAGCCCATAAGTTCACCAGATTTTCAACCTATTGCATAAAAGTGTGTTGCATAACTCAAACTAAATAGACTCTACATTTACAGTATCAAGCAACAGAGCGCATGATGTGCTAGTAGGCTGTCTGGCGAGCCCTGTTGCTAAGCGCCAAGCAGGTGCGAATAATGTTTTTCTTTTTGGTTAATTTTGATTATGATCTACCCGAGTATCGAACTCATTCTACCACGAAGCAAATTCTTTGTATCCTTGAGCCAACTTTAATACAAAGAAATAGAAAAACGGTAAGAAAAAGTGCAGTAAGTGCTTCTTGAAAGCACGAGTCATGGACTTCTACATAGTAGAATCGCAAGTCGAAAAAGCACGTGGTGGGTATCAAATTAGAGCAAGTACTAACTTTTAATGACGAAAATATCTTGACATGACAAATTCTGAAGAAAAAAAACTTCTTGACAAGTGGATAGATCGAAAAGTTTCCACAATTTGTGACATACGCTTTAGAAGAAGAGAGCCTGAGAATTAACCGATTGCAACATATGTAGTATTTCATGAGGCAATGCTTTTTTTGCTAATTATCCCCCTCAGACAAAAAAATTCGTAATAATTACTCGCCTAACGGAATAATATATTATCAAACTTTCACCTATGATCCCAGCCTTTACATTTATTTTACATTTAGTCAAGGCTTGAGGGTCTTCAGTTGACAAAAGTGCTCGATGACGAAGTCAGAGCGGAGTATATGATTTAATAACAGATTAAAAGAATAAAATTATAAAAACTCACTACATACTGTTTCTACCTAATGGGTTCATCAGGTGAGGTTCTTATTCTACTTTTATAATATTTTACATTTATATCTATTACTAACGCCTTTTTCGCGGTTGGTTTGAAATATTTGGTAACTCGTTTCAGATGAACAAATATAAGACATCAGCCGAGGAATCAGAAATAGACAGTAAAATGAAGTTGTGTATTTGCATATCCATCAATTCTTCTTACGTAAATCCTATTCGTTTTGGAGATATTCAGACGATTTTGCGAAAGTGTAAGCTATTTACGAGCGTTTTCATAGACCTGTCTCCCCGCAGTAACCCTAAGTACTAACTCGTGAGTTACGACAAAAAAAATAGAAATTTACAAAACAATTAACACATCGAAAGCAAAAATTTCTGAAGTCACAGATCTGTAATATTAGTGCAACAACTTTTTACATAGTTGGGAAATCCCCATCAAAACAACATGCGGAACCACAAGCGGATTTTCATTTATCAGTTCGATCATTTTATTTCAAACGCAAAAACATAGAGAAGGGGCCAATATTCGCCAATTTTAGCAGTTTCAACAGCATTTCTCACTCCTGTGCAAAAACATCAGTATTTTCCAAAAACTTAGTCGTTGAGTCACGAAAACTTTTCACAAATTTTTGTATCAAACAATGTTTACGCAATAGAATTTGCAACACAAAAACTTGATGAACTTCATGTTAATCGAGTTTTGTGACTGATTAATTATAGTCAAATTGGGTGATTACGGCGAACGGATAGCTTAGTCCAGTGGTTCCGAACCTTTTTAATGCACTGCACCCTCAAAACGTTTTCAGTTATTCTCGCACCGCTTATGCGATACATGCAATAAGACAGAGCTGAAACAACTGACAATAAATCAATTGAAAACGAAATAAGCACTCTAAATACAAAACAAATAACGGAATAGCTCTTCGCATTCCCAGAAATGGTGCATCCGACCCCCAATGGATGCGAGAATCCCGGTTGGGAAACTCTGGCTTAGCCCTACTCCAAAAATAAGCCAAAAAATTTTTCCCTAACAGGCTACAAATAATCCGCTGAGCCGAGTATGACACCCAATGGGCGATATCAATCACAATCGTCTTTTCACAATGGTCAAGGGGTTACGCTAAAATAGATTCGACATAATCATCAACTACTATCTGCAGGGTTTTCTGCGGACCGATTAGATTTAATGTGGAGTTATGCGTTTTTCTGTTTTTTTTTTTTTTTTTCGCTGCCACTCCTCGAATGAGAGTGGTTAAAACCAGCCAACCATGAATGTGTATTTAAGCCACAAAAACAATAAAAATGCGTTTTAATTTTAACCACAAACTCATTTACCTGAACTCCCAGACGCACAAGCTTTTTTCTTCCACGAAAAGTAAGTCAAAGATATAATGATGTAGAAGACAAATACAGAACAAATGATGGATACTATCATTGAAGTCAATCTTCGTGGATAAATATCGTCCTCAGTAACTGTTCCATTGTTCGTGCACTCAGGGTCGGTTTCCATTGTAAAAATTAAATTGCTTTCTGACTGAACCGTTGAGTTTCCGCAAAAGTCATAGACAACAATGACTACTCGCCCCAATCAATTTCCACTTGAAGCCAGGGCTCTTAATGCTGTACTTCAACAAAGTTTAATCATCACGACATATAGCCTACTCTGCAAAAACAATTTCTGTAAAATATGACCCAAAAGGTTATGCTAATTGGCAGAATTACCACCTTCAGAAAAACCTACCGCAGCAATGCTTAACTGCAGTACTATAGTCATGTGGACATGCTTTTAGTGTAGAACTGCATGTCTTATGTTGGCTATTCTTTATTTAAGATTTTATGCTGACCACATACAGCATCATAAAGAAAGCACTTTACATCTGTGTGTGGACTCAGATCTTTGCCTACGCGACTTATGTTATTGGAAATGGTAAAACTTTTCCACTCAACCAAAAATAAAAACCTGTTTTCAAACGCAGACATCGAAATTCTGGAAGAGGAAGACAAATTAAGGCCAAAATACTATTTCCTCATAGAATAAAAATAGCAATACCAAGAAGATTTTTTGTCTAAAGCAAATAAAAAGTGCTTAAAGAAAAACGAAAAAATCAAACGCTTCCGCTTGAATTCAACAATACAGTAACTAACACACACATGAAGTTTTTTGAGACTTCTTAAAAAAACATTCAAAAAATGAAACGAAGATTTTCACCGCTTAACTTTTTCGCTTGTTTTTTTGGCTTTCTATAATTCCTTCTCGCGTATTTTCTACTCATTTCTGATCTAAGATAGTTGATAATGACAAGTGGTTGAACTTTCGACTGTTTTTACATCTAACCTTCGTTAAAATTTAACCACAAAAGCTTTTAGGGCAGTGTTCAAACAGACCCATAAGACACACTGGCTTGATACTTTGCAGTGATCACAAAAGCTAAACTTTGCCACACGCTTACCTCTGAGACCTCGTTTTTCTGGTCCTTATCTCAAAATAAACGACTAGAGAACAATGATGCAACGTTGACCATAGTTTCTTTACTTGAATATGCCTAGACGGCTTCTAAATTACGTTAACTGCAGTTAATGATTGCTGTTTCCGCCACTCAGGCCTCATCAGAGGCAGCTTAGTAACTTTTACAATCTCAAGTTTAAAGGTGGAAAATTTTTAACAGTAACACTCATTCAGTGGAAAAAACCTTTCCCACAAGATGCTATCTTTCTTATTCTATTAATTTCAGATTGGCCTTTCACCAAACTGCTTGCTATAGACTAACCGCTTCTACCTTTCAGTTAGCATTTATGACAGAAAACGATTGTGAAATCATGGCTTTACTCATAAAAAAGTTACGCCACGCAAGCACTAATACACAACACGCTTGCTAAGAACAACGCTATTAGGTTTGCATTAGAACGTCAGTGCTCATGACGCACAGTCTAGCGACAGCCAAAGGCGAAGGCAAGAGGTAGCAGTTCGGGGGCTACCCCCCCATTGGTTCGGCAACTTTTGAAATTTTTTAAAAATTTTCGGGGGAGCATGCCCCCGGACCCTCAAGAGCTTTTTTGTTCCTCGATTTGCTTCAAAGTAACTCTGCCAGAAAAAAATGCTCTAAAAATGTCAAAATCACATTTTGGTGCCCACCCGAAAAAAATACTGATTACCCCCCTCACATGAAACATTTTCAAAGAGCTTATTTACGCCCTTTTCCCGGTCTAAACGTCTACTGTCTTGGTATTTGGTTTACATTCCCACCAAAATTTTGTGGATCCGTTTCTGAGAACAACAGCTGCTGGGATAGATACCAAAAAGCTTTAGGATTTGTATTTTATAACCTAATTAGAGCAAGTTCTACAGAAGTTAGTAAGAAGCATGGTCATCGATGGCTAAACACTTACACCCTACGACGGTTATACTGTGCTGGCAGATTAGCGTAAATGGCATTGCAATGAAGTGAGCACGTTGGTTTATGCAAATTCACAATATTATAATCAATATCTGCTTGGGCGTTTAACAAGCGTGCCGGTAGTGATGATAAGCGCTTTTAATACGCAAAACCACTACAATTTTTGGCCCCCTCAAAATTGGTTAGCTAAAACCTTAAACATCGTCATCCTGATTTAGCTAGCAAATATTAATTTTAAGTCCATCGCACGAAGTTTTAGTGTGACGGAGAACTAAACTATGGACTAAGTCAGAAATTCCTGTTATCATAATTCGCACGATTCTCACTGCTGAAGTAATTGTCCTTCGTCTACGAACATCTGATACCGGTAAATTTTACGATTGGCGAAGCACAGCAAAAGTTATTGTTGTAGCTCCCGCTCTTCACTTTCGAAAGTACGAGTACTGCGCAACCGCGCCATAAGTGACAGCATTGAAATTAAAATTCGCCTTAGTATTTCAATCCCTTCATTGAAAGTTTCTGCCTATGCCATTGGCGACAGATGTATCCTGTACCAAAAACATCGACCTGAAATTGATTACTGGTGTTTACTCTTACTCTATCAAAGTTCCCGCAAACCCGCATCGTGCAAAACTCATGTTATTTCTTATCGATTCACTCTGAACTTCTGCAGAATTTTGTTTCGTTTTCCCAGGCTTACCCAAATTTAGGTTTCATATTCCCAAATTTAGCAAATTTACCCATATTCCCCAATTTACCCAAATTTAGGTTTCATAGTTCTTACCCAAATTTAGGTTTCACATTCCGTGGGAAAATGGATATTACATAGGAAGTGATGTAATCTTAACAATGCCCCCTATAAGAAAAAATTTCAAACTGTTTAATGTTTATTCAAGCATATCGCACAAACTACCGGAATTTTTTTAATGCTTACTGCTCAGCAAGCAAACGACTGTTGAAAAAATAGATGAAGCAAGCATATTTTTGATGAACATTAGATCTAAATTTTTTCATACTGCAAAGTTTTTCCCAAATAATTGACGCAACGGGACACATGAAACAAATTGGGGATGTGGCTGCATCCCCTGCAACCCTATCTACTTCAGCTGCGTCCTGCACTGAACCCTAAACAACCTTGGCCCTAACCTGAGCTGGTCAACAACTTGCTGTTACTTTATGTAATAATATCAGTTGCACCGTCTTTTTAATTCTGCAAACCTGCCGGTACCTACTCTGTCAGCATATTATGACTATTTCGTGGCAAAACTTTCTGATGCAGATGATCTTCAAAATTTTCAATACGTTGTTCATGCTGAGCAGTTAAATAAGCCTTGAGGCTCTGTTCTAAACATAAGACAAACACGTTTGCGCTGAATCGTGCGTACTTCGAACATGTAATGTACTAACCAAAGCTCCTGCTGTAACTCCTGCATAAAAAAATGCTTTTTCAGTTAAATCGTTTCTCTTTTACGGGTATACTTTGGTTGGTTTCCGGAATCACCCTCAATTTAGAACTCCGCAGTAAAACGTTTGCGCTGACCAGTCAGTGTTTTGACCAGTCAGTGTATTCAGTTTTGAGTATAACATATTGTTCTAGTATACTTAGTTATTGAGATATATATTTTTTTTAGATGACTGACGATGACCTTTGAGGTCGAAATCGATTTTATCTTTTACTAGTTTTTAATATACTTTTTACCAAATTTTATCTGAGGCTGGTTTTTCAGTTTTACTTGATATAGATTCACTCTTTTACGGGTTCTTGACATTTTTTTTTACACAAATTTCAAGTAAACATGTTTACTTTGGAGGTTCTTGAAAAACTCAACAAAACGCGTTTCAATATCTCTACGCTTGAACAAGCACAGTCAAATACCTTGGTTTTTGAAAGCTGAAGTATCGCAAAGCAAACAAAATCAAGGAAATAAGTTAGTTCGCTATTCATGAAGCGTTCCTACGCTTTGAATCTGTGAATAGACTATAGAAATTGAGCAAGATAGAAAAATTTTAACCTGAAAGCCACCTGCTGAAGATGAGATTAAACTGACGGTGTTTCTCGCTTAAAAAACCTAACCTATAAATTAAATCAGATCATGACGGAATCTCAGATTAACCAGAGTGCTATCCAGCAACTTGTGAACCTGATGTCGGCACGACACCTATTTTCTTATAACTTAATCATGACAATGATAAAAGAAGTACCGGTATCAAATCGAATCAAATCTTCATTATGCTCGCGTTAATACGCCGAAGCGTGTAACGAGTAGTTTAGTTAAAACTGAAAACAACATTGATGACATGAGAAAAGTCTTGTCCGCCTTGCCACGCTCAGTCAATCCAGGCTATACTCATTCCAGACTGTAAGGACGCTGTGTTAGATTGTAACCAGAGATAGGCATTTATCGGCGATAGTTATCGGCGATAATTAATTACCGATTATCATTAGCGCTCAAAATAGTTTTGATTTATTGATTACCGATATCGCTTTTGTAATATATTTTGTTATCGCCTACAGGCCTTTATTGATTACCGATATCGCTTTTGTAATATATTTTGTTATCTCCTACACGCCTTATGATTTTTTATTCACAAAGTGCTCAAAGTTATTGAGTTACACGGTGTCCGTAAAGTCTTGTTGCAGTTTAAAAAACCTCTCTTTGTTTTGATAATGCCACAGCAGAGTCAGTGAACTACTCTCTTTTGAAAATTCTGGAAAAACATTTTGCAATTTGACCTACAAAATAAACTTCGTCAAACACGTTGAAAATTTACCGCAACATTTATCGAAAAAATATATCGGCGATAACTTATCGATTATCGATATCGCTTTAAGAAATTGAGATTTATCGAATATATCGATATCGCTGAGGGCATTTTTGAAATTATCGATTATCGTTATCGCTTTAGTGCAGAAAGATTTACCTACTGATGTAACATTCTAACAAAATGCAACTGATGTAACATTCTAACAAAATGCATCAAAGAGTCTACTCTACAGTCTGGTATGAGTCTAGCCTGGATTGGCTGTGCATAGCAAGGCTGACGAGACTTTCGTTATAGTCGAAACATTAATTGTCCCTGGCAACTTTTTCATCTAATAATGGCATAAGTTTATTAATTGACAATTTGCGATATGCTTTTTTACAGCTTAATTGCGATATTTTAAAAAATAACGTTTTCAAACACGCTTAATCACTTTCTAGCACGGGTATAAATGTTACCGTACTTAATCAGAGTTATGGTTTATCATTATCAGAATAATCAAGCCTTCACTAAGCGTGCTAACATCACAATTTTCGTCCATAAAGTTAACAAATACAAAGTAAAAAGTAACAAATTGACAACGGAAATGAAAGTTAAAATAAATATAATCAATAAAAACTGGAAGCTTTGTGACGATCGTTCTATGATTATACACAGTTATCTATTTGTTAAAACGCTTCCGGTAATCTGTAAACAGTTTCCAGTAACCAGTCCCTATGTATTTCTTAATAGGAATTAGCTTTGGAGCAGGGGCGTAGCCAGCGGAATATTTAGGGGGAGGGGGGGGCCAAATTACATCAGGCCAAGAACTTCAAAAAAATGATCTGCTCAGGCCAAGGTGTTAGGCTCACGCTGTCTTCCCGTCAGTGCCGGCGCCAAAAGGGGGCAGGGGGCCTGCCCCCCCCAATCGACATACCTGGCCCCTCCAATCAACAAGCTTACTCTTTGAAGACAGCGGCTTTTGTGTTTAATTTTAAACTTTGCCCCCCCACCCGACATATGCTTGCCCCCCCTAAGCCTACTGCTCTGCCGCCGGCTCTGCTTCCCGTATTTCAATTTTTGCCTCAAGTTATTGGTATTTATTTTGCTTACGAATGAATATGGAGTTAATTATTTACTGTGTACCTAGGCAGGCCATCCTTAAGTTCGCAAATCGCTACCCTAATGCGAATCAAACTGCCTTCTGCACGGCATTATATTGTAATTAAGAAAATCCAATGATTTTGTCACCGTATGGTATGCACGAACAAGACACACATAGAACAACAATATTCGATTGCCTTTTTGCGATACAATCTTGCTTTTTCTCTGTACTTACACTTAAATATATGATCCATTGCGCTGCATGGTATGATGATGCAACAATGCTTAACAAGCGCTTTTTGTGGAGAAGTTATGTCGAAAATCAAATCGCGCAAAAATTAGTCGTAAATGAAAAAGTGGTAAAGATAAAGGAGATTTTGAAACAAAGTTTACGGCATTTTATAAGAATGTTTTAATTACACTTCAGATTAAGCTTTGTCAAAAAGGGGGAGCCAGTGCCCCGGTGCCTCTCCCCCTGGCTACGTCACTGCTTTGGAGAATTCACATTTGCACGTGATTTGAGCTAACCTGCGATTACACTAAAAGCTGATTGTTTGACGGTTGCGAATCGTCTCGCGCCAGCAGCAATCGGGAGCGAATCGTAGCGGAATCAGACGACAAACAGCGAAAATTGGGGAGCACTCTCCCGATTCCGTTACAGTTCTTTCTTGATTGCAAGCGCATACTGGCGCAAGACCAACGTGAAACAATCGGTATCTAGTGTAAAAAGTTCTTATTTTTATTCTGTTTGTTTCACCAACTTTTAGTCTCAGTTTCATTGTTGCAGTTTTGCACAGTTTTCGGCTGGCAACATTATGTAGGCTTTAAAAATTACCGGAATGTTATCAATTCATCAAAAGTTCATTGGTACGGAAATTCCAAAAGTTTTTAATGAATTAACTAGAAGGTCTTTGTAAAAAAATGAGCTGCGACCCTGCAAATTAGCGTATGGAGTTCACACAGTCATGGCCGGATTTACCAATAGGCTAGGCAGGCTGAAGCCAAGGGCCTCGGAGAAATAAGGGGCCTCGTCACGAAAAACGAAGACCTTCTTTTTATCAAGACCTTTTTGTGGAAATCTATCATCAAAACCTTTAGGCTATAGGTCTAAACGTAGAGACAAGAGCGCATTTAGGGGGGCATTGTGCCATAGACCCCCTTTTGACTCTGCCTTTTAGTAAAAAAAAACAAAATTTATGGTGCCAAGTGATTAAAATATGCCAGACTCTTTTGACGGTTTCTGTAGCTTATGACTAGGGAGGTAGGATGAGGGGTAGGTATCTTATCACCAGCCATTTTCGAAAATGTTTTCATGAAGGCAATACAATTTTTCCATAATTTCAAACCTCTTCCATTGCAATAAGCTTTACGCCTTCAGTACGTACGTCGATAACGTGCGAACAAAATACACCATACAGTATTTGGCGAAGCACTCAGAATTAGGGTCAAAAAGTTTAAACAAAATTTGCGTGGAAATTATTGAAAAAGCACTAAATAATTTTTACAGCATGTAAATTTTCAAAATTTTTCGGGGGAGCCCTTGGACCCCCCTAGAGCCTTTTCTGTGTCTCAATCAGCTTCAAATTAGTTTTGCCGAAAAAAATACGCTTGATAAAAATGTGGAAATTATGACTCCCCTCTTTCAAAATTTCTCGCTTCGCCACTGCGTAGAGATGAGTCTGATCGTTGCTTACTAGAGCCTCATTGATCAAATAGCTTAGTTAGGGCCTCTCATTGTCTGAATCCGGCCCTGCACTCAGTGCGTGCAATACATCTATGTAAAGAACAGCTTGAGAGATAGACTTTACTCTCCAACGAGTCGGCTTAAGCAGCACAGTATTGCTCAAAAGTCAAAATAGGGTCAACTTAGATAGCAGCAGTGACAGCTCTTCCGTCAGTAACAAGCAACACGCTGTAACCAAAAGCCTGAACTTCGTTTCTTTTTGTAATTAGCGATGACCTATGATTCTTTTTTAGAAACGGGAAGTTCGTTAGGGAATCGGTCTAGATCGGAAACAAAAACGCGCTTTCCCAAACAACATTAAGTTATTGACCTCATAGTTTACTTTTCTGAAAACTGCCCCTTTTCAAACTGCCCCTTTTAGAAGATTTCCAAATGGGTACAGGGGGGGCGCTTTTTAGGTGAAGAAACGTCTAGCTTCAATCAGTATCGTACAATGTAGGCCTATAGCGTACTGTATATAGCTGATTAAAAAATAACTCAGTTATCGAGCAAATTTGTCTTGTAGATCGTTATTCTACGTGGAATAATGACGATGGTACAATGTACAATCGCAAGTCGTAATGACTAAGTTACTGAGTTCTAACTTGTTCATGATGATACAATCTTCCATTCCGCCGGTCTTCCTGTCCAAATAGCCATTTGAAAGTACTATTGATCAGCTGCGGCATAGTGTGGCAACTAGTTTAAGCTAGAAATGAGCAAGGGCAGATCCGGGAGGGGAGGGGGTGAGGGGTATGCATCCTACCCTTCCACCAGTCACTTTTCAACAATGTTTTTGATGAATACAATTTTTCCATAATTTTGAATCTCTTCGATAACAATAATCCTTACACCTAGCAAGCATAAACCGAAATGTGCGAACATAGTGTATCATTGCATCATATCTGGTGAAGGACTCAAAATTAGGGGTAGAAATTTATAGAAAATTTTCCGTAAAAATTGTACAAAAAACACCAAAATGGCTATCACGCCGTCTAGATTTTCAAAACATTTCCGGGGTAGCATTTCTTCGTACCCCGCTAGAGCTGTTTTTGTTCCTCAATTTGCCTCGAAGTAACTGTGCTGGAAAAAATGTCAAAATATGGTCCCCTTCCACCCCCTCTGAAAAAATTCTGAATACGCCCCTTGCACAAAACATTTTCAAAAAGCTTATTTACGCCCTTTTCCGGGTCTAAACGTCTAACGTCTTTGCATTTAGTTAACATTCAACCTAATTTAAAACCTTATCCCCCACTAAAATTTTCTGGGTCCCCTCTTGGAAATGAGAAGTTAAAAATTTCGATAGTCAATAAGTCGTTTTGATAAATAGCAGTGTAAAACAATCGATGACTTTAGCATGCTTGAGCTGGCTAGCAATGGGATGCAGGCTATCGTTTTACCTTACAATGGTATGTTTCGTCCCTAGATCGTTTGACAAATTTGTCAACTCCTTGTGAGATCGTAGGCCTATTGGTCAGTAAATTTTGCACCTAACTCATTCTGCTTTTCAATTTTTTGTTTGAGAGAATCTCCACAGATCCTTCCACAAGGGCTCGGTTCTTGCCGTACCTCACTGCCGCAAAAAAAGCACATTATTTCAAAAGTTCCTGGATCCGCCTTTGATGCTGTCCCCCCACGATAACATGAGATTCCGCCGCCCCTGATAACAAAGGTTTGATTTTTTTGATTTGAATCATCTCATAGTAGGGCACAAAATCGTCAAATCTTTTCTTAATCTATTCTAGTTCATTTGTTGTAAAGTTTTGAAATTAACGGAGTAAACTTCATTATTATTAAACGCTCACCATTACTTATTAGCAGAGATGGAGATCGAGACCGAGACAAGTCTCGGTCTCGAGACTCGTGAAAATGATTTCAATAAGATGTTTGTTAGAAAAACATGCACTTATTTGATTTCAACTATTCTTTTAATGATTAAATCTTATCAAAATCTGCTGGGTTTCAAGGTGTTGAGACTTGAAAATGGGGATAAAAAAGTTTAATAGATTTTATAAACTGCAGGCGTAAAAGAATTAACTTGCGTATCTGCCTTGTGCCCTACTTACGTAGCTGTGAAACTGTTTGATTTACCTAATTGATTATATTTATTTGATTTACTTAATTTAATTAATTGGAATATGTACGGTACGTCAGTACACAGTTTCGTCTCTGACTGCCACTGTAATGAGTCATCACAGCTCCTAACTATTTTCCAGCATTAATTAATTGGATTGTTTACGTCTGCACTAGGGTTGGATTGACTTTGAATTTTGAATTTGAATCCGCTAATCATTTATCGATAATTTTGAATTTTGGTTCTCCATTTTGGTTTTGAATTTTGGTTCCCTGTTTGTTGGCAAAATATATTCGTGTTAGACAACAAAGATCTTCTAGCGAATCTTTATCGCCCAGAAGGCAGCTGACACAATACCTGGAAGAAGTTGTTAAGTTAAACAAGACACCAAAAAACGTTTTCAAGTTTTGGAAAGAGCATGCAATACTGTATCCCGAACTTTCAATTCTAGCGTTTCAGGTTTTGTGTGTGCCGGCCACTTCTGCACCGGTAGAACGAGTTTTTAGACAAAGTGGTTTGCTTTTTCGGCCACATCGGGCCAGGCTGTCATCCGATTTGCTATCAATGTTTAGTTTATTTAAAGTGCAACAAAAACTCTGTTTAATTGTAATTTTTGCGTTTAGTGTTCACTGTTCAATCAAAAAATTTCAATTTCAAAATTTTTTTTGTTTTCGATTAGGTCTCGAGTCTCGGTCTCGCAACTGTATTGCCTCGGTCTCGACTAAAAGGTCTTGAAATTTTCGGGTCTCGATCTCGGTCTCGAAAACATAAAAAGGTCTCGATCTCGGTCTTGGACTAAGCAGTCTCGACTACATCCCTGCTTATTAGCTACTGTTACCCTTTCGTTAATGTTGTAACCTACAACCTTGATGTCAAAAACTCAGCAAAAAATGAAAAAAAAACTTTGCAAAATATATCGGGTGGGCAGAAAAAAATGATAACTTTGTTTCACACAAATAACTTGAAAACTACGTTTTGCTATTTAAAAGAATTCGATAGGCCTGCAACACGTTATAAGCGGTTAGTTCCGCGATATTTCAACAAACAATGTCCGAGTAAACATTGTTCGTACTTTTTCCTTCATCATTTTATTCGTTTTTTTTCCTTATCCATTTCGTTCGTACTTTTTCCCTAACCAACTAACCAAATGTTTTCCCCTAATTTATGGTACATTTTGTTCGCACTTTTTCCCTAACCAAATCCATGACAATAGATCCACGTCTAACACTGAATATTTCGTATTGTAGAAAATAAAACCCAAATCCTAAATTATCCGAAGTTACATGCATTTTTCTTTCAAAATTCGAATAATGGTTATGCATCTATGTTACAAAAGTAGGCCTACTCTGCAACCAGCAGCGGATCCAAAAAATTTTGGTGGGGGGAAATGCAGTTTTGAATTAGGTTGAATGTTAACTAATACGTACAACAACGTGAGACGTTTAGACCCGGAAAAGGGCGTAAATATAAGCCCTTTGAAAATGTTTTGTGTGAGAGACGTATTCACAGGCTTGTCCATGGAAATGGGATTTTCATGGGAATCCGATGGGAAATGTCCCATGGGATGGGATGGGACAGCACGAATTGCATTTCCCATGGGACCCATGGGACAGTAGCCATGTGACAGCGTCTTCATAATGTCATACCTAACTTTAGGTTTTATACTTTTTTGCTTTAAATAATTCTTTTTAGTCCACTTTTTTCTTTATAAAAGATTTTCCCTTAGCATTGTTGTTACAAGGAAGTGGTGCTTTGCACCATAGTTGCCAGATGGTGTACTTGGACACCAATTACTGGAAAAATGGTGTAATCTTAAAGTTCCGTGTTTTTACTGAAAAATTTCAATTAATCTTAGAAATGAGAAGAGAAAAAATCTTAGATGGTGTAAATTTTCATAAATTTAATAAAATTTATTGAATTGTATTTTGATGGGAATCCCATGGGTTGGGACAGGCATAAATTGCTATGGGATGGGGTGGGATGGGACAGAAAAATATGTCCCATGGACAAGCCTGCGTATTCACGATAATTGTTTGTTTTTTCCGGCAGAGTTAATTTGAAGCAAATTGAGAAACAAAAATGGCTCTAGTGGGTACGGGGATACAGTGGCGAATCCAGGAGGGATGAGGGGATGCATCCCCCACTAGCCAATTTCAACAATGTTTTTGATGAATAAAATTTTTCCAAAATTTCAAACCTCTTCGATTCAACAATTCGTACGCCTTAAGGTGTGTTTAAACAAAATGCGATGCGACTTTCAGGGCTGCCGGCCAAAAATGATGAAAAGGGCGGTAAAAGTAGGTGGTCAGAAAGTGGCAACAGAAGGGCTACGTCGGGGGCTGGGGTCGGAGTCCCCAGCCGCCACAAATTTTTGACTTTTTTACCTAAAAAAAAGTAATTTTAGTGCGTTTAACTGTGTAATATGCCGCAACAATGTCTTGTGTATTATATACTATACAAACACAAAATACTCTGACATGTGACATCGTATCACTTACACACGACATTGAACATGCAGCTCTTACGGTATGTTATGCTGCATAGAGCAGACTCTAACGATGGTGCAGGAATTAGTAAGCAATATTCAAGTTTATAGTACATAACTGGCATACCAGTGGGAGTGGGAAGTTGAAGCTCCCCCTCCACACAAGGGCTAATTAAGAGCGCGAGGCCCCTAACCCATGAAAAGCGAAAACAACAAACATCCTTTTGTACCGGCGGGTTAGCTCAATTGTTAAGACCTTGATATTGGTGCGGAAGGTCTGGGGTTCAAATACCGGGTCGGTCAAATCGGCACAGTGTCGCCAACGGCTCGCCACCGCTGCGACGTTTCTTCGGAGCCGTGTTGCGCAGGCGCTAAGCCGCGGAAATGGGGCCCGAACTCGTTGCATGCTTTGGCATGATTACGCGAGTATAGTGAAGATTTGATTCGACATTAAATTTTATTGACGTCACAATCAACCGGAAATTTTGTAAAATTTATCAAACTCAGGTACCGGTACGGGTCGTGCTCAAAAAGATGTTAATGTTGACATGAAATTTTTCTTATTAATTTAGATCAAAGAGGTTGTGTCTAATTTGTTATTTAGATTTATTAAAAAAAGTAAAATGCTTTGATTTTGTTTAAAATTTCTTTTAAAATTAATTGTAAAAGGTCGAACATACTGTAGAATAAAATACAATTTAAACAATCATATAATAAAATGATTGTTTAAAATGTTTAAAGGAGCAAATATAAACAACATAAAAAATATAATAAACAACGCAGAGAGTGCAACACAAAAAAAAAAACAAGGCAAATTGCTCTGCTGTAGGCTACTCTCAAGATTCACAGCTTTTACGGCTTGACTATCATAGCACAAAGATTGAATAGATGTAGGATCAGCTAACTGCTCGTCTACATTAGGAAAGAACTGACTTATTTAGTCAAGAGCACTTTAAAATATTACCGGTATCAAACGCTTAGTGCAATGGTCAGTGGCGTGCGCAGGATTTTTCAATGGGGGGGGTCAGTGACGTCACATCGTGATGACGTAAAGATGCTACAAATTATTACTGTAGTTCAGAGGTAAATAAAGTGCATCGGATTGTAATGTTTCAAGTCAAATTATTGCGCAATTGCAACTAACCATGATTAAGCTACCATAACGAAAGAAACAATCCAGATATTTCGTTCACACTTTTGCTTGATTCTTTGAGCTTCATTTAAGGAGAGAAAAGGTTTCACAGAAACTCAAGCTGTCAAGCCATGGTTAAAAATTTACTGAAAAAGTTTTGGTTGATCTCATTTTTGGGCCAGAGAAAGGCTAACTGACTAAAGTAGGCTAGCTTTCGCAACGTCATTAACAGGGTGTGTAGCCAGGGGGGTAAAACAGGTAGCCTAATTGCTTCCCTTTAAAAAATCTTTTTTCAAGAACCAACATTGATGTAAACAACGCATATAAACCTTGATACAAACATTTAATATGCACTCATTATGAGAGGGGTAGTTTCTTCCATAACTGTCCTGAAAAGTGAAGATAGTGGAGCATGAGAACAAACTGCCCTCCCTACCGAAACATTGTTAAACTAAAATGAACTACACGCGAGAGGAATCTCTAATCATGCGATTGAGGTCAAAAACAGCGTCGATGTTATCTAAGCATTTTTCACCCAAATCACATCATCGATATCATCAGATACGTTCAAACACATAATCGGAGTGTCTGGGAAACGGTAGCACTCCAGCTCCTGAGACAGTGACGGTGCTACGGAGCGTAAAAACAATTTTGCCTACCCCCCCTTCCTTATCCGTCCCACCCCTGGACCTCTTCAAATCTTTTGTTGGTCTGGTCTTTCTTGGCAGTATTTTTATTGTATTTTCAGCACTTAGATAGGGCAGTGTCAATTTAGGTTTTTACATTTTAATAATTTTTCAGCATACCGGCCGGTTATAGCGCAGTGTTAAAGATGTCACTATCGATGGGAAAGGTCTGAGGTTCAATACCCAGGCAGGTCAAATCGGACACAGTGTAACCAACGGCTCGCCGCCGCTGCGACGATTTTTCGGAGCTGTGTTGCCCAGGCGCTAAGCCACGGGGTCGGGCCCCGCCACTTGCTACCACGCTTTGGTACTACAGGGAGTTAATGAAACGAGTAGGCCTACAGTGAAGATTTGATTTTCAAAATTTTGTGTGCGGCCATAGTTACTGCAGATAAACCGTATTTAAAGAAGCTCCTGCTCACCACTTGCTTCACAGCAGCATCAATGACAAAAATGCAGTTCAAGCAAAACACATCAAAAAAGTTGAAATACCGGTATTGTTGCATCGCATGGTAATAAAAGTTTCTCGAAATTAAATTAGAAAGTTGGACCGAACCGGAAAACATGACAGCAGTTTCGGCAAGCTCCGCACGAAAAAAAGTCTATTCGTTTCAAAAAAGAAAGGTTTCACTTTATCTGCAATTGTCAACGTCAAGCACAGAGCACCAGAAAAGTTTGACGACCGGTAGGCCTATTATTGCATCACAATGAAAGTTTTTCAAGATTTTATAAGCAAGTTGGAAAGCACTGAAAAATATGAGAGCAATTTCGGCAATCTCTGCATGAGAAAAGGCGGTTCGTTCCAAAAAGAGAGGTTTTCATTTTTTTTGAAATCTTCAATGGGGGGGGGCTGACCCCCCCATGCGTACGCCACTGATTGCATCACAATGAAAGTTATTCAAGATGATATAAGGAAGTTGGATAGCACAGAAAAACAAGATAGCAATTTTGGCAATCTTTGTATGAAAAAAGGCGGATCATTTCAAAAAGAGAGGTTTTCATTTATTTTACAATCGTTAATGGGAGGGGAGTTTGACCCCCGAACCCCTACCCTACCCCGTGCGTACGCAACTGGCAATGGTCACTCTGGCAAAGAGATGAAATTAAAATCGAAACCTTGGATTACCAAACGTTGACTTAAATCTATCTCGACAAAAAATAAGTTGTTCCAACACTGCTACAAACAAAACAATACTTTTTCAGTTGCTAAATATAAGTCATACTTATACAAATTATCTAAAATTAAGAAAATTGCAAGGAGAAACTATTATCAGATCGAACAAGTTACACACAAGAGGTGATTTGGCAAAACAATGGAAAATTATAAATGAAATAATTTGTCACAAAAAAGCAAGTAATGAGGTAATTAGTATGTTAACGGATCATCATAAATGCAATATTACTGATAAAGTTAAGATTGCTAACTCATTTAATGAGTTTTTTTTACAAATGTTGGCACCTCATTAGATTCCAAAATCTCTCGAACAGGAATTAAAAACTGTAATGTCCCCAGCATTATCCATTCATTTTTCTATGAGCCAATCACATCTGAAGAAGTGTTGATGCAATTTCGTCAAATAAATGCTTTCAAAGCTAGTGGGCCTGAAAATGTGCCAAATAAATTCTACAAGTTATTAGTGCCAATAATATCTCCCTATTTGAGTAATATCTTTAATGCTTGTTACGAGAGTGGATATTTTCCTGCTGTCTTGAAAGGTACAAAAATTATTCCTTTACACAGATCTGGAAGTAGATACACAACCAATAACTACAGGCCAATTTCTCTATTATCTACAACATCTAAGGTTTTTGAAAAATTGTTATGCGTTGACTTGAAAAGTTCCTCATTTGAAATAATGTAATTACGAAACACCAGTTTGGGTTTCGTCAAGGCTACTCAACGGATATGGCTGTTGCTGATCTCTATAGCATGTTGCAAAGAAATAATGATGATGGTTATCTCACTCGCTGCATATTTTCAAGTTTGTCGAAGGCATTCGACACCGTTAATCATGATATTCTGTTAAATAAACTAGAAAAATATGGCATTAGAAGTAACATGCACCAACTTCTTTGTAGCTATTTGAATAATCGTTAGCAATACACTGAATGTAATAGTGTAAAATCTAACTTAAAGACGGTATTGTGTAGGGTGCCACAAGGTTCCACCTTGGGCCCCTTATTATTTTCTTTATACATAAACGATTTGCCATTGCACACTAAGTTTCATGTTCATCTTTTTGCAGATGACACTGTACTAATGATGAAAGATAAAAATATCAGCAATCTTCAGATAGCAGTTAATCAAGAGCTCAGTGATGTTGATAATTGGATGAGATATAATCGCCTGTCTTTGAATTTCTCGAAATCTTCCTTCTTTGTTTCAACCGCAAAACATAAAAAAATTCTACGATTAATTTCTGTGTTAATGTCAGCGGTCATACCATACCATGCTCAGAATCGGCTAAATATTTGGGAGTAATCATTGACAAGCAATTAACTTGGAGCAATCACGTTAATTCCATTATTAATAAATTAGCTAAAGCCTCTAGAACACTGTCTAAGGTTCGGCATTACGTGAGTAAGATTACTTTAGTGAAATTGCATTACAGCTTTGTATATCCTTACCTCAAATATGGTATAATCAGGGGCGTAGCCAGCGGAATATTTAGAGGGGGACCAAATTACAACAGGCCAAGAACTTGAAAATCATGGCCTGTTTAGGCCAAGGCGTTAGGCTCACGCCGTCTTCCCTTATTTCGATTTTTGCCTCAAGTTATTCGCATTTATTTTGTTTAGGGACAGAGGCGTCGTGAAGCCAAAAAATTTGTAGGGGCCCGTGTAACAACTTAAACAGATACTGATCACAAGTTCACAAACTTTGTAAAAGCCACATTTAGCATTGAGTACCGGTAACATCACGAAAAAAGAAAGTTAGGAAAAGATACCAATATATATCGTGATGTCCCAATTTTTGGATAACAAATCAAAATTTAATTTCATACCTCAAACCGCTCCTTAATTATGGACATCATGCGCAATCAGTGTGGCCCCACAATTCAACCAAGGGGGAAGACATTGATGGGGGCTGGAAGCGAAGCCCCAGCCACCATAGACAAGGAGGGTCTGGGGGCGGAGACCCCAGCTGCCAACAGATTTTTACGGTTTTCACGTAAAAACACTCGTTTCAGCACACTCTCTTATTGAAAGAGCACATACCGGTGTCCCGCAGTGAGTGCAGTCACTATTATAGTGTCAGACTATACACAAATGTTTTAGTAGTTCATGTCTAAAAGCAGAAGCTGGGCTAAAACAAATGAAAAGAGGCTGTAATCATTATTAGTTTAGACGCATTTGGTGGGATCAATTGTATAGGTGTGTTCTATAGGCTATAATCTTTAACAACGCATGCAAAATGTTTTCTAGATTCTAACTACAGATCAAGAAACTAACTTTACTCTTGAGTCGAAGTGATTGATTGAAGCCACAGTGAAAAACCAATAAATGGAATTTATACCATAAGAAAGGGAAGGGGGGGTATGGGGTTAGTTTGAAGGATGAAAACGAAATGGCACTGGCTAAATTTTTTATATTGTAATTTTTAACTTTTTAAATTATAAAAAGCGACAAATCTCAGAAAATTTGGGGGGTGCGGGACCCTTTTCCCTAATGGACGACGCCACTGTTTACGGATGAATATGGAGTTAATTATTTACTGTAGACCTAGGCAGGCAATCCTTGCTCGCTAATTGCTGCTCTAATGCTAATCAAACTGCCTTCTGCGCGGCATTATGTAAGAAAATCCAACGATTTTGTCACCGTATGGTATGCACTAACAAGACACACATAGAACAACAAACACAACGAAAAAGTCCCTATACTTCTTAAAATAATTTTTATTTGAACATTCTTTCCTTCGGCTTGCCATATTCGATTGCCTTTTTGCGATACAATCTTGCTTTTTCTCCGTACTCACACTCAAATATTTGATCCCATTGCACTGTTATGATGCAATAATGCTTAACAAGCGCTTTTTGTAGAGAAGTTATGTCAATATTCAAATGGCGCAAAAATTAGTCGTAAATGAAAAAGTAGTAAAGATGAGGGAGCTTTCGAAACAAAGTCTACGGTATTTTATAAGAATGTTTTAATTACATTTGAGACTAAGTTTCGTCAAATAGGGGGGGGGGGGGGGGCAGTGCCCCGGAGGCCCCTTCCCCTGGCTACGTCACTGGGTATAATAGCGTGGGGTAACAGCGGGGAAACTTTGTTGCAAAAGGTCCAAGTAGCACAAAACAAAATTCTTAGAATTATCAATTTTAAATGTTTAAAAGACCGCGTAAAAATGTTGACTTTGTACAAGGACATGAAAATTCTGCAAGTTAAAGATACTTTTGAAATTGAGGTGGCTAAGTTTATGCATTCGTTTCGTCATGGCTGCCACGTACAGTATATTTGACAGCTACTATAAATCTGTGGCAACTCAACATAATCACAATGCAAGATCCATTGCTAATAACAATTATTATTTGCAAAGAATGCACTCGCAGTCGGGACAATCTGCTTCAAACTATGTTGGCGTGACAATTTGGAACAAAATTCCCCTTCATGTCAAGTTGCATTCAAAACACCTATTTTCTACGCAACTCAAAAATATTCTCATCAGCAAATATTGGAAACATCTTTTGTCTAGGAAACTATTTCTATTGAGTAACTTTTAAATTCAAAGCTTTTGAGAAATTTTTTTAAAAATCCTCTTGAAATTCAAAAGTAAAATACACAATGGAATTAATATTGTTCATCAAACAAAGGCTCTTCGGTGATTTTATTTTATTTATTTGTTTTTATTTTTCGTTTGTCCTTTCTTCAGTAGTCGTAGCGATGCTTCTAATGTTGTTTTGTTCAGCAGGTGGCAGTAGACTCGATGACCGCACAGTCTATTCGCTGTCTACTGTGGCCAAGTGAACCAATGACATAATTAGAGTGAACACACCTACACTGCAAATTGCGTTATTACGTTTTAATTTTGCTGTTACTGCACCTTGGTGAACAAACAAACAGATTGATTGATTGATCACGGAAACTCAACTGCCTTAATCTCTTTAAAAAAGTTTTTAGTATTGCTATAAGCATAAGCACCGGTAAGTTTCTGTAATACCAAAAATTTAGCTAATTTTGGGCCAAGTACCAAGATATTTGACAACCCGAATCCTTTCAAGTTATTTGGTCAAATCCTCTAATATCCTACTAGTTTTGTTTTATCCCCTATGGCATAAGTTTTCAGCGACTCTACCATATAGCTTGTAATAAAATAGCTTATAGATTTGTTAAACATTTTTGAAATGAAATGGCTTGCAAATTTCCAAAAACTTAGATTTGTCTGCAGTCAGCACGTTGCTAGACAGTGGCGTAGCCACGATGGGGAGGGGGGTTGGGGGTTACAACCTTTACCACTGACGTTATACTTACTTCTTTTCTGCTATTTATGTCCTCGATACTTTGCCATTGATAATCTAGTTTTGTAATTGTCATAATAACAAGAATTACGTAGCGTTGTTTCCTGAATTTTGTTCTTTGCCGCTCTACTTAATGAACCAATGACGCAATTTTATTAGCAGGGCAGTACCGCTCTTGTACATACCGCTGCTCTCGGCCCCTCAGACCTTCCGTAGAAAAAAAGCAAAACGATTTCAAGCAAAATTGATGTACGTATTGTAGCTCAAAAAAGAACTAAATCGCTAACGTTTGAATATCGTTTTACCAGTTTCACCAGAAAGCATTCCTTTGACCTCCTTACAACAATCGTGTCTTAACTGCCTTCGGTATTTTTCGTTTAAAATATTTCTCTTAAATTTGAGGCACGGCCGGCACCAAGGGGGGACCAGGGGGCCTGGCATGCTTTGCCCCCCAATTTATAAGCTCAATTTTATAAAGACAGCGGTTTTTGTGCTTAATTTCAAACTTTGGCCCCCCTAAGTCGACTGCTCAGGCGTCGGCTTTGCCTGAATTCGCAAAAATTACCAAAATCCGGTCCGTTAACATCCAAATCCGTGGACATCTCTGCGAACTAGAGTTTATCCAAACACGCAGTTCGGCAAATTTTCTTTGCTATTACAAAATGAACATTATCCTTTTAAAAATTATGCGTAGGCCTTAGGTTCTTCTAGGTGCTTTTTTGATTGATCACTACAGTATATAAACTGCACTTTGTAACGATAACAGAAGGTAAATGAGGAACCACGCTTTGATTGATCCAAGCGTGGGGTATTAATGTCCCATTGTTTTTGTCGTAGGCTATTGATAATTTTTTGCCTACAGACGTTTTCATTAGGCTTACATACGGTACGAAACTATGCTGGCATTTATTCTTGAACTTCTGTCGTGATAATAAGTGTTATGTCAGGGCAAATTTTTCGATCTAAAATGCACCGTTTTTGCTGTCATCTCCTTCTCATACATCCATTGGAGTACGCAGAGGAGGTGTCAAAGCGTATTTCCGCGCATCTTCATCGACCTCTTTTAAAAGATTTTTTCTCTGTAGCTCAGATTCTATAAAACCATTTCTGAAGAGATTTTAAAACGGTCTTCCTCAAAAAAATTTTAGTCTAATAATGCTCTTGTACTCATACAACTAATCAACTATAAACCTAGGCCAATTGGTGTTTCGACGTTCTTTCCAGTTTCCACGAAACATAGTTTTTCTGCACAGTCAAATCTTCATACACTCGTGGTAGTACGCCTAAGCGTGTAACGACTGTTGGGGCCCGTCTCCGTGGCTTAGCGCCAAGTCAAACTAGATTTAAACTTCGCAGAAATGTGGCAGCGGTGTTAGCGCCAGGCCAAAACAGCTTCAAACTTCGAAGAAATGTGGCAGCGGTGGCGGGCCGTTGGCGCATCAAGTGCAATTTTTTTGGGATGGTAATCGAACCCCAGAGCTCCTGCACCGATAGTGATCTTTCTACATAAATCCAATTAAACTAAAACATTAATCCTTTTTGTTTATTTACAAATTTACATGAAGCAAAGCGAAAAAAGACACTCTATACAATAACACAGCACGAAATTTACTTTTGCAAAGAACACAATTATGCCTACTTAAATAAGAAACTAGCTTTTCCGCACAAGAATCAATTTATCACAAATCAATCCGGTAAAAATTCATCGTTTTCTTTTCATGTGAATTTGCAGAGACTACATTAAGACACGATGTTTTAAAATATATAAGTTAATGAGCTAAATCTACAGCTGTCGTTTTCTACATGAATTGAAAACGTTTTTAGTTTATAAGCAATTGATAACAAATTAAGATTTATAAGCCACACACGGCCAAAACAATGAAAAGTTGAAAAGCAAACTTACTAGTCGGGGACCAGGAATAACTAAATTTGTTTAATACGATGTTTTGCTTAGAGTAGATACGTAAATATCTCAACTTCATCAGAAAACACGGCGTTTTTTAAGCGTTTTACAAAGCTATTAAAATCATGTACCATATTCTCTGGGCTTTTCTGAATTTTATTCAAGTCTTGGCTTTCAAAACGATTATTTACAAGTGGTAAATTGCTTGGAGAAATACTAAAACCAGATCAAGAGTTTCCTAACCTTTTGAGGGCCGCCAATCCCAAAAAATTCTCACCAAACTTACGGACCCCTTTCAAAACACCTTGTACCGACCAATATTAAATAGTCCACAATAACCAATCATGTCAAATTTGTATTTAAGTTAACGCACTCACAAACCAAATAGTTTCAGCGTAACAAAAACGATTTTAATTTTACGCAAAATCAAAGTGAGCAAATTTTGGTCCAATCAATTTTAAAACCAGTGATAATTAGCGATAAAATACAGGGTGCAAAACAAGAAAGAGTTTGAAAAAAAAAGATTAACAATGTAAAACTGTTTCAAAAAAATTAGTAACATGATGCATAGGCTACATTTATTGGCTATCTCTATTCTCTTCACCACATATTAGAGTTTCACTCAAAACAAAATAAGCCATTTACAAAAAGAAAGTCAACAAAAAGTTGGTTAATTATCACAGAGAAAAGTCTATGCCCGGAATTTTAAGAAAATAGAAAGTTTTGCGACTAGTGGCCCCAGCCCCACACTTTCCCATGTGCACAGAGTCTATTTTAAACGAGCTTCCTGCATCATAATTGGAAATGTGACAATGGTCTATGATAAAGAATTACTTGCAACGCAAAAAGCTCACAAAGTAAACGTGTGGACACTGAACATGGACAAATGTCACTAAAAAAATTATTTAAAACAAATACAGGAATGTATTACACACCGGTAGTACCGGTCTGGAACCTTGTTACAATGGAAGTAATAATTTTTACAAAAGTTCAAAAGATACAAAAAGCTAAAAAAAAGAAAAAAGGTATTATTTCTGAAACTTGCTAATGATCGGTAGGTTTTTGCATGACCTGTAAGAACAATGTAATACTATCCGACAGTAGCTATAGCGCTGAATGGGGTGTGGAGAAACAGTTGTTCTGGAATGCCTTTTTCATCTTTGCGCAACCTGAAAATCATACAATTGAGTACATTTATCTGGGAAAATTCACTACAATATCAAAAATGAATCTTCATACACCTACTCGCGATATTACGCCGAAGCGAGTAACGAGTAGCAGAGCCCATCTCCACGATTACGCGTGAGGAAACACAGCTCCAAAGTTACCTTGCAGCAATGGCGAGCAGTTGGTAATTGTGTTTGATATGACCGGTCCGGGAATCGAAACCCGACCTCCCGCACCGAGAACGATGTTTTAACCATTATGCCAGCCGCGGAAAATACATCGCCTTTTCAAATTTTCAAACAAAAACTCACGTTATGTAGAAGTTGGATTTGTTGACGTAATACAACACATCGTCGTTTACCACCAACGTTCCCTTTGCACTGAGTGAAGAAATCACATTGCGATTGAATCCCGATACACAAGGCAGCGAGAAATGACGGTGGCGAAAAGAGTGACTGCGTCCGTTTGTAGCAGGAAGCAAGACAGAGCTAAAGAAAAGATTAAAAAAAAATTAAATCTTCTCACGGTATTACTGTGTAACAAGTGGCAGGGCTCATCTCCGCGGCTTAGCGCCTGGGCAACACAAGCTCCGAAAAAACGTCGCAGCGATGGCGAGCTGTTGGACTGGACCGCCCCGCCAATCGAGTCCCACACCTACGGCACCGATAACTCACTAACTGAGCTAACCTTTAATCACAATTGGGCTGACAATTACTCGAGCATGACTTTTCTGCGATGTCTTCTTGGAGAAACGGATAAAACATAAGTGACTTTTAACATAATTTCCGTAACTTTTAACCAATTAATAAAAAGCTTTCTGACTGTAAAGCGCTGTGGTATTTTGCAAAAATTATTTTACGATGCCCACGAAAATCTTTTTTAAGTATACTCTGCGCTTCCAAAACTTTAAAAAGTTTTAGTGCTACGTAGTACCCTGCTCAAAGATTCAAATTTACGGATACAAAGAACAGTGTCAGTTTTACAACACACATAATGCTTAAGTAATACTAGTAATAAGTGTCTTTTATTTCCTTATCGTCAACACTCAACACGATAAAGAATACAATAAGATTAAGGAAATACAACGCGGTAAAAAAAAAGGGAAGAGGCAACAAAACGATAAACGTTACGGCATTGTAGGTAGGAGAAGAGTAATAAAAAACAAGAGTGAGCATGGTTGCAACACCAAGGCGGGCGCAGAAAATTCAAAAGAAAAGCGATAAAAGCGACGGTCAGACAAAAAAGACAACGAAGCATCACAGCTACCAACCCCGCTATGTTATGGTGCAATGGTTGGACACATAACAGTGGGTGGTCTACTATGGTTGCAGCATTTCCAAGGAGCTCGACAGAGAAAAAAATAAAGATAATAAAAAATCGCGAAAACCTTGGCTAGCAGTTAGAACAAGAATAGTTACACCAAGCATACTTACTGAATTTTGGGATGTTCATTTTTTGCAAAACGTACAAAAGCTATTTGTGTTAGCTGGATGTCATTAATCGTAAGTTCTTGATCAAACTCAAACATGACGTCTTCCATGCTCGCTCCAGTGATGTCCACTAAAAAAATAAAAAAACGTCCTTCCTTGACCTACTAAAAGCGATGAAAGAATCATGAGAGCTAATAGCCCGAAACAGCACTGTACCGCGCTGTAATAGTAAAAAAGGCATAACGATGTCTATCAAAGTTGTCAATCGGGCTAGGGCTTACATTTTGAAAAACTGCTGAGCTTTAATCGGGCCGGGCGCCGGAGCAACTAGACAGACTTGAAGCGATAAAAATCATCAATTGAGCAAAGTGATTTTTATAAGTTTGCTGAATTGCTTTTTTCATTTATTTATTTATTTCGTTTATCTATCTTTCAGTACACAAAAGTTAAGGACATTATATAGTGCGTACTGGTTCATTCATTTTCTTGACCGTATACAAAGTGTTATACACATTGCTGTTCGCAACTTGATGTGATTGTAAACATGGGTGAAGCTCTTTTTCTTTTTTAGTAAAATTCCTTCAAAATTTAAAGTCATGTCTTTCATTTCTGGTATAAATCGGGCTCAGGCTGGCTGATAAATCAGAATTTGGGGTCGGGTTCGGGCTTAAAAAATCGGGTTCGGGTCAGGTTCAACATCTTCGACCCCTTGACAACTCTGATGTTAACAATTGAGGTTATTTTCAAGTTATTGATCCGTAAATTCCATTGCAACAGGGGGAGACTGCGAAGTGAGATCAGGCACCCAGCAACCACCAGAATATGTCAAATGTGATCGACTTGAGCCATGAATGGAAGCCGTCAGGAAGGGCATATAAACTGAGTACAATACCGCTAAAAGCGTAATCACACTCACTGAGACGCCTTCGTGCAACATATGTGATGCAATAATAAAACAACATAAAAAGTTCTCAAAGAGGTTGTGAACTGTGAAGTCTCAGTAAGCCATAATTAACATTGCAGTGATTTGCCTCTAATTGCCTCTAACAGCAATTACGACTAACGTTGTTATGAGACAATCGTCACAAACGAAAAAGATAAAAAGCAGCACAACTTACCCAATAAACTGCGGAATATAGCTTCAACTTCGCTAGACAGAGAGCGACTGAACGAATGATCTGAAATTTAACAGTAAAGTCACCCAGGTGAGACCGAGCGGGTGGCGCAGTGATGAAAGATAACGCTAACGATGCAATAAGTCTCGGGTTCGGTACCCGGCCCAGTCACATCGGACACAGCGTCACCAAAGGCTCAACAACTGCTGCGACGTTTCTTCGAACCCGGACTCGTTGCACGTTTCGGCGTAATATCGCGAGTAGTAGCCAAATGATTTCGGCTTCGTATGCATTACGCAAAATGAGCGATGAACAAAAAAGTTGCCGACAAAATTAGAAACAAAAACACAATGCGACGAAAACAGTTAAAGGAGGAAAAAAATCAAGTCTTCATTACACTCGCCGTAATACGCCGAAGCGTGTAACGAGTAGCAGAATCCATCTTCGCGGCTTAGCGTTTGGGCAACACATCTCGTAAGAGACGTCGCAACAGTGGCAAGCTGTTGGCGACACTGTGCCGATTTGACCGGCAAGGGAATCGAACCCTAGACCTACCGCACCGATAGCGTGGGCTTAACAACTGAGCTAACCGGTCGGTCAGGAAAAATAGAGCCACAGTAATACTTGTAGCTGGTCATTTCGACAACATTGATTCAGTTGGGTGTGCAATGCGCATGCGCAAAGCATTTCAAAAATGATCATACATTGCTGATGATGACAGCTGCATCAATAGGTCGAAGCGTCTAGTTACAAAAACTACCGTGGGTTTGTTTTTCCTCCATAACAAAACAAGACTCGTAAAAATAACCACTTACTTGGCAATGGAACATCGAAACTGTCCAAGGACATAAAACTTAGACCAGGAGACTGAGGACTAGCTTCTATTTTTGCCCAGCCATTTTTAGTCGGTTTGGTTGTTGCAGAGTTTTCATTTAATTTACAAGGAGCTACAAAAAATACGCAATAATTAGTCGAAGCTGCCACAGAAATGATGGCCAACAACTTCCTGCTATAGCCCAATTTTCAACTGGATCCAGCCTCATCTCTACTAACAAAGGCTTTTGATGAGGCAAAAAAAGTTTTTCATAATCTGGCTCAAAGACGCAAAAGTTTGACTAAGCACCTCGCACCGCAGAGCGAGACAGCGCTGTTTCTGGCTCTTAGCCTTCATCAGCCGCCCTCAGGTAAGAACATTCATCTTCCAGAACGAATGATCTTGCATTTCGACAACATTGATTCAGTTAAGTGTGCAATGCGCAAAGCATTTCAAAAATGATCATACATTGCTGACGATGACAGCTGCATCAAAAGGTCGAAGCATCGTCCTGGAAGATGAATGTTCTTACCTGAGGGCGGCTGATGAAGGCTAATAGCCAGAAACAGCGCTGTCTCGCTCTACGGTACGATTTACTGGAGTGCTTTGCACTGTTGGTGATGGAGTGCTGTTATAGCCTCTGACCCAACAAGAGGAAGTCGTCATGACTTCCCGTCTGGTAGGCCAGGAAGGACATTGCTTTTTACTTGTTAGCACCTCGCAGCTACTGCTAATTACTCTAATGTATTTTCTATAACGCAGGATCGAACATAGTGGTATCAGGAATCAACAAAGAATTCAAACGTTTTATTGAAAATTGATTTTGAAACGCAGCGTTACGCCCCTCCATCACTCTGATGACGGAAAATACCGCTGAGTGCTTTTTCAATGACAAAACAAGTAAACTTTTCCGTAAGTTTTCAACGTCGTTTCTGAAGGCTGAACGTCAAGCAGGGAAGCTAATACTAACTTTTAATTCTCGACTTTGACCCGACCCAGATTCGAACTACGGTAAACAGTTCAAGAGGAAGACGCTTTATCCATTCGGCCATCGGCCATAGAATTAGTAAAGTTCAACTGCTATCACGTCATATAAGAACGCAAGCAATTTTACCTATGTTTTCCTTGTCTTTGTTTTTCTTTTTCTTTCCACTAGTTACAGATTGTGTAGCAGGAGGTGGAGCAGCTTTAACTAAAACATAAAAACATTACAGGAAAAATTCGATAACCACACCAAACTAAGAGGTTAGCCACGAAAACTATGATACCGACAGACTCATTCACGCTGCAGGCACAGCTTAGAGTGAGCGCTGTCCGAAAACACATTAATTTGCGACGAAAAAACGAAGTTCACGTGTTTTTAAGTTGCTTCCTTTTCAAAAATACGACATACTTGTTTCAGAATAGAATTCCACTTGATACAGAGTGGACAGACTCTTCGAATAGCAGAGGAGCAAAATGATTCAAGTCGTTTTTACAACTGCTAAGATCACAAGATTACTGGTCTAACCCCATCCTAGCTACACTACATTGTTGCATACTTAGATAAGATACTTCACAATTAGTTGATTTCTTCTCGGTTTGACAAGTTCTCAACTAGCAACTATACAAATAAGCGAAAATCAACAGGTAAACTTGAAAACAACGGGAACTCCGCAAGGTAAATTTGACGTTCACAATTCGCTTTGACTGTGGGCTAAAGAAATGAAATCTCGCATTGGGGGAATCCTCTTTAATCCTACTTTGGTTACATTCAAACTTTTTTAACTCGTTTCAGCAGCTAATTTCATACTCACCTTTCTCCACAGTTTTTTTCTGCTGAGGCTGGAGTCCCGGTATTACATTTGTGGTATGACTACTACTACTAGATTGAGGAGGTTTAGTTTCTTCTTTTTTATATCTGCAAACGTAAAAGTCATGCAAGCAAAATGAAAAAACACAAAAAAGTAGAAAATGGAGTAAACTGCTTATTGCTAAAAGAATAACAAGTGCATCAAGAATGAGCCCAATATGGGAGAGTTGATTTTTCACTGTTACTAGAACAATATTCGTCCCAATCAAAGTCAAGTCTAGATCACTGAGAGCATCGGGTCGTAAGCTACCAAGAACGCTAGCCCATGCGTTCAACTCTAGCGTTTTGAAGAAATCTTTATTGATTAAATTATTTTTACGGAGACGTGTAAAAATTAAAGCACGATTTTCACTTACTTCCACACTTGTATGGCTCTATATCTAGATTTTGTATTCCTTTGCACTTTACCGGGTTCTTCTAATTGATAGCAAACCTAAAACATTAATTTTTCTGAAGTTAGTTTATAATCACGACCTCTTTAAACCTGAAAATAAAAACCAATCAGTAAACTTGGTGAGAACTATTCAATGCATTTTAGGTGGTAAAGGGATAACGTATGGAGAACGAATAGCGAGGGCTGCGAGATATGTTTGGTCGCTGCTGTCAATTTTGCAGTAAATGCTGCTTTTCACCTCTGCGGTTATTAAGAATATGCCAAGAGAAATCATCCAAGCATCTTATTCGAAATAGGAACTTACAGGCTTGGGCGAGAATTAACCAAAGCCTTGCACTTAGAATCATGCGAAACTTACAACCATTGCAGAGCTGTTGACAAATGCATGATAACGACAAAGCATGAAAGTTCCGGCACCAACAAAAAATCAAAACTGTTTCAATTCTAAAAAACTGAATCCGAGAAGCAAATGGTTGAAAATTGCTGCTGTTTGTGACCAGAAACGAATTTTTTATGGTTGAAATAGTAAAGTTAACCACCTACACCGCCGGTCGTAACGCGAAAAATTCAAACAATGATAAATTGATAACATATGTTGACAACTTGCCCATACGGACAAAGTCAAAAAAAATCAAAAATAAAATTTTCGTCATACTAGCGATATTATTACGCCGAAGCGTGTAATGAGTGGCGAGGCCCATCTCAGCGGCTTAGCGCTTGGAGAACACAGGTCCGAAGAAATGTCGCAGCGGTGGCGAGCCGTTGGCGACACTGTGTCCGATTTGACCGGCCTGGGAATCGAACCCAGACCTTCCGCATCGATAGCGATGTCTCAACTGGGCTAACCGGCTGGTTGAACCCTTTTTTTAAAAATGAAAATATTTTTTAAAGCAACCTACTTTTTCGCCAACTTTAATTTCTTTACACAAGTCTTTGACGTCAAATTTAAGAGATCCTACTCTGTAAGCTTGTATATTAAAGTATATGTTGTCTTCGAATGTATTGCTCTCACGAGTAATGAAACCGAAAGTTGAATCAAGGTTGGGATGAACAATTCCGACGCCTGGAACAGATGAATTTTGATCCAATTTCAATCCTTTAACACAAGCACTGTTTCTTCCAACGAATTTACGAATAAAAGCAGTTAATTTCATTAACAGTGAAATCCAATTATATCAAACAGAAAAATTAAAAAGATTTGTTACTGCCGTAAAATTAAGCTCTAAACTTCATGCGGCACAATCGCAAAATCAGTTAAACGAGTTTTCAAAAATATCTATGCGATTATCCGATATATGCGCTTACGCAATAGAATTTGGTTAGGAACTTCTGGTTATTCTGTAATCTACAGGAAAACAATTTATGCATTTAGGCTATATACAATCAACCGATTTTGTCTGCGGTATGTAATTGTGTCGCAATAGTATACTTTATTGGATTATGAAGCGACACAGTACTGCAATCTCTTACCTCTCAGTTCAGCAGTTTTGTTATTTTTTGGTGAAGTTTTCTTACTTGAAGTGCCCACAACCGACCCACTTGGTTTCGGAACGAGACTGTTTGCAGATCTAGGGGTCTTTTTAGTTTTCACCACAGTATTCCAATTTCTAAGTCATCAACATAGGTTAAAAAGAGATAAGTTTTTAAATCTTGGAGCAAAATTACAGATGCCAAACAAAGGCAAAACTAAACTTATGTCATTTTAATCAAATTGCCAAATAGTAACCATAACTGAAAAAAAATTTTTATCAAAACCTGAACAGTTCGAAAAGTAGAAAGCTTGGGTGGCCGAGTGAAAAGACCGCCCGCCTTCGGAGCTACAGCCTAGGGTTTGATTACGAGTCGGGTCAAACCAATGACTTTAAAATTGGTATTCACAGCTTCCTGCTCGACGCTTATCATTAAAGGGACAATGCGGAGAACAAGCCGGCATGTTTACTTGTTGTGCCGTTGAAAAAAGGCACTTAGTGGGATTCCCCCATTATGGTGTGTAGACAGGTGGTCGGCAGCTTCTAAGAGTAAGCTCGTTATAGCGCATTGATCGCTTCTCGGTCTCACTATCAGTGGAATTAAGCTAAAAAAAGCGACCTACCTGACCTCAGTTTAACACTACCCTCAGCTACATCATGTACGTTAAACACTATGAGTGACATGTTAAAACAGTGGTGGTTTTCATGACCAGAATCCATTCTGTCCCATTCAAAATAGTGCAAAAGAGGTTTAGAAATCCATACAAATTTTGAAAAATCTAACCCATGAGCATAAGAAAAAATGTTACTTACGTTGGGTTACTAGAAGAATTAGCTCCCATTGATAAACCAGTGCCGTTTGTCGGAAGTGCTGGGAAAGACCCATCCAAAACGGGAAGTTCCCTGAAAGAAAATTTTTCGAATGAAAAACTATCTAATTATTCACATTATCATTCCTCCGATGGGTAGTGGATGGAACGTCTGCCTCTGGAACGGCAGATTTGGGGATCGATACAGAGTCGACTCAAACCAACGACGTTAAAAGCCGGTATTTACAGCTTCCACGCTTGACGCTCAGTACTACAGAGAGAGTGTGAAGAACGCTGCTAGTTTACTTATTATATCGTTGCAAAAGGCACTCAACGAAATTCTTTCATCTTAGAATGGTAGACTAAGATGGCGGGCAGCTCCTAAACGAGCTCGTTACAGCGCATTGATCGCTTTCTCGTGATAGGATGATAATGCAACTTCAATAAACAATTAGATATGTTAAGTAGCCAGTTAAATAAAATTTCCTTACATAGCTTCGATGTCATCAGTCATATGTGAAGAACCCGATATGGTTCTAGTTCGAGTTGACATTCTATCAATTTCGGACAACGAGTCATCTATTTTAGTGACATCTATCGCTCGCCATTTGGAACGATGATTCTGACTTGCCTTCACTGCATGAACGACGACTCTAAAATAATATTCGATTAAAAACTTCCAAAAGAATTATAAAGTGAGAATAAATTCAAAAAAGCTCAAAATTGCTTTCCATGTAGCAACAACCACTCTACCCAAATTTGTTCAATTAGGCCAGGGGTCCGCAAGTAATGGGTAGCAACCCAAATTTGGGTCGCCATACAATTTGGGTCGCAAAATAATTTCAACGTCTTTATTGCTAGTCGCTGTTAGTGAATCTCAATGAACTTTTTTCATAGGCATCTGTGGGAGGATATAAGCGCGTTGCGGCTTCAGGTTAGTAGCCTAATGAAGCAGGAACAAACAAGCCAGCGAAACAGAAAAATGTTGAGCCAATCAATCAATTTATTTATCGTTACTTGAGCACATACGTGAACATAAAGAAAACACAGGAGACTGCGAAGGGACCGATGAAGGCCTTCGAGTCGAGCAGCCACCTAAATGAAAAGACGCAGGTGTGTCTTAAAGAGTAGCTCGTACGAAATGAACAAAAAATAAAAAAAAAAAAAAAGGAAAAATAAAATCACACAAGACTCTAAAACATTTTTATGGAGTTAGATATATATCTTTCAAGCAGAAGTTTTTTGTAATTGATTTTGAATTTATTAAAGAGCTGATCTCTAAATTCTAGAGTTATTGAATTCCACATTTTAGCTCCTTGAAATTTTATTGACCTTAGACATCTTACGGTAGAAAAATTTTCAACATAGAGGTGGTTCATCGAGACAGATCTAGCAATTCAGTTATGAACACTTGATAGTGGTTTAAACAGATTAGACATTTCTGGAGGGAGGACTTGCTTCGCGTGTTGGTGCATAATCTTGGCAATTTCAAATTTATACAGTTCAGCAATTTTCAGTATTCCCAGTTTATGGTAATAGGGAGTAATAGAGGTTCTGCGATTACAGTTTGAGGTGATACGAATGGCCTTATTTTGTACAATTTGGAGGTTTGACAGATAGGAGGAGCAGGTGGAACCCCGCAGTACAATACCGAATAAAAGAAAAGGGCGAAATAGAGCCGAGTTAAAGTAGAGGGGGAAAATAGAAAACGAACTTTGCTTAGTATTCCGACAAATCTGGCCAATTTACTTTCATCATCCTTAAGTGCAGTTGAAAATTTAGCTTGCTGTCAATTATAATTCCGAGATACTTAGATGAGTTATTGCGAGTTAGTAATATATTATCATATGCAATTAAGATTAGCTAGGCTAAGGCAGTTCAATTTTGCAAATGCGGTTGTAAAAAAGAAGTCAAAAATATTATAAGTTTTTTGAGCAGAATCATTAACGATGAGGTAGCAATTAACATTTTTTTGTTTTATATTTAGTGCATATTGACAGCAACATAGCAAGCACAACATCAAAAAATATTAGTACGGTGGTAACTTGCGTTTAGTATAGTGATAAGTCTTCCATAAAATTTAGAAATATTTGGTATTCGTAACATTTCGTCGATTTTGGACTTGAACTCGACATATACTTCTAGGACTTGAACATAAAACTTTATTTTAATCAATTTTATCTACCGGTATTTGGGTCGTCACAAATAAATGTTGAGAAACTGCTTAACAACGAATGTTAAAAAAAAAAGACAGCGAGCGATTCAGCAGAAAACTTAAACGAGAGCAGTATGGTAGATGTGCCGATCAAAATCACTGCGTCTTGAAGCAAAGAGGATCAGCAACAAGGAAATGAGCCACATCCTCAGTCTCATCGAAAAGAAAAACCGATACAACGGCCTCTAGCTTTACGAAAGAACAGCAAAGATTTTATAACTGAATATAAAAGAAAAATTTGGATTGGACTTTGTACAGTTTTGACTTGCCAATTTGGAGCCATACACTTCATTTTGGATCGTCTCCCGCATCAAACCGCGAATTTGCTTATTGTGTTCTAAACGCAAAGCTCATACTTGTCACTAGAAGAATAAATGCAATGATATATTCTTCACAACTGTGCCAACTTTCTCCTGCTTGTAGAAATTGCGGCGTTTAACAGCAGCCATAAAACTGGCAAGTATTTTTTAATGTTTTTAATTTTAATGTTCAACAAAAAGGACGCTTTCAAATTTTTGGGTCGCGTGGATTTAGGCCCATTTTTTGGGGGGTCCCGCCAAAAAGTATTTGCGGACCCCTGAATTAGGCTACTTATTTAACCAGCAAGGTACTTGACTTTGCAAAACAATTGTCTTACGACAAACAATTTTCAAAAATTCTGCTTAAACAGATACACCAAAATATTGACAGAGAAAAAAAAAATAGAATAGCAGATATTTGTATCTGAAACTTCACAAAAATTACAGATACCTATCTCCATAGTTAAAATGGAGCCTTAGATCCTCGTCAGCATCAAGTTCACAAGCTTGCTGGTTGAAGAAGACATTTTCTTCAAAAACACCACGGCTATCATCGCGTTCAATGAAGCCCCAGAATGTGTTAATGCTGAAAACCCGACCTGAAACAAATTGAAATGCTGATGGCTTCTCCATTTAATAAGCCAAGCAGCCTAAGTAAAAACACTTTGGTTCATTGCAATGCAACTTTCGCGAAACCTTTAGGTTAGGTTCTTATGGACCTTTTGACCTTTTGAGGGTAGGCTAAAGTGTTTGAAAAGGTCCGTAACCCTAGTGCAAATACAATACTAATACTTACTCAATACGGTTATTTAATAATAGGCGTTCTGTATTTTTATACATACAGGAGTCTACGGGTTTCAATAAAATGTTTTCGGAATCTGCAGCCTAAAGAGATAAAGACCCACACCCATACTGCCACCAAAAATTTTGACAGAGGATAGTGATTTTGACAATTTCTTGCATGTGCTGCTTTGCACTTTAGGAAAATCTGATTCTGACAATAAACAAAAAAAAAACATAATACGTTTTGTCCTATTCAAACATATAAAACTATGACCAAACTACTTACAAAACATAAAATAGGGCTGCGGAAGGAAAATTGAAAAAAAAAAGTTAAAGCATTATTTTTTCTTTCACCCAGGGATAACTACCACGAAGAAAATTGTTTATTTGGCAAAACCAGCCCAGTCATTTTCGATGGCACGGACTGGAGCGAACGCTACAATATGATCAACACTAGTCACGAACAGGAAAAAAAACAGTCTCAGCACTTAAAGCTTTTTTTCATTAAACAATCACATTTCGTCGCGGTATATTAGCGTTGTACAATGGACGCTAGATTGCCGTGAATGCAATCATTTGACCTCAGAGTATCAGGAAGTATTCACGCAAGGAAATACTTAATAGATAATTATTCAGCGATGGCAAGAAGCGTTTATACCTTCCGTAATCAACAATAAATAATCCCAATCTGAGAAGGTGACGGTAACATCTATCGCGTAACAGCAAGCAATATTTCTCTGCATAGTCTTACGTCAAGATCGATAAAAACAATGCAAAATGAACTAATTTTCACACGAAAACAGAAAGTTTTGATTCTTTGAGTAAAGTACATACCATAGCACCTTATGTATCCGTCCGCTGGGGCCATCCCTGAACCTCGAATGGGAACAAGTTGAAACCCACGAGACTGGTCAGCGGGTGCACCAAATTGAAGGCCTGAAAAAAAAAAAACGTTCGGTAGTTTTAGGCACCGATTTTGGAGCATCGTTCTGGCGCCGGGTCAGGCCAAGTATAAGCCCAACGCAAAACAAAAAAGGCGCCAAAAATCGCAGACAAAACTCGGTGCCTTATAGTTTCCACCGAAATTGACAAAAACCTCTATGTGCTCCCAAAACGAACTAGAACTAAAGTAAGTAAAAATCAGCAATCATTAGATAAGCTATCACAAAACTGGATAATTTCTTAATTGTACAAGAACAAGAGAACTTACCACTTTGTGCAGAGCCGTAATTTACATCCAGAGCTATATGTTGTTCGGGTCGTTTGACAGGTGAGTGTTTATACCACATATGACGCTCTTTGGTGTGCTCCTAAACAAAGTTTATTTCATTCCAACTGAGTAAGCAAATCTTGAGCGAAAGTTCATTCAGCCAGAGTAGTGGTACTAATTTTTGAGATTGAACCAGTGAACACTATGGGCATTTTTAGTTCTTAAAGAGTTCCGTCTTCTCTTTTTCTTTGTTATTTTTGCTCGTTAGCGAGTAAGCAAGGTTCCTCAACGAATATAATCAAGAAGAATGATGCCGCAAAATCTAAGCTTATAAGCTTAAACGCATAAAATAACTGTAACAGTTTGCAATCAGCCAGAAGACAAGTATACTGCATTGCTGTTCCTTCGATCCAGCTGCAGTAAAAGCGTCTTTCATTTCCGCAACGTCAACAAAACAAAAAACACGATGAAGAACGTAATGACGGTGCAAGAAACCCTTTACGTTAATCTTTGAGTGGGGCCGCAGTCGCACTGTTGGCCTTGTAGATGGTTTAATTCGAAAAAGCCTTACACATGGCATTCTATCTCCCCCTAAAACGCGTTGCGACGGTTAACAACGCCTAGACACCCACTCGCCCAGTTCACGCAAATACCATATTATGTTAGTTCAGGGGCTCTTAACCAGGGGTAAATTTTACCTACCGAGGGGGTAAATTTTCTGAAATAAAAACTAAAGATTAATTTTCAGTAACGAAAAAGCAGTAGTGGTTAGGGCGGTCCAAAAAAACGCTTGTTTTTCAAAAATACGAAAGGACCCCCTCAAATCGTGAAGTTGGCTGAAAAAACTCCACCAAAAAAATTTCGGCACCAAAACTCCAATATCCGCTCCGGAAAACGAGATTTTCCATACATATTAAAATCGGGGGATTCCCCTAATTTCAATAACACAATTTTTGCTGTTTTTACTTAATTCGCTGTGTTATTTCAAGGTTTTTTTTGCATTTACATGTTCATATGAATCTTTCACTCGTTTTATTACGTCATTCACATTTCAGGGGATTTCCCGTAGTTAATTGTCATAAAACCGTAAATTTTATGCTTGGAGCTTGGAATTAAGTGACGTTTAAAAGCACAAACATATAAGCCTATAATTCGAGGCCACAGTCAACTTCACAATACTAATTCAGTAGCGTTTGAACAATGAAATTATTGCAATGTCAGCAAACAAATGTTGCAACAGCTCATGACTCCCTGAAAGCGAAAGTTACATTCCTTTCTTGTTATTTCTTCAAACCAGTTCAGTTGACAGCAAAAACGCTGTGCCAGCAAGAAAACCTTGATAATGTTCAGTGCACTTGAGTTGTTAGTTTCGTTTTACGTATTAGCAGGTCATACTTTTACGGCCCTACTTACCATGGAATCAAGGTCAAAAACCATAGAGTACCCCTTTAACTGGAAAGCCGTTACATGATAGTTTTTTCTCCTCTGCGTTTGCCAGCGAATAGGGATGTTTTACGAAGATTTTTCTATCATTTTAAAGTCCAGCAATTATCCTAGCAGAAGAGTGTAAATCAAAACTGTTCAGAAATAATTAACATTTGAAAGAAGGTTTCGCATGGAGCAAGACCAGGCTATAGTTGCTTTCAAACTGAGAAAACAGGTAAAAAGAAGATTAAGACACAACTCTTGATCATGGAACAGGCTTACAACAAGCTGAAGCCATCAAGAAAATGCTTCACGATTTGGAAATAACGGAAAAGTGTGTTGCTATGTGCTTCGATACTACGGTACTTCTTCGAACACCGGAAAGTTTAGTGGGGCGCGCATACTACTGGATGCGCTACGTGACCGCTCGCTTTTGTGGATTGCTTGCCGACTTCATGTGCTCGAGGGGATATTGGCAAATGTTTTCAAGCGCATATTTGGAAGTTCTACTGGCCCACAAATAGAGTTGTTAGCGACTGAAGGATAATTGGCAATCAGTTGACACCACCAAAGCAACATCTCACTTGGATGCATCATCCTAAGCCTGCCCAAAAGAGGATATAGAGTATGCTCGACAATCCCTTCTTAATGCAAAATGGAATTTGTCGGCATATATTCCACGAAATGATTATGAAGAAATGTTGAATTTGGCAAGGTTTTCTTTTCCACGTCCGGAAGTGCAGCTCAGGCGAGATGGATGTCATCTTGTATTTATTCACTAAACATGCTTTTACTGCAGGAGCAACTTAGCATAAAGCCAGAATATTTGGAAAAACTGTAAAGGCTTATCGATCTTGTTGCTGTGTTATTCATCCCACTGGTTTCAATCTCCTTTGGCTGCAGAAGCAGCATTTAATAATTTTTAATTCTGTAAAAAAATGCTTGACTGTCAAACTATTCCAAAGCTCAAGCAAGTGGCATACACAGTCATTCAAACCCTAAACTGACATCAGTGGTACCTAACTGAGGAACTGGTCCCATTTGCTTTGTGCTCCAAACAATTAACACCAGAACTGAAGAAAATTTTGGGTCGAAAATTATTGAAACTATATCGTGAAAACCAAAACAAATCGTTTGCACCACAAAAACTGATATTTCACACTATTATATTTCAGAAAATACCGAACTTGGCAGGCGAACGATCAATGCTTCTTTTTCAGCATTTCAATCTTAGCATTGACGATCTTCAATTCCTAAGCTATGCCCTCAACCGCTGACCACTATTTTAAGGCTACAAGAAGTTAAGAGAAGGTTGTTGTCAACATCAATGTTACGAATGATACAGCTGAACGAGCGATAAAATTGATAGAAGACTTCACAGATGTGTTGACAGAAGACTCTGAACAACGAAACATCGTCATGCACTGCGTAGAAAGCATTCGAAAAGGATTCTCTGATTTCACGAAACAAACTCTTTGTGTCTAAAAAACTAACACGACACATAACTGGATTTGATTGGTTTGTCTTATTCTATCCCGGGCATAGAAGTAATCATCTTGCCATCCTTCTGGTTAAAACTTCGTAAGTGGAAACTTTCTGATAGCAACTGCAAGTACGTTTGGTCGAATATTATTATAAAGAGTAATTTTACTAAAGTATGCCATTTTCTGCAATCCAACTCATGTCTTGGCGGTAAAAATAGGCGCAATAATAATGATAATTTACTGCGAAAATATCCCAATTGACAACGGAAAATCTCCTTAAATAACAATGACGTCACTGATGACGTAATAAAGCGAGTACAAAATTCATACAAACATGCAAATGCAAAAAAATTTTAAAATAACACAGCGAATTAGGTAAAAACAGCAAAAATTGTGTTATTGAAATTAGGGGAATCCCCAAATTTTAATAAAAATCGAAAATGTTGGAGTTTTGGCGATTTTTTAGCCAACTTACCATTTAAGGGGGTCCTTCCGTGTTTTTGAAAAAAAAGCGTTATTTTGGACCGCCCTAGTAGTGGTGTACTGGGGGTAAATTATACTTTTTTCTTTCGGCAAGGGGTAAACCAGAAAAAAAAAGGTTAAGAACCCCTGCGTTAGTTGCTTCTACCTTTAGTTCCTCTTCTGTTCTAAACACAGCACTAATCACGCCTTGGCAACCATGTTCCATACAAACATAGTGGGTTGATACGTGATGATCGTTCCAAAGCTGATCCAGATCGCTGAAATACAATAAAATTGATTGCTTTGAAGAAGGAGTTTTCGCATTAGGCCTCAAGAAAAGCCCTGTTGTAACTCTTTTGCGAAGCTTTGAAAAAAAAACGGTTTGTCGTAGAAGCTTTTTAGGTTTGTACGACTTGTCTAATCGAAGCCGCGTGACTTTCTAGCATTCGATTGGCCAAGGTCCCACCGCTTCGCGGACGATTCAATGTGTTATTCATCAAGCACCAGACCTTGCTTCTTGCACTCACTTTGACGCGATTACCCACCTACGAGTGCGTCACGAAAAGCTCCTCGAACAAAAAGTTTTTCTCAAAGCTATTCCAAAATTGACAAATAGCGCTGCTAAATTATCAAAGATACCACAGCATTGGCAATTAGGCTAAATGAAAGCAATAAATAACTTGAATTTTTTTTCAAATTATATTGAACATAAAACTCAATAGCGATTGAAGGAAAGTGCGAAGTGAGCTTCCGGTTTTTGAGTCAGCACCCCGCATATATGTCAAATACGATCCACTGCAGCTACGAACCGAACCCGTCGCGTAGGATCGGTAACCTCTACGTCATTTCGCTAACAAATCACCAACCTAGCTTTGATTTCTTTTGTAAAATATACGATGTAAGCAATATGTTAATCTAAAATGCTTTTATTGAGGGGTGAGTGTTGGTAAAATACAACACTTTTAATCCTAATATAGCCTAACTCAAACAAAACCAATGGAATCTGTCGCTATTCAGTCTTGAGATACCGAAACGTCTTACCAAAACTCAAAAAATACTCAAGACTAAACAGGTTGTTAGTTGTTTCTTTCTTTAACCTCTTATTCGTGCTTAACGTGACAATTTTTTTCACTAATTTTGCAGCCACGAACAAAATCATATAAAAAAAAAACGCAAAAATTTACAATTTCAGCATTTTGAAACAACCTACGTTGTATATTGAGTTTCTTATATAATTATTACTCACGCGTAAAAGACGTAACTTTCATTCGGACACAAATGGCAAGAGCAATGATGCTGTTGAAGATGGCGAGAAAGTTCGTCTCTGTCCAAGTAGCGAGTCTGACAGAATCTATAAAACATAACTCCGTCAAGGGGCAGCCAGCAAAACATTTAGTGTGGGGGCGGGACCGATATGGGCAAGGAGAAGTTTCATTTTAATTCGGGGGTTTTTACACGTCAGAGGGGAGCAGCGCTCCGGTGCTCCCATGGCTTCGTCCTTAAACGCCGTGCCAGCCTGCGGTTATTACCAGCATTTTAAAAACAGTTCCACATACAGAAGAGCATTCAGCACTGATTACAAATAGGCAAGTACTGGTACTAATTCAAGAGATTCATGCAGATACGAGACTGTAACATGTCGACCGCATAACAACGATGTCAGGGAAACCCAAAAAGGTCTCCAAAAAATGTCGGATGTTATGAAAACGGTTTTCCTGCGTTCATACCGCGCTACAGTTTTTGTTTCTAAGGAAAACAGTCAGACAATAAACTAGCCGCACAGCACCAAGATAAAACGCTTAAAACCCGAAGTCTCATTGTGAGAACTTTCCGCACCTTATAAGCTAAACTTTTCCTACGTCCTTCCCTTGTTTACTTTCCTTCATGCCGCGAGGTATATGTGCTTCTAAGTTCATGGATGTTTCTTTTTGTTTTTTACTTCCTATCCGGTTGGAACTTATTTCCTATCCCAGCAGATTTGTATTTCTTTTATTGGCAACCCTAGTCACGTTGCTTAATCAGTATGCGAAGGCCAGCGAGCCAAACGTGACTTTTTTACGTTCAAGTTTTAATTTCTGTTATAGTAATTTTGCATGACAAATATTTGAATTTCTGTTATTGCACACGGAAAAATTGCGTTCTTCAAGTGCGTCCCTGCGCTTTATACATTTGTTGGAGTGCATTTTGGATCTGCGTTTTCTTCGAAGTCTGGAATTGCGTTACCTGAGTTAAAGCTGCTAATATTACTTGCAGCCAAAACCAGTTCTGCGTGTTTGCTGTTACGAGAGAACGCAGTTAAAATCATCGTCCGTTACCATTGGCACAGCAAATAATTCGGAACAGCGTGCAATCGGTCGAACCTTATTCAAAAAAGTGGACATTCGAAAATTACTTTGCAGATAAGACTTAATGTAATTTACACTCATTGTTTCAGCAGCATTTGAAAGCGTTTTATATTTTTATATAGCCGATAGTAAAATGCAATAATCTCTGGATGATTTTCATTTCAATACTACCAAAGTATTGACTTAATTCTATTTTCGAACGTAGTGGTAACAAAATAATCCTATCACTAAAAACATTAACGAAACAAAACTTACGGACAAAGGGGATGCCCCTTGTTCGATGAAGAATTAGCGTCGCCACTTCCTTCATGTTCACGCAACTCCGATGTAGAGAAGGTTTCTCGTTCATGCGTAAAAATCTAGACCAAAGTCAAAAATATTCATTTTTTCAATATTTTTCTTATCGTCTAGACCAGGGGTGTGCAACCCACGGCCCGCGGGCCACAATCCGGCCCTCCAGGCTAGTCAATGTGGCCCTCGACGATGGCAGGACAAACATTTTTTTTTTTAAATCGATTTATTTAGCTATTTGTGCCGTCTATAATACACGGGTTGTGTTTAGCATTTTATAATTTTATACATATTTGACGGTGACTGGCCCTCGACGTTGTTAAAATTTTCGAAAGTGGCCCCCCAGTGAAAAAGGTTGCACACCCCTGGTCTAGACTATTATGAGTTTTGCAGATACGCATCATGTGGTAGTGGTAATAAAAACTGCGAAAATTTTGACTCTTCCAGTTTTCAGAGATTGCAGTGCAACCTTATGAACCAATTTACGACCAATCGTTATTCCAAATGGACGATAAAGGAATTCAAGCGGTCAATTACAGTTTATCTAAAGTACTTGCATAAAAGTGTTTTTTATTACAGTAGCCCGTGCTCTTACTCAAATAATACTTCTTGTAGCCGAAGTTAGTGTCAAATTTTGAACAATAATTAGGAAAAAGGGTTGGTCTGGCCTACTATCGAGATTTAAGTGCGTGACGTTAATATACGATAAAACGTACTTTGCACTGCTTCACACAAAGTTCGCAGAAATATTCTCCATGTTTTTTCTGTAAATGGGTCACCAGATCATCAAAGTCGTCATATTTCGCACTACAGTTCGATTTTGGACAACGATGCTCCAGTAAGACTCTAAACAATGTAAAACACCATAAAAACAAAGTTACAAGAATAAAAAATTCACGGTTAAGAGGCTAATGCAAACATATTTATTGATCTTCATTGGCCAAGTGGTAAAAGCGGTCCGGTCCGCCTCTGGAGCTGTAGACTCGGGTTTGATTCCGAATCGGGTCAAACCAATGACTTTAAACTTGGTATTCACAGCTTCTTTGCTTGACACTTAACATTAAAGAGACAGTGTGGAAAACAATTCGGTGAGTTTACTTGTGGTACCATTGGAAAGGCGCGTAGCGGGAATCTTCCATCTAGGTGTGGTAGACAGGCGAAAGGTAACTCCTAAGCGAGCTCGTTACAGCGCTTTGATCGCTTTCTTGTGATAGGATAAATATGCAACTAAACACAAATACAAAATATAATCTAAATGGTTGTCTTCTTGCAGACTAAAACTGGGGTGCAGCGCCTTTAGGCCTAAGTTAAATACTGTTTCCTCGGTCTTCTTAAAATTTTATTTACCACCGCCGTGTAAACCACTTTGTAAAAATTTTTGAACGTTATACGACGCAATTGAAAACGAAGATGTTGTATTCGAAAATTGAAAATCACGAAAAAATTTATTTCACATTTAATAAGTCTGTGAGTAGACCAAACTGCAAATGAACTTACTTATACATATTCCGAATTTGATTATTTTCGAACAGCAAACCATGTTTTTGTTCTTTTATGAAGCTTGAAATGTTGAGTTCATTTTCAGGCGCTAGAGTCCTCGTAAATATAACCTACAACAACAATTGCAATAAAACGGCTGACATGTCATCATGCTTGCATAACAAGCCTGTACAATTGGCTCATTTAATGGAAATGGTCTATTAGTCGATCGCAAAATTACGTTGAGTTATGCGACAGTTGTCGCGTCGCGAGAAACAACGGTTAAACGTTATCAAAGAAACAATTCGAAGTAGCATTCAAAAGAATAAGCGGAAATTGCACTTTTTGAACGAGTATGAATTCGCCTAATGAATATTTTCCCCCCACCATGCACATCCCCATCACTTTCCTTTTTAATTAATTAAAATCGCTTAATCCCATTAAATCACAATGTGAAGCATTACTTCACAGCGGATCTTCAATATGTTTATGTTTTGATTTATTTAGCGATTAATCACGAACAAAACTAGCTCCAGCACATTTCCAGTAAGCAATTTAAAAAAGGTTAAAACTGCCACATCAAGCTGTTGAAACAAAAATTATAAATCATGCTAAGTATGTGCTATTTCGAATGAATAAGACGTACAAGAACCGAAAATATCCAAGGTCAAAAGCAGACATTGCGACATGACAAACACTGTAAGTGACTAATTGAGTGACCTTATTGCAAGATTTAGCGGAACTAAGCTGCATGACGTAACTTTACACGCAGGACATGTTTTACACGTAATAATTTAGCAACTAATCACTAAATTACCAGACTACTTTTTCAAGTCGAGGAATTGTTATGAAATGCATTACAACGGCTATACTGATAGTTGGCTAAAATTTTTTTCACTACATGACATTCAGTGGATGTCATCCTTTCCATGCCAAGTACAGTAGCATGACCATCGGTAAAAAACAAAGTGCGCAAACCTGAACGTTTGCAACATAGGTACATAAAAACAGGTTCGTCAAAATGCTAAGTTTGCACTTTGTCAATTTTGAACGAATGGGGAAGTTAGGTCAAGGGTAGAGCAGTTAGCTTCGCATTCCCTGATCCAAAACATGGTGCAATTCGAAAGCGAGCAAATCAGTAGAAAGCGTGGGACATCAAGTGCTCACCACTAATAGGCAATTGCACCACTGTTTTGATCACGTAGATAAATACCGATTTGTAATTTGATCAGTAGTTATCTACGCAAACAGCTCCACAAAACTCTGGATCCAAACCACCTGTAAATTCCTTTCCGATGGTGCAATTACGACGGAACAAACTACTGAAACGGGGAAATACCCTTATTTAAAAAAAAGGCCGCAAAAACGATGAATAACCGATCTGAAGAATTTATATATTAATTGTTTAATTAATGAGAAATTATTTTGCTGTAAGTTTGATATTCATGCTACTACCGTACACAAAAAATCTAACAAGACACATTTCCTAAACGAGACCAGAGTTTTTCCACGTGACTCAAGATGAGTAAATAGAACACCTCAAAATCGATTTTACAGGCTTGGCATAATAAATGAAGCACGCTTACCTCAACACAAACTAAAAATCTATATATTACAATTGATAGATTAGGTTCACAATTCACAAACAGAACTTTGTTCAAGAGAGTTTGGTAAACGCGGGCTCGTAACCTAACTGGCAATGCTACAACCATAGCGGAATGCTGGTTATAGTAACCGGTATATTTAACGAGCGGTATAAGGTCCTTTAACAAAATTCGAGTGAATCAAAGCGAAAAAAACATTTCTGTTTGAATAAGATTTTACAGTTCAAAGTTTTAGCCTTCCCCAAAAGAGTCTGTGTAGGGGGAAACAGCTTGAAGCGAGCATATTTTATGTTTTGAATTCACTTTAACTTTTCTGGTTTTGTTGAAGACGAAGCAACACAGCAAACATCCTTTCAATTAGTACTTTTTTAAGGACATGAAGAATCAGCCGATTCGCGTAGAGGTAAAAGACATCGCTATTAGCACGGAGGATCTTAGATTCGATCCCAAACCGGTCAAATTGGACTCAGTGTCGCCGACGTTTCTTTGGAGATGTGTTATCTTGGCGCAAAGCTACCGAGACGGGCGTGCCGCCAGTTGCACGCTTCGGCGAATTACCCCGATAGTAAAGGTTTGATTTTTTTGATTTGATGTACAACAAAAATAATGGCAAACCTTGGAGAGATTGGTTCTGCATACTGGACACTGGTTATCTCTGCATAAAACACGCAGCTTGGTGGAGCATCTGTAAAGTACAATAGCAATAAATTGCCGCTTCGCAAAACCGAAGACAATATGCTAAGCAAGAAAGGGCTACTGGTATTCAGCGCGACCAATTCGTCTTGGAGGCAACTTAGCGTAAACATTTCAAGACAAAAGTATGAAGACGAAGTTTAATTATCAAAACTTTGCAAACTCAGCACAATCAGTCAAAAGGTCGTAATACACAGCTATGAACACCGCGTTTGACTCATTCGTTGCGTACATAATGCTCCCAAGGTAAAATTTCTGGGGAATTCCCTAAGGACTTCACCAAAAAAACAATAACCACAGTAGCAAAACTTAAACACAAAAAACTCCCTTCTAGTAGAATTAAAAGGAACTTTATTTGAAATCAAGTTTTAAAAAATTCCATAAATAACCTATTGTTACACACCCAATTTCCCATGGCGACCTGTGACGCTGATACAGATGAAAGAGGTTAAAATATAATTTTTTTGGAGTAAAATTATCAAAAAAACCAACATACCTGTACTACTAAAAACACTGTCAAAACGAACTACTTACTTAAAACATATCGGATGGAAGCAGCCACCTATGGCAAAAATTTCCATTGGGTCCGCACACACGACACAAGAATTTGATTCTTTGATGTCTCGTTCTGTAAAAGCAACAAGGTCAACTACTAAACACGATCATGAAAATATCTTCTTGAAAAAAAATAAATAAATAACAAAGTGAACACGCAAGTTCAGATGATAATAAACGAGAATTCAAGCTGGCTAATGACACTAAAGCCATAGAATGAAACTAAATTACAAAACTTTGCGGCTTGATGAACGATCTTTGAAACCATTGGGCCAACGTTTTAGCAAAAAGTTATCATCAATAAAAATACCACTTTCAGATTAACTATCTTAAAAATATAAAATATTAAAAAGTTAACAGTCTGTTTCACCCGAAACGGAATCATCAGGATTGTTCAAAACATAAAAGTAACCATTAAAATCACAATAAAGTTTTAGCAGTAACTTTTATGTTTTAGACACCCTTGATGATCTCGATTTCGGGTGAAACAGACAGTTGGATTTATAGCATTTTATATTTTTAAGCCATGTTATCTGAAAGTGTTATTTTTACTGATGCATCGCTCAGACTGCGTCATAGAGAACTTTCGAAAAAGCTGATTTCAACCACCATCAAAAGAGACTACCGTAATTACTATGCATTTATTTAACCAGTATATACCATGAGATTTGCAACTAGGGAACAACAACACACGGCCTGCTGGCAATCATAATAGTTGCACAAAAAAATACGCTTATGGTGAATATTGCTGCTTACTGAGCATCAGTAGTAAATCAATTTCAATTGAATACTCCAACCACCATCACACAATATAACGGTAATGCAGGGTTTTTAATGCACTACGTCTCTGAATCACTGACAGTCAAAATGTAGAACACCTTTCACAGACGCGATTTCACCTTCACAAAGCAGATGTTTGGAAATAATGGCAAGTACAATTCCAGATCTGATTTGATGCAGCACAAGGCAAAATAAATCAAAGTCAAACATAAAAAGCATTGACACAAAATTTTAAAAAAGTGTTTGCAAAGATCTGGTCGAATTCTCCCAAGGTATCATATATGTATATAATAATAAAAGCTTACACATTTTTCATGCTATTGTGTAAGCCTAATTAATTAAGCTCACAAAAAAATTCATTCAGCCAATCTTAATCCAAATTTTTATATTAGCTGGTACCGGTATATCAAAAATTTATCGAAAATTTCTATTTTGCCCAAATGGAAATTTAGAATAGTTTAAACTTATCATACTTATTATTTCAATGGTAGCTTTGGAGGGAGGAGTAAAGTCTTCCTTCTTTTTAGAAGATGAGACTGGTTTAGTATTACTTTCTTGTGATTCACGTGTGGCTCTAGCAACACTTGTATCTTGTAACAGTATGACATAATTGTCTACATAAGCAAATTCATTAGGATGAGAAGTAATAAAGTTTTTCCATCCAACTTTCTGCAAAGCAACAAATAAGATATATAGTTAAAACGGCAGAATAAGAGATTATTGTAATAGCCCTGTTGCAAAATTTGTTCGAACAAAACTACTTCACAATATGCAAAAATGTGAGTAATCAAAATTGTTTTCAAACGCTGTATGGTGAGTCGATACTTGTCACCCTTTTTAGAAATGGTACACACTTCTAAGCTTAACTAAAAGCATGCACACCCACAGTTGCAGATGGTGGAATCTGTGGTTTTGCCTATTTATGATGCAACTTCACCATATTGTTTTTATGGTATGATCTATACCACAGCACACCCTATTGACAGAAGAAAGTAGCACTCGCTTTAAAATTTTTGACACATTTTTGTGCTATGCAGTACACACCCGATTGAAAAGCATTGCTTTAAGTGGCATGCAACTCTGTTTACGTAACATAAAAAAAATCACTTAATTCTCTCATGTGCAGTGTATGGTACTAATACTAATACCGGTACATGACAAATAAAACTTCATTTTTCACAAGTAAAAAGTAAGCAAACCTTGATGAACTTTTTTTTTGGAATACATTAACAAATTACAAATAATTGTTTCCATTTGCTACCGGTAGGCAGTAGGCTAGTATAGGCTATACAGGCTACTAGTCTATCTAAAACTCATAGACTACACTGATACAGACTTGGACTAACATCCAAATACAAAAATGCAGTGATTTTTAAGGGGCAAACAAAAAAATAAACACACTTACTTTTACATATTTCTTTAGTTTAGGAGTAGTAACACAATTAGAAAGAGCACTCAAAAGTGCGTTTTTGTTGTGTTGCATCAGATAACGAGAAACAACTTTTAGCAGGGCTTTTTCGTTTTCCATTGTAACCACAAATATATTTATACTAACAGCTAACTTTTAACTAACCACCTAGGACCTATACACAAAAAACCTTTAAGTCAAAATACGGCAAACCTTCTTCAGTTCTTCTTTCTACATGAATTACCAGTACTAATACTGCTGTACTGTAGATTTGATGGGTCATGTCTACAAAGCCCCCACACTTTTTCTGTCTGCCAACTATAACCTAACCTATAACCCTAACCTAACCCATAACCTGATCCTAACCAAACCTAACCCCAACTAAATTTAACGCTAACCGAACCTAATATTAACCAAACCTGGGGGCTGATACTAGACCTGTAAACCTTAACCTGATTTGCTCATAGATACTTTGTTCGTATAAGTTTTTATCAGATTGTTACTTTGACCTGTTTAGTGTTTACAGTACTGGCTAAGCTAATTAAGCTATCCACCAGTACTGCAGTACTGTCAATCAGCTGTACTGGAGCACTGGTCAGATGTATCACCGCTTGCCTGTAATTCTGGCAGAATAAACAAGTAAATCTAAAAAGGAAAAAGCGTGCCGTGTGCAAAAATCAACAAGCGTATCTTGACCAACAATCAATCAATCAATTTTTATTTACCAAGTATATGGAGCGCCGTGTGGAAAAAACTATTTGTTTTGTGAACCATGTTTTTTTGAGCTTATTTAGACCATAGTTTGTCCGATATGTATATTGCAAATGTCCTACTTATATATCGGACAAAATGTACTCTAAAGGTCTGTTTACACTAAATGCGATTTTAGTCCGATTTGCTGTCGTACGAAGTTTCATCAGATTTTTGACGTAAGCAGTTGACGAAAATATCTTTCACACAATTCAAACCCAAACAGTTTTGCTGCCTACCGGTAGTTTTGCAAAGCCCCTAACGATTGTATTCTAGAATGCCGCGGATAGTGACGTGGCTTTACGTCATAACCTCTAACAGTTTTGTAGCCTACGTCACTGTACGTACGAAAAATTTCATCGTATTCTGTGTAAACACACCTTAAGTCGGACCAAAATACACGCGCAAAATAAAGGTCTGTTTACACTAAATGCGATTTCAGTCCGATTTGCTGTCGTACGAAGTTTCATCAGATTTTTGACGTAAGCAGTTGACGAAAATATTTTTCACACAATACAAACCCAAACAGTTTTGCTTCCTACCAGTTGTTTTGGGAAGCCCCTAACGATTGTATTCTAGAATGCCGCGGATAGTGACGTAGCTTTACGTCATAACCTCTAATAGTTTCGTAACCTACGTCACTGTATGTACGAAAAATTTCATCGTATTCTGTGTAAACACACCTTAAAAGTACGAAGTTTACACACCTTAAAGGTGTGTTTACACAGAATACGATGAAATTTTTCGTACGTACAGTGACGTAGGTTACGAAACTATTAGAGGTTATGACGTAAAGCTACGTCACTATCCGCGGCATTCTAGAATACAATCGTTAGTGGCTTCCCAAAACAAGCGGTAAGAAGCAAAACTGTTTGGGTTTGCATTGTGTGAAAGATATTTTCGTCAACTGCTTACGTCAAAAATCTGATGAAACTTCGTACGACAGCAAATCGGACTGAAATCGCATTTAGTGTAAACAGACCTTTAGTCGGACAAAATCTCTTTTTTCCAAACGGCGCGTCACACGCCATTTGGAAAAAAGCGATTTTGTGACCCCTGTTTTTCGAGCTTATTTGGACTATAATTAGTCCGATATATACATCGGAAATATCCGACTTATATATCGAACAAATTGTGCTCTAAGTCGGACCAAAAAACACACGCAAAACAAGTCGGATATTTCCCACTTATATATCGGAAAAAACTACACGTTTTGTGAACCATGTTTTTTGAGCTTGTTTAGACTCAAAATGCATGGTCCACAAAACGTATAGTTTTTTCCAAATGGCACCCCATACATATCGGACAAATTATGGTTTAAATAAGCTCAAAAAACATGGTTCACAAAACGTGTAGTTTTTTTCCAAACGGCGAATTTGTCTGATATATAAGTCGGAAATATCCGATTTATTTTGCGTGTGTTTTTTGGTCCGACTTAGAGCACAATTTGTTTGATATATAAGTCGGATATTTCCGATGTATATATCGGACTAATTATAGTCCAAATAAGCTCGAAAAACAGGAGTCACAAAATCTCTTTTTTCCAAACGGCGTGTGACGCGCCGTTTGGAAAAAAACGATTTTGTCCGACTTATTTTGCGCGTGTATTTTGGTCCGACTTAGAGTACATTTTGTCCGATATATAAGTAGGACATTTCCAATATACATATCGGACAAACCATGGTCTAAATAAGCTCAAAAAACATGGTTCACAAAACGAATAGTTTTTTTCCAAACGGCGCCCCATACAAGTAACTTGAAATTAATAATGCGTAACGTAGGAAATTGCTATACACCAAAACGCTTACTCGGCAAGAAGCAGCGAAAACACCTGGAGGTCATTTCATCTGATCAGTTGCCTCCTTACTTGGCAATACACAAACGAAAAGAAAAAACAAGCAGAAACACCCTCAGAGGCGGCGGAACGAAATTTTAGTTAGGGGGGGAGGGGGGACGACATTAAAGACGAATCCAGGAACTTTTGAAATATTGTGTTTTTTTGCAACAGTGAGGTACGGTAAGAACTGAGCCCTAGTAGAAGGATCTGTGGAGATTCTTCCAAGCAAAAAATTGAAAAGCAGAATGAATTAGGTGCAAAATTTACTGACAATACAAAACTGATGACGAAAATGAGAGCAAGATCTTATCGCAAATTTGCATTGTGTTTTTAAAACGAAGAGTTGACTGATACAATCTCACAAGGAGTTGACAAATTTGTCAAACGATCTACGGAAGAAACACATGTTTACAAGGCGAAGCGATAGCCTGCATTCCATTGCTAGCCAACTCAGCATGTTAAAGTTATGGATTGTTTTACATTGCTTTTCATTGAAACGACGTATTGTCCAGCGGCGCACCCAGGGTATTGACCAGAGCGTAAGAGCGTAGCCCCCAGCCGGCAACCACAAACAAATTTTTGAGTTTTTTTCCTAAAAAAGCACTCATTTTAGCCCACTTATTTATCGAAAAAGAGCGTACAGTGAGTGAAGTCACTATGGTCAATGCAAAAATATTTTCCAGCTAATTCTAAAAGCAGAAGCTTGGCAAAAGTAGGTGAAAGGAGGCTGCAATCATTATTAGTTTGAGCATATAAATTACTTAGGGTGGATTGGAATAGGCGTCACGCATCACTGATTGCAATATTTTCAAAATGTCATTACTCTGTTATTTGTGGACCAATTAAAATAAAATGTGCTGAATAGCTTTTTATTGATTTTTAAATTTTTTTAGTGATTTTTATTTATACAAATAAGCATTGCTAAAAAAGTTCAAAATACCAGCTGAAATGTTTACAAAGTTTGCCGAAAAGTTCAGTCACGCTTCAGTTGAGGTGCCAATTTTGCAGGTTTGATGCAGAATATCATACTGGTTTTGCAGGTGGTATTGAGGACTGTTAAGACTTTCGTAGCAAATTAAGCACTGTTGGGGGGTGGGGGGATTAGTGGTGTTGCGTAATGGCAAAAGTTAATTGTTGTTTACTGAATTTAACCAGCTACGAAACTTTAGTCGGCTTAGAGTGGTAGATAGGTAGGCTAGTTACCAAAACTTGCCAGATTGGTTTTTACACTGCATAATATCCACCCATTAGCACATTTGCCGGTAGGAATTGGCCCACTGTTGGAAGGCTAGGATAGGATGAGAGGTAATTTAGATGCTTCTTTAATTTATATTAATCCCAGGACAGTAAAAAGATCAAAATATTTAGTTTGAGTATGGTTGCTGTTAGAATAGACCTTTCCCAGTCCCTACCAGTACAGCAGTTTAGCACTGTTATCAGTTGGCCTACTGTGTTATACCAGTTGGTCTGCACTAGTTACCAGTATCACAGGTCATCGTGCAATCACATTCAATTAACTGTTAATGGTTGTCGTCTATCAATGGCTTGCTGCAGTATCGGTACCGGTAATAGCTGTGTGCACAACAACTGTGTAGCACAGTAGCACCGGTACAGTCTGATATATATAGTGTACTGGTAGATCAGTAAGTGGAGATTGCTTGGCAGCAATGTTTAATTGCAGCGTATTTCAGATACATGTAATGGCCCAAATTGCTTGTTCAACCAGACATATTTACATACCAGTACCAGAGTACCGGTACTTTTAATTAATATACCATGCCATAGCTTTTGAAAGGATGGTAAGCCTACCAGTACTTTTTTCATCATTGTTAAAACTTTGTTCATTGCATTACAGTTTAATGTTCTTTTTCTTGCAAATGAATTTGTTGTGTTGTGGTTAACACTGGTTACATAGCCTACAGTGCAGCATAACTTCAGCAGTTTTAAAAGTATAAGCCTTGTAGTAAGTAGACCACTGTTGTAACTAATGTAGTATGTATATGCGATTGTGTTTATTTTTTTATGCTCAGTTATTAAGTGAAGTCATGCATATCGGTAAGATTTTATGATATGTAGTATGGCATGCTAGGTCAGTGGTTTGACAAAATTTTTTTTCAGTGTTGCTACTGCTAGCTATTGTAGACTAGTAGACAAGCAAGATTGTTGATTTGATATACATTTGCAGTGAGTTGGTGTAGCATTCCTGGATGTAATTATTTACATAAAACCAAAAATCCTGGTACTGGTACAAAAAGAGCAATATTTAAAATTCTTCGTCCTGATTTGTGAAAAAAATCTGATGAAGAAAGAGGTCACTATCAAAATCTCACTAGCTTTTCGTTACAAGTTTGGGATTATCAGAAAGGTGACAAAATAAAAGAACTTCTTCCTAAAGAAACTGTCTGTGTATGTGAATGTCAGTTTAATGATGGATTGATGATGACATTGTGGTGCGAGGATCCAAAAAGCAATTTGGAATAGGGGCGGTTCCGAGTGAAAGTTTGCCAAAAAAAGATTAAAGATTAAGAAATAAAAATGTGTAAATTAGTTTGATATTTACTTTGTATTAAACACAGAACACTAAATTATTAAAGAATTTTTTCATTGTTCTCGGTTATTACTTTCTAGCAGAGGTGGGCATTCCGCAATTTGAAGCGCAAAGCGCTAGTTGCGCAAATTCCGCACGTGCGTAAGTTGCGAAGCGCTTTAACAAATTATTTTTAGCCGTTGTGCTGTGCTTCAAGGAAAATAAATCCTTCTTGCGCTTTATTGCGTTGCGAACTGAAAAAATATATAATAGTGTGCGCATTATTGCGCTGCGAACTGAAAAGATCTGGTTGCTTGCGCTTTGTTGCGTTGCGCACTGTCGGAAGTTGAAATACTGCATTGCGCTTTGTCGGGTTAATTAACGTGCTGGAGTAAGCAGTTTTTTGTAACTGTTTTTAATAGAATAGCAGTTTGTTTCTTGATGCGTACAATAGGCCTATAGGTCAATTTATTGTAGCAGAAATTTTCAGCTCATCAGAAATGTGGTACTCTAAAGTCTTTTGCTTTTTAAAATAATTGCAAGTGCTTAAAGAGATCATTGAGTGTTGAATAAATCGTATTTTACTTGTTGTTGTGGAGAACTTCGCCGCATATGCAAATTATGATTTACCGCGATGAGGTGCTTTTAACCGCACGCGACAATCAAACGTGGCGCAGTGGTTTGGAGCGTCGTATTTACGACGACCATGATCGCAAGGTTGATGGTTCAGCTCCCAACCTAGTCTCGTTGTTGCGTCCTTGGATAAGATCCTTCACGTTGATTATCTCTGCTTGGTGAAATCTGGCAAGCGGCAAATTAAATAAGACAGAAGCAAAATTCAACCGGAAAACTCGAAAACAAAGGCAGCTCCTAAGCGAGTCTGGATTCGTCCTAAGCAGCGCCGCCTTTGCTTTCTCGTGATAAGAGGATGAAGAAAGCAATCATCAGCAACGCATCTTTTTTCGCTTCTTATTTAATTTTCCTGTTCATTGACCACGCAAAATCTTGTTACAGTCACTTGGATTAAAATCGTTGTCGCGTTGTAGCCAACTGCGTGCTGTTAAAAGCACCTATAATAAATAATAAATAAATAACAGGTTATTTTCAAATTATATTGAACAGAAAATTCAACGGTAAAATAACTCAAGAAAAAATTACATTGCTTATACATCTACTCGTTGCGCTTTATTAAATTTTTCATTGCGAAAGTTGCGTTGCGCTTTTTCTTTTGTATAAACCTCGTTGCGGAAGTTGCATTGCGCTTTAATCCAAAAAAATTATTGATTGCGGAAGTTGCGTTGCGCTTTAATGCAAAAAAATAATTGATTGCGAAAGTTGCGTTGCGCTTCAGTCAATTTAAAAATTAGGTTGCGCTAGTTGCGTTGCGTTTCATGACTTAACAGAACTTTTGAGCTGTGTTGCGCTGCGCTTCAACCAATTTTTAAAAAATGCCCACCTCTGCTTTCTAGAAACGAAAAACTCCATTGGTTCGTCATTCACCACCACCCCCAGTTAGGCATTCCTCTTGTGAACAACTGCAGAAGAGCTTCTATGCCCTTGGAAATAGATTAAGCGGTAAGTTGATTTCTAAATTGTTAAAAAATTTTGTTGAAGCAAGCATTTGTGGTAAAACAGTCTCTGCTTGCTAAAACTATGCGTTTTTCATTTTCCTGAATTTCTGTAATTGTTACAAGTAGTTATCATGATTTGGTGATGCATGATTCATCAGCACTTATCAGTGTAATGACTTCATGAAGCAGATTTTGTTTACAGGTACATGGTCTTGTGTAAGTCGTTTTGGAAATCTGATTTTGGAATGCTACTCAAAAGAAACTGGATTTGTCCAAAAATTCTGTTAGCACTTTTCTTGAAGTAGTTTTGTGATGATGTGATTATACCGGTAGTTTTTCCAATAACTGAAATAAAACTTAATCATTGAATTTCATCCTTTTCTAGTATTTGTTTTGGAGAAGATGTCTCTCTGTCATCCATTTCTTTTTCTGGAAGGAAAATCAATTTAGAAGATATTTTGCTCCCAAATATTCGTTTTTCGACCTTAACCAGCTTTCTTGGTGAGTAGTTTTATTTGCATTTTAGTAACTGTGAATTGCACTTTTCAAAATGGCAATTGCAAGAACCACTCTGCATTGAAATGTCGCTCAGGCATTGCGACAAGATGTACCCAGATCCAATGGAACTGCGTTATATATTGAAATGTTCTACAAGTAATTTATTTTTTTAGAGTTTAGTGTAAATAAAAGCGTATTAAAAGGCTTAAAGCTTTGCTCGTATCGTAAATCTGGCATTACCAGACAAAAGTTGTCACATACGTTTTGGTTTTAAATTTTGCTTTACAATTTGGTATACGTTAAGATGGTTTGACATTGTTACGTGTGGCCCATTAAATCTTATCTTTAGCCTTGGCGATGAAAGGTTGCTGTGGTTGGAAAAGGTGTTTGTGCAATATTTATTGGATTGGAAGGTAAGCAATGAATACAAGAAACTTAAATTAAATTCATACTTTTAAAATTGTTAAACTAAAATAAAAGCTGAAAACAGCTCAACTTTGCCTATTTTTTGACAGCTGAATGATTTGCCTTTCAATCACGGCTTCATAATAATAACTGAACTTTTCATGCAGAATGAAGTGGAGTTATTTTGTCCGGTAGAGAAAAAGCGAATAATGGCGAAGACCGCTTTTGAAGGGTTGATATTTAGTACAACAAACCTCATCGCGCTAGCGAAGTACCTACTTGCTTATGGTGTTGAGAAAGTTTGTTTACTCATTGTAACACAGGACGTCCTATTCTGCAATCTGGTAAGTGAAATTGGCTTATTCACTTCATTTTTCTGTTACAATAAAGCAGCCTTAATCAATTTGCATCTTACTTTTGTATTTCACATTGCATCTAATTTTTTGTTCTAATCTTATTAAAAATAAGTTGTTGCAAGTTTTCGGCCTTGCAGTTAGCTTTAGAATTAGCTGTATGCCAGTCAAAGTTAATCTGCAGCAAACGCTAGTTTAATAGAAAATATAAAAAAATTCAGCGCAGTTTTCCTTGCGAAAAGCATTTTGTGCCATTGAAAAGTTCACTTTTTGTGCCGTTGGAAAAGGCATGTGAGGTCATTTTCTAGTCTGGAGTGACAGGCAGGTTTTCAGCAACGCATAAGCGAGTTCTTTAACGCCCACTCCTTTTTTCTTAAAAAGACCAATTTGCATGTGGAACATTACATATGTGATTTTATTTAGAGAACATGCTTGCGTCGTGATGCAAATCCACATGTTAAACAAGTTGGACTTTCATTAAGAAATATATCACAAAGAAAGTCATTAAAAAAATTAAAGGTGGTGACACGACTTTTGGAAAATCGAATCCGTGGAAGAGCGTTTGTAGCGAGCCTCTACAAAAAAAAAAGGAAAGCAGCGACTAAATTGGTTTATTTACTTTCTCGTGTGTGTTTTTGCTTTTAGAGTTGTTGTCAGTGGCGACTCCGGCACTCTGGCTGAGTCCTAGTTACGAAATAATGGAAGGCTTTGTTAGATTTAAATTCTGCAAAATCAGTTTACAATTTTTGAACTAGAATCATGTCAAGTTTATGGGAGAACCAGTTATCGTATAAATTCCTGGTTTGTGTGACGGCTGTTGCGTTTTTGTGCTCAGCGGTTTGTCTAGCTCGAGCTAAAACAAGGGTGCCCGACCCGCGGGCCACATGCGGCTCGCCGACCCGTCACAAGTGGCCCGGAAGTAAATATTAGAAGCACATTTTTAGTCTGAATGTAAATGAGAGGTTATGCAGTTTTATTGTGCTTCGTCATCCAATCAAATGCGGCAATTTTCGGTTTCCTTTCATTTTTTTAGCCGAGTTTCTGCTTCTAGACATAGGCTACTACAATATTTTTGAGGTGTCTACAGTGACTGCTGTCCCTGCAGGTACCGCTATGTCCTTTTCCGATAAAAAGTGTGTATTTTTTTAATGAAAACCGCAAAAATTCGTTGTCGGCCCTCATAGCCTTCGGCTGCTGGGGAATCTCCACCCTTAGACTCCCGATAGTTTCCCTCATTGTGGTGCGTATAGGACGTTGCTAAGAAGAATAGGGTTTTAGTCAGCCCCACCCTTGACAAAATCCTGGTTGCGCTTCTGAGCGGCAACATATTTAGAACCCGATATTAGACGCTTGATGCAAGAAAAGCAATGCCAGTCTTCTCACTGACAATTTTTTGCACACTAAGCTGGTTACGTGGATAAAATGTTTTTTAAATATAACTGCTTTGAAAATAACGCTGCAATGATATTATCCAAAATACGGCTCTAATCGGTGCAGCACTGTCTGTAACGGGTCCGAGTAGATATAAAAAGCTGGAGTCGCCACTGCTTGCAGTTGCTATTGCTTCGTCGGCTCAAGTTTGATTCAAACCTGCCCGTAAGCTGTGTATTTTGATGTGTTTTTTGAAATTGATTCTACAGATATTTCGCAAAGCGGTGGCTTAAAACTTGATCGAAGAGTTCCGTAATTCAGGCGATCTTGAATTCTTTGCACACTTTGACCAAATTCATAAGTTGCTTCTTCATTGCATAACGTTGCGTTGTCGTTTTCATTCTTCGGAAATTTATGTTTCGCTTTTCTCAAGGCATACCCTACAATATACTCAACGATTCCTAAAAAGTATTATGTTGATTATTAGTTGTAATTTACGAAAGCCACTGACAAAATAAGTTTGCCAAACTTACAGAAGTCGTGGCGCGAATTCGGCGAAAGTTTGAAATAGCTACTGCTTCGGTGGAGAACAAAACCCTAATCCCTAATTTACAAAGCAGACAATTTTAGGCCTTAGTTGTAAAATATAGTGCTGTACCTTCTCGTTCCGTAATATTTTCTGCTGTAAAAGCTTCGTCATAACTTAGTTAGTTAGTTGCATATTTATCCTCCTATCACGAGAAAGCGATGAAAGCGCTATACGAGCTCGCTTAGGAGTTGCCGGCCATCTGTCTACCACACCAAGATGGGGGAATCCCGCTAAGTGCCTTTCCCAACGGCACAACAAGTAAACTTGCCGGCTTGTTCTCCACACTGTCCCTTCAATGCTGAGCGTCAAGCAGGGAAGCTGTGAATACCAATTTTAAAGTCATTGGTATGACCCGACTCGGAATCAAACGCGAGTCTACAGCTCAAGAGACAGACGCTCTATACCACTCGGCCATCTGAGTTGTAAAACGAAAAGATGTAAAATCGTTAAAACGATTTAGCATTATGTAGAGGTCTACCCTGTGGTTTACGTTAGCATTTCATAGCCTATCGTTAGGCTTGCAATGTTTGTAACTTCAAGCTCGGTCAGCTAATTTAGTCTAACAATCTTACCCTCAAACACGCTAGCAAAACCCTGTACTTAGTTGCAATGTGCGTGGACTGTCCCCTGTTTAGCGCCTGGGCATACAATGGACCGGCTCGGGAATCGAACCTACCCGTGACCTCCCGCACCAGTAGCGATATTTCTAATCTCCCAAATTCGCTTAATTAGCTATTGAGGTCGAAATAAGCCCTAATTTTTATCTGCCCAGATGCATTGTACGAGCATCAATACATGCGTTTTTGAGAACTTTGGCACCTTAAGTGAAGCGTGACTGAACTTCTTACGTCACAATGTTAGCAATCATAGACTGAAAGTTAGGTTTTAGCACCTTATTACAGGACCAAAGGGGGACCCATGGCACGGTGCCCCCCTGCGTGCGCCCAGAGATGGCCATTTATCGATTATCGTTATCGCTCAAAATAGTTTTGATTTATCGATTACCGATATCGCTGTTGTAATATATTTTGTTATCGCCGATAAATTATCGCGATAAACAACAACAACAACGAATTTATTTCGTCGCAGTGCAAACAAGATAAGGTGAAACAAAAGATACAGTAAATTAAGTACATACAGTAGTGCCACCGGGAAGCTGTGAAGTGACATTATGTCTTCTGGTCAAACAGCTTCCCGTCAAAACACATTTTGGATTGGTGTACCGTGTTACAGCATGTAAAAATTAAAATTAAAGCCCAACAGTAGTAAATTGGTTTACCAGACCTTTTGGCAGGGACAGGTATCCAGTAAAATTAAGAATAGAAGGTAACTTTACTATCGGTGAAACTGCAATTTACGATTAATGGTATACAACATCGAAAATTTAAAGAAAACAGGAATTAATAAAAAAGTAAAAAGAAAAATAGTAGCAAGCACAAAGAAATGAGGAAAAAAGCAAAGCACGGCAAAGTGACAGCTAGACCAAAAGCCATAGATACCGCAAGCATGCAGACCAGTATCAGTACATAGATTAAAAATCACCAAATAACGCGAAAGTAAAACAGTAGAAATAGTAATACCGGAAAAAAATCAATAAGGCCTAAATAAAAAATAAAATTAAGGAATTAATTGGTTTGCCAGACCGATTGACACAAATATCACAAATATAATAAAATACTAATTGAAAGATACTAGGTAATAATAGACAGATTTTGTTAGATGTATTTTTGAATTAAGAAAGATTTGTAGTTACAGTTAAAGTTTTTGAAAGAAAGTTTTCGTATTTGGTTTGGAATTGAGTTACATAATTTGACGCCATAGTATTGTAGTCGGGAGGTTGGATAACGATTAAGCAGGGGCGTATTCTCCATGCATGCAAGGCATGCATTGCATGCCTTGCCGATAGCCATTTAACCAAAGAAAAATAATAATAATATTTTTGAAAAAATATCTAAAAAAGTTTCTCGATTTTAATTTGAGAACTTTCTCCGTGTCAGAAAATATTAAATATCGAGACCATTTTGAATATTAAGAAATGGCAACACCTAAAAGTAGCCGCGTATCACCGCGGACGACCGCATAGGCATGCAATTTTCGAAGTTGCTTTTTTGTCCCGCATCTAGTTGTATTGGCAGATTGGCGCTAAATCCGCGAATAACTACGTAAGAACAGGGCTGGGGAGCCGGAGCTCGGAGCCCCGGAGCCAAGCATTTTTCTCGGAGCCGGAGTCGGAGCCGGAGCCGTAATTTGGATTTGTTGTGGAGCCGGAGCTGGAGCCATAAATGAAACAATTAGCTCCGGCTCCGAATGGTTCAAAATCTTGACCAAACCGAGCCTTCAATTTTTGGCACAAAAAGACCACTTAGTTTGTTGATTCTATAACCAATTGTTTTTTGTCTTGTAGCGTAGTGTTTAGACAAACAAGTTCGCATCATTTGCAAATTTTGGCACGTTTGAGATGGTATCTATGTCAACACCAAAAACGTTTTATAACAACAAAAAAAGAATGTAAGCCTATGCATAACAAAGTCTAGTATCGGCATACTAGTGACAATTAACTCTCATTATGTCTGTTTAGTCTAGGCTGATTTAATTACACTTAAGAAACATTAAAAAGGAAAATGGGGCAGAGTTTATTCTTTTCGTAAGCTTAGTTACTACCGTGCATGTGCTGGTACATCAGTGAAAGCCTACAGATAAAATAAAACGTTCACAACATCAATTTCACACGAAGAACAGTACCGGTACTTAGGGTCGAATTCACCAACACGAATCAACGTACGATCAGCTCAAAGTAGATTCAACTTGTAATCAACCTCATTTTTCGCATTCACCGACACTGATCAACTTTGATTGTTGATCAAAGTGCAATCAAATAGTTGATTTTTGCTTCAATTTTGATCGGCCAACATTGGCGAATCAAAGAAAAATCAAATTTTCGCTTTTCCATTCGGCAAGCTAAAAATTGCTAAAACAAACGTGCAAAGCAGTTACGACTGATTAACACCTACCCAAGTTAGCGTCGAAAGATTATTTTCAGCACTGCGAATAATTCGTTCAGATCTTCGAGCTTCGATGAAAGAAGACTTAGTTGAAGCAATTTTATTTTTGCGAACAAATTAACTGTAACACTTTTACATCATTTTGTGAAGGTCAAAAATGTTTTACATGGAATTAAGTTTTGAAGTCATATTATGTGGCATTAGAGGTAGTGACTAGCGAGCATATATTATGTTGCTGGATAATAAGATGCTACCTTGCTTGCGATGCTTTACTTGCTGATACGTGATCTTACACACGATGTCGGTTTCGTTTTTAGTCGTACTGCAGTGAGCTTGTGCTGTCATTGGCGTTTTGGTTTACTAATAGTTGATTAATAAGCTATTATACACGTTTTATTTGACAAATTTGTCATGGTTTTCTTTGCAAGTCAGCTGGATAGGCCTACTATGTTTATAAGTAGTAATTTTTTTTTATTCTTGTTAATGCAAATACAATACAAAACGACAGCGTTTAAGAGAAAATTCATGAAAAGAAAGACAAGACAAAACAGAAAAAACGTTAAGACATGGGAAAAAAAGATAAGAGGGAAAACATACCTTGCACATGGCCGTGACACCCGAAAAACAAACAAAAATGAAAAATAGACTTGAAAACTAAACAACATTCCTGTCAGCGTCCACCTTATGCACCATAAAATAGTGAATTTGGAAACTAGTAATAATTGACAATCCCGTGAATATAATCTCAAGGTGGACTCTGGACAGTCCAGAAGCTGATCAGATGCTCGTGAAGACTGCACAAATTTCCACGTATATTTATTAGTTACCACTTGCCAGTGTTCAGGTTTGCGTCTTTTGTCTGCATATAAATTCACAGCATTCCGATTATTCACAGAAAATGCTTCGACTCTGATGGTCTGACTTTAAGACTGAAGCAAATCTTTGCCGACCATAATTTGTGGAGCCGGAGCCGCACTTAAAAAATATTCAGCTCCGGAGCCGGAGCTGGAGCCACAGATGTAACGCTTGAGAGCTCCGGAGCTGGAGCCGGAGCCAGACATTTTCTGCAATGGCTCCCCAGCCCTGCGTAAGAAGGCATGCAATCGTCAAATTGCATGCCTATGCGGTCTAGGCGGTAAGACGACAGAGTAACTGGTAAGCGCTGAGTGATCATATTCGGTAGTCTATTCAATACGGTATCGTGGTGCAATAGATCTACTGTGTATGATACTGGTAAATAAGCTAGTTTAAAAATGATAGGCTGGGAGACTGAGATCAAGCTGCAAAATATTAGCAAGCAGGATTTTAGTTGTAGTAGGTCTAGTTTAGGAGTATCGGTATTGTGTACCAAACGGGTTCAAAGGGGTTAGGTCTAGTACCAGCTCCCAGGTTCAGTTTTGTTAGGATTAAATTTGGTTAGGGTTAAATTTAGTTAGGATCGATTGGGTTTGGTTAGGGCTAGATTTAATTAGGGTCAGGGTATAGGTTAGGTTAAGGTCATAGGTTGTGTTAAGGTTGGCAGACTGAAAAAGTGTGGGGGCTGTTACTGGACATGACTTGTTTGAAGTACCAGTAAGTAGACTTAGCAAACCATGGGGTCTGAGATATCGTTACTGGTAAGTAAATATCGGTAATGCAGATAAAAGAACTTCATCTTAGTGAAATTAAGATTCATTGTACAGATACTAGATAGAATATTGGTACTGGTAGGTGCGGTGTTACAGTTTATAGTACCGATACTTTAGTAAAATTAATTTTCATCAAGCTTTAAATCGAGACAATGAGCCAAGCCCAAGTCACAGCTTCAAGTTTGTCGACCAATAATGTTGTTGAAAAGTTGAAACAAAAAAGTTTTATAGCTCGAACATTTCAAGATTGATTTTGGCAAAACTACCCCACAGTTGAACATAATTGGGTCTTGTCTAGAGTAAGCTGTCCGCGTCTAGATTAACTTGTCTGCATAAGGCGATGATCGAAAGACATGAATGGCTTACTCTAGATAAAACCCAACATAAGTATTGGTAAACAAACCAAAACTAGCTGAAGAAATTTTAATTCAGAAATTTATAGTAACGTTTACAAATATTGGATCTGCAGAAGCTTAACATCAAACAAATTGTACTGCTGGCCTTGCTTATTATTTTTTAAAGACAACGCTATAGGCCTATGGCTTGCTGTATTTTTATTCCTGTCTAACTTATTTGCTTTGTACAGTGTATGTTGTTACAAACTAGGTTTTGACCCCTAAGTTGGTTGCTTACAATTTAAACATAAGTTTGCCCTGTGTGTTTTCATTTGCTGGTCATGCTGTGCTTGTGACTGGTTAAAATTCTGATTTCTTCAAATGATTTGTTGCTACTGCTTTATGGAGTGCTCAGTATACAAATACTGTGACATTATTTTAATTAGCTTGTTTCCATGCTTATTTCATTAGGTTGGTTAAAGGATTTAATGTAATTAAAGTTGCAATGCAGATATTAAAATCTTTATCTAATTTTTGTATGATCAGCTTCATTATGCTTCAGCAACTCAGGTTCAACATCTTGGTTTATCGTCAAAACTGCAGAAATTAGATTGCTCATGTTAATAGTGCTTCCTTGTGGTTTTGCACCAGTTAATAGAAAATTATCTGCTTTTAATTTAAACTTTTAACCACTAACTCCCCGTGATCATTCGTCAATTGGTGTGGGTTAGTGGTAATTGTCAGCAGTGAATTGAATGATTGACTTGTCAAAATTTAACCCTGGATGAAGTAGGACGTCGTATTGTTTATCTATGGTGTTTTATACATGGAGTGACTATACGGTGTACGAGTTTTTTGGAACTTCCTATGTAAGTTCAGTTACAGGTGTTGTAGTATGTTTTGTTACCACTGCATAAAAGCTTCAGAATATCATTTATCAAGTATTTTTAAATTATATTTTGGCCTATCGCCACATGTATACTTCAACTTCACAGAGTCTTATAGATTTCCGGTTTTTTATTTTTCCAATATTTTGTAAATATGTTTTTAGGTACCAAGGGTAAGATTTTTTATTAAAGCCTAGTTAATGGAGTAGTGGAATAGATACTACTGCTGTGAAAAACTTCCAAGTTGTGCAAATGACTCAACAATACCAGACCCATATATCTGAAGAAAGAAAAACTATTTGTGTAACAAAACAGCATTTGGTTTGATTCACAACTGCTGGTAAACATTCAATGAATGGGATGAAAGTTGATTATTTGCAATTACATTGTAGCGAGAAATTCTCAACAACATTCTCAGATGGATCGGAATAACGTGCGCAGAATTCCTTTCTGACTCAATAGGGTGGGTTCTGACTCGAAGACTTTGCGGTCGCTTCGGAGTCACCCTGTCAGTAATCCTTATGTGATCTATCTAATGCCTGTGTTTTTGTCTTATCCGTTGTGGTTGGTGAGGAATAAACAAACTTGAACTTTCTGAAACCAGCCATCAACCTGAAAATTCAGGCCATCACGGGCATGAGAAATGCAAGCGCCATATGATTAACAAAGATTGTCTTGATACTACACTGTGGGGCATTTGACGCACGCACTCATGGATATTAAAGTATTAGGGTATAAACAGCGCCAGACACTAAAAAGTTATCTATTTAGCTTTGTGTAAACGTTATTATTATTATTGTATTATATCATTTATGATCTTCGACTCGTGTGCCTTAAAGCACAGTCGTTTGGTTTTAACAATTGTATGACGTCATGGAGCCTCTTTGAGATGAGGCGATAAAGTAATGTAATAGACTGGATTACCAAAGAATTAAAATCACATTTTTTGACATACAGTGTACGTTATTACCTTGTGAAATAAAAATTGATGTTCTGTGCGTTAATTTTTCGCCTACCTAATACGCTTAAACTAATTCTAATGAGTATACTTTTGAAGTTGAATTGATTTAGAAAACTAATGACGTCATCGTAATTGCATGCCTCATCTGGCAGGTCACGCTACGCCACTGCGATTAAGTAAGAGGTCGTTAAAATTTGATCTTCTTGTATTATGTTGATGCGAATATGCACACAGTGATCAAAGTTAGTGAGTTAGCGCCAGTGGCGTACGCAGGATTTTTCAAAGGGGGGGGGGGTATTTTATTTATTTTTAGTTGCATATTTATCCTCCTAACACGAGAAAGCGATCAAATGCGTTATACGAGCTCGCTTAGGAGTTGCCGGCCATCTGTCTACCACACCAAGATGGGGGAATCCCGATAAGTGCCTTTCCCAACGGCACAACAAGTAAACTTGCCGGCTTGTTATCCACACTGTCCCTTCAATGCTGAGCGTCAAGCAGGGAAGCTGTGAATACCAATTTTAAAGTCATTGGTATGACCCGACTCGGAATCAAACGCGAGTCTACAGCTCAAGAGACAGACGCTCCATACCACTCGGCCATCTGAGCTGTTTCAGTGACGTCACATCGTGATGACGTAAAAATACTACAACTAGCCTACAGTAGTTCAGAGGAATTCTACTGTTGATAGCTTTTGTTCACCATGGTGGTGGTATGCAAACACGCAGTACGCCCTCCACCACTGTTTCAATTTGGTCATTGACCAATGAAATCGCCTCTGGAGCGTATTTAGGGGGGCATTGTGCCATGCCCCCTCCCCTTTCTGACTTTGCCTTTTAGTAAAAAAGAACAAAATAATGGTGCCAAGTGACTGAAATATGCTAGACTTTTTTGATTGCTGTTGTAGGTTATGGCTAGGGGCGAATCCAGGGAAGGTGGGATGAGGGGTACGCCTATGTATTCATCTCACCAGCCTTTTTCAACTATGTTTTTGATGTATACAATTTTTCCATAATTTCGAACCTCTTCGATAACAGTAAGCCTTACGCCTTAAGCACGCATAATTGAAAATGTGCGAACAAAATGCATCATATTTGATGAAGTATTCAGAATTAGGGTCAAAAAATTTAAACCAAGTTTGCCTAAAAAATGTTCAAAAAGCACTAAAATAGCCATTACAGCGTGTAATATTTCAAAACTTTCCATGGGAGCATACCCCTGAACCCCCCTAAAGTCTTTTCTGTTTTTCAATCTGCTTCAGTTAGCTCCGCTGAAAAAATCTACGCTTGAAAAGAAAGGTGAAATTATGCCCCTACCCTTTCAAAATTTCTTGCTACGCCAGTACATCGCCCCATGAACAATAAATACCATTTTTGCAACATTGTCTTGTTATTTGGGTTCAGAATTCAGGCAAAATTGTAGACAAAAACATCCCCCCCAGTAAAAATTTTTTGCTTCGCACACTGTATCAATTTGTCAAATATTTTAGTAAAACACGTTAGTAGGGAAATAGGTCGGTAATTTGATGGGTTTTGCTTATCTCCAGATTTGTAAATTGGGACTACTTTCGCAATTTTTACACCGTCAGGAAATATTTCTAAGGAAAAAGCCTTGTTTACCATTACTGATAGAGGTTCCGTTATGATAGAGGCAGATAACTTGACTATTTTCGTCGGAATGTAGTCAACGCCACATCTTTCATTAGAGTTCAAAGACATGACGGAGTTAAAAACTCAAGCCGGTTCAGTAGGATGCGCAAAAATTGATTTAGTAACTCTATTCCATGGCTACTCAACTGGCGGCCCGCGGTCCAAACCCAGACCTTCTGAATGCTGAAGCTGGACCCCAATAAAGTTTTAGCATATTCAATATTTTCTAAATGAAAGCAAAAAACTTATCAGGCAGCACACCTTTGAGCTCCAAAGAAGCATCGCAGCGGTGGCAAGTCCCTGGCCACATTTAACTTGTGGTTCCAAAAGCCCACGGGCTTTCTGCGTCACAACTGAATTTTTGATGTCACAATCACTTGTTTTAATGATGACATCAACAAATGATTATGAATTGAAAAATTGATTATGATGCAGCAAGTTTGTCGGCCTTTGGAACCACATGCAGACAGCCAGACAGGGAAAATAAAACAAAATCAAATCTTTTTTATACTCGGGGTATTACGCCGAAGCGTGTAACGAGTGGCGGGGCTCATCTCGCTGCTTTGCGCCTGGGCAACACAGTTCCGCAGAAACATTACAACAATGGCGAGCCGCTGGCGACACGGTGTCCGATTTGACCCGCCCGGGAATCAAACCCCAGACCTCCCGTACCGATAGCGTGCGCTTGACAACTAAGCTAGCCAGTCGGTTGTGGACAAAGGTAACTATACCAGCCGGCTGCCAGAGTGATTAAAGACACTACTATCCGGAGGTTAAGAGTTCAATCCCCAAACCTACCAAATTGGACAGGGTAACTGTGCCCGCGCCGATAGCAAAATTTTAATCACTTAGGCAACCGACTGGCGGCTGGTATAGTTTGTTTTTTTTTTGTCGGAATCAAACCAGCTATAAAGCTTTTTTGTGAACCTTTGCAAACAATGAACTTTTCCAATTGGACCGATCCTGATTAAAGATGAGTAGTAGGGATGTGCCGAGTCGAGTCCGAGTACTCGGCCGAGTATTAAACCATTATCATTTTGATCTTTTTTTTGCTTTTTATCCGAATTTGATTCGAAATTAGGACTTCTACGGACGTGATGACCTTTTTTTTTTGCTCTTCACCTAATTTTGAGTTGTTCATATTTTGACGTCGTAGATAATCGGACTCGGCCGAGTAATGTCGTGAATACTCGTTACTCGGCGAGTCCGAGTAATTTTCCTTGAGGCACATCCCTATTGAGTAGCCCTGCTCTATTCGGTAAATATCGTTCGTAGTCAGTTGTAGAAGAAAGATTTGTGCCGTTCATGATAGAGGCAGCAACGTTACTAAAGTGCTTACCAAATTTGTCGGCAAAAAGTTTTGGACTCTGAACAAGTGAACCGTCAATTTCTAGCAGGGGTAGGAACTCGAACTCGCTTGAACTCGGTTATTTTTGCCGAACTCAAACTTGAACTCGAAAAATAAAATTTTTAGAAACTCGAACTCGAAAAAAAAAACAATCGAGTTCGAGTTCACCAATTGAGTGATATAAATTTTTGATTCAAATCTCTTAAAACGAACTTTACTTTTGATGCTTCGTTATAGATTGAATGATTGCAAATTTGCATTACCGGTACCGATACTGCATTTGCATTCTATTTGAGGTTGTCTTATTGACACTTTTTATTGCATCATAATTGGTGTGCCCTGCGTTTTTAATCAAATCGTAGCACAGCAGCTGCGGCAGCAGCAGCTATTTGTGTGTTACTACGTTAAGGTTTGTTTGTAAATTTAGACTATTTTGAAGGTGAATAGATCAGTAGATAGGTCAAGGGAGAATTAGGCTTATAATGGGAAGGTACGAAAGTTTAAGTACAAACTAGTGGAGTACGGCGCTGACATTATTGAAGGTCTTGTTTTCGCAGTTTTTGGCTTGATTCGTGAAATATTTTTTCTAGTCAGATTTGGGTGGCGCTGAAAAAAGTTAGAGGTTCAATCTAGTAAATTTACTGGCATTGTATGAAAGATGACGCTAAAAAAGTTTGGGAATCAATATAGCTTTTATTAATGTTTCAGCGCCACTCAAATCTGACTTGAAAAAAGTTATTGAAAAAAGCAGTTTTAAATGTCAGTTAGAACCAGGGCTGCGAACTCGAACTTGAACTCGCTCATTTTTGCCGAACTCGAACTTGAACTCAAAAAATAAAATTCTTAAAACTCGGACTTGCAAATATCTCTCGAACTCGGTTAAAAATCGATTGAGTTCGCAGCCCTGATTTCTAGTTCGCTGGGAGTTATTTTGGACTTTTTAGTTGATTTTGAAGGAATAAGAGTTTTGATGGCTTCCCACATTTTACGTCCATCACCCTTGCAATTTGACAATTCTTGGGCAGTCCTACTAAACACCGCAAAGGACTGAAACACCGCAAAAGATGACAAAGGACCTCAAATTGATCTACTAAACACCGCAAAGAACGACAAAGGGCCTTAAATTGATCTACTAAACACCGCAAAGAACAACAAAGGACTTGGAATTATACCATAACAAAGAACTTTAAATTAGGGTTGGGTTAGGGTTAGGTTAGGTTAGGATTAGATTAGGGTTAAGGTTTTTGGGTTCTTTGTCGTACTTCGCGGTGTTTAGTACATCAATTTAAGGTTCTTTGCGGTGTTTCAGTCCTTTGCGGTGTATAGTAGGACCCATTCTTGGGCAAAGTACAACTTTTTAGACAAGCTTTTAACTTGAGTAAGTTTGTTTGCGTATTTTATATATCACTTTTGCAACATCGCTGCCTTGCAAAAAATGCGACTGGTACAACTGTTGTTTATTTCTAGTAGAAATTATAACACCTTTGGTAATCCAGAGTTTGTTGTACAGACGTTGTTTTTTGTGCGACAAAGTTTTTACTGTAGAGGAGCATTCTGGTCTACAATGCTTTAGTCAGTATTAGTAAAGTAGCCACAGACGATGTTGAAATTATGCCAAGTAATTTCAGTCAGTTCATCAAAAAAGTGGTTAACAAACTGTTCGACGTCGGCGTTAAAGTGTTCAGTCGAGAAACGGCTCATTTTTCTGCGCAGAATTTTCCTGGTCTTACAGAGAGTTCGTTCGATATTGTTGGTGGCCACTACAGCAGTTAGGTGTAGTGATTCTAGTGATCGGTAAGATCCGATCTAATTATCATAGGGAATAAGCTGCGTGACAAATCGTCGGTTATTATGTGGTCAATTATTGTCGTAGAAGTTTCAGTAACCCGAGTCGGTTTTGTTATAACAGGAAAAGAACTTTACTAGACAACTGATTGATTTATTCTTGAGCTGCTGTGGTTCGGTTTGTGACAGTGATATCATATTTATATCGCCGAGTATATACGTGCATCTGTTAGTTAGAAGAGGATTACAGAAAGCATCATCTAGGTTACTAATAAAGTCTGTTTTTTTGCTCGTATTTCAATGGCGATAGATGACAACTATATTAAAATATTGGTTAGTCCTTCGATCCTCAACGCTCAGCCAAATATCTTCACAAGGTTCAATCCATATCCAGTTTTGCTGAACAATATTGAAACATAAATAAGTAGAAATATAAATACCAACACCACCAGATTTTTTGCGGTCGCTGCTAAAAACAAACTCATAACCTGGTAGGCTATATCAATGTTGACGACAGGTGAAGTTTCAATTAGACTTTCAGATAAGCAAATTACGTCAGGCTTAGGCGAAAATTCAGTAACTGTTTCGAAGAGTTCTTCGAAATTTTTTTGTAGTGATCGGGTGTTAACGTGAAAAAGAAACAATGAGCAATTATTACTCACAGATTCAATTTTAGGAATTGAATCAAAATAATTTGCCACATACTTGACAATATTCATGTGAAAGGTAGTTTCATAATCTTTTTAATGATAATTAAAGCAATGTTAATTTTGTGTTGGAAAACGTTGCAATATCACTTTGTTTTGTCCACATTTTTCCATTGAACAAAAAAGTCAGTTTTTTCGATTTTTGGTCAAGTTCAAAGTCATTCTGATTTTGTCGATTCCGTTAGGGAAAATGTTACAATATTACTGATATTTGACGTTTGGTTTTATTTTAAGCCGCGTGCATGCCTAATCATTCTGTTCGATTCGACTTCGGTAGTGATTGTGAGTCAGGATGCGCTTGTTGATTTTTGCCTATGGCACGCTTTTTCCTTTTTTTTTTAGATTCTCTCGTTTATTCTACCGGATTTACAGTGGTGGTATATATGGGCCGTTTGTTTAAATTTGCCGTTATTTGTTAAGTCGACACAAAATACTTGTCGATTTGATTAAATACCGTTTATTTGCAACCTTTTACGAACGGCAAGGTTGCAAATACATGGAATTTAAGCAAATTGACACGTAATATGTGTCGATTTAACCAATAAATGGAATTTAATAAAATCGACGCGTTAGTTCATGTCGATGCGACAAATAATCGGAATTTGATTAAAGCGACACGTTAGTTTATGTCGATTTGACAAATATACGGAATTTCATTAAATTGGCACGTAATTTCTTGTCGATTTGACATATAAACGGAATTTAAGGAAATGAACAAAATGAACACGTATTTCGTGTCGATTTGACAAATAAACGGTATTTAATTAAATCGACGCGTTACGAATGGCCCTTGCTGCGCCGTTTGTAAAAGGTTTACGACCATAATTGGTGACGGCCGGACTAAATTTTATAGTAAGCTGACTAAATTTTGACGGACTAAATTTTATAGTAAACTGACTAAATTTTGACGCACTAAATTTTGTAGTAAAACGGAGTCGTACTTTTCGACTTATTACGGCCGTAAAACGCACTTACAGTTTCTGTGTAAATCCACCATTAGCAGCTAACACAGTACCACACGTCGTGTTAAAAAAAAAACGAATGGTCAACCGAGGACACTCACTCATAAGCAGCCAATTGTCCTCTTTTGTACCATTTAGACCTTACACTGCTCATGGAAAATTGGCAGAACTTTAAAGATTTATCGTAAACTGTGTTCGAAATTTCCTATTCTTATTCTACATTGTGATTCGTAATGCAAATGTAGAACGCGTATTTTCTATAATGCAGCCACAATGATGAAAATAGTACAACTGAAAACTTAGCTACTACTATCATAAGCGCACGTAGAGGGCGGGCACGGTGCCATGCCCCCCCCCCCCTTCCGGCCCTGTAATAAGGTGCAAAAACCTAACTTTTAGTCTATCATTTCTCAAATTAATGTTGGCTGCAGCCTTCTTTCACTTATTTTAGCCAAGCTTCTGCTTTTAAACTAAAGCTGCGAAAATATTTTTGCATTGTCCATAGTGACTGCCTGGGCATGCTATGGAATGAAATGGAAAATGGTATGGAATGGAAGGAGGATTTTGGTATGGAATATGGAAGATACTCAGAATGGAATGGAAGATTTGAAAAATGGAATGGAAAATCGTCTTTTATATTTCCATACTAACTACATACAGTATGTTCAAACTTACAACAAATTATGATAATAATAATAATACGTAGTGTGTTCAAACTTACAACAAATTACAAAATAATGCCATTATAGATACTGCATACCAGTACGAGTATGTGGTATCTATGGTATTATCACAGTGTATCCACGTATTGCTAATGCTAACAATCGAACCACTCGCTGTGCTCAGTATCCGGAACGAAAATCATGATTACGTCATAATAAACAAAGTTTTGTGAAAATTTTGATCTTTGATAATTGACCATGTATATTATGTATCATTGTTAGAGAGATGTTAATTGCAGTTGTCTGCTTTAGTGTAAATTATTTTTCGTCTAAGGCCCTTGCATTGCTGCAAGTGCTGTGGACTGAGCTTGAGGTGGCAGCGTGGCAGTACAATAAGCTTTTGACAAAAGGTAATCAAGTCGGAAGCTTAGCATTGTTTTTAGTACGGTTTCCTTTTTTTCCCGGATTTTCAACTTCCTGGTAAACGGGAAATTTTTTGAAAAGTTCTCGGGAATCCCGTAACCCAAAATTCCTCGAGATTCGGAAAACTCTTGGGATAATTTCCTGAAACTTAATCGATTTAATATTTTCTTTTGTTGGCAGTTTTATTGATATCCAAATACGCAGGTTTCTAAAAGTATCAGCTTTTATTTAATATCGTTGGAAAAAAAATGTAGGCTATTTGGTAAATTATTTTTTTATTTACTCGCATATTTATCTTCCTATCACGAGAAAGCGATCAATGCGCTGTTGGAGCTCACTTAGGAGTTACCAGCCATGTGTCTACCACACCAAGATGGGGGAACCCCGCTAAGTGCTTTTCCCAACTGCACAACATGTAAACTTGCCGGCGTGTTCTCCACAATGTCTCTTTAATGCTGAGCGTCGAGCAGGGAAACTGTGAATGCCAATTTATAGTCATTGGTTTGACCCGACTCGGAATCAAACCCAGTCTACAGTTCCCGAGGTGGACGCTCTATACCACTCGGCCATCTGAGCTGTTATATACTGTATTGTTGTGTTTTATTTACTATTTTGACTCGTGTTACTTTCGTTTTCACTGTAAATGGGGTGTACTGCGACCATTCAGAAGGTCTGGGATAGTTTTTTTTGAACTGGGGTACGTGATACCCCTGGGGGTACAAAGCACCATAACAGGGGCTACGAGATAGCCTCATTCTAGTTCAATTCAACGTTTATTCCCGCACGCTTAGAAATTCACAGAAACAAAAAGTATGAATTGGTAGTTTACAGATAACGGATGTTAAAAACTACCAAATTGAAAGTTAATTGAATTGAACTAGAACGAGGATAATTAGTCACTTTTCCGTTCTGCTAAGCAAGTTTTTAGCATATTGTGACTGTATTGTTCTTTTGCGTTAAGCATCAATACATGGTTCACGTCTATTTTTTTCATGCATGTGTTCGTTTATTATATTTTGTTGCAATATAGGTGTTACGAATCACCACCGCAATGGCGGCGAGTACGTATCTGGTGCTAAAGCGGAGCGCTATTAGCCTTCACTGCTGTCCAAACTTACTCAACTTCAAAACAAACTTGGTTTATTTTTCTTCCGGAGAGTTAAAGCTTCACAAATAAAATCAGCAGTAAAAAATATCTGAAGTTTTCCACGGTAAAAAGATAAAATTCAAGATGCTTGCTCTGTGACTAGTAACGTATATAAAAAAAAAACGCTTGCCAGTGACACACAGTATTCTTCTAAGGTGCAAGAGATATATACAAGTTTACAGGCGAAATAAAAAAGACGTGATTACGGTTGTAGTTGATTAGGCACGAGGTGTTACTGTGAGAAAATTAGAGCATCACGTGATAGCCCTATTACTTAAAAACTTCAATACGAGTGACATTTCATTTTGCGCAGTATTATACAAGGAGATCGAATCCCTGTTAAGTAGCGCTATAAAAATAGTTCTTGACAATATATGAATGCCAGTGCTGACCATAGCGGCCCCTTTGAAACGGAACACAAAGTGAAGATTCAAACAAAATTCAAACATAGCAGCACCAAGGCATAATTCATTTCATAAAAGTGGATTAAAGCTTCATATCGTATATATTTGGCGACAATTCATTAAACACCATATTTCGTAATCAAGTTCACAGAGGTAAAACATAAAATCGTCAAACAATGTAAAAACATCAAACACAGTTAAAGTGGTGCAATCTTTGCGAGATCGCGCAAAACATATTCAAGCTCCCCTGAGCCAGAACGTTTAAGGACAGCTATTGTTGCTCTACGAACAATTTCTTTTCCCTTACGAAACTGAGGATGTACACAGTGTATGCGCCCCAAACGATACGAACCCCGCTTAGATATATCATCAGCATCCCCAATGAGAACAAGTTGACCTGGTTCAAGGTTAGCACGAGTAACTCGCCATTTAGAACGGCCCTGCAAGGTCGGCAGATATCCCTTAATCCAACTAAGCCAGAACTTATGTGCCAAAGTGGAATTGTACAAATAATCCCGCCTAAGATCTCCCCGATCATGAAATGCACTAATGGGAGTGTACGGGGCAAGCTGTTGACCCAGGAATGACGAGGGAGTGATGGGTGCCAGATCATTAGGTTTATCGCTAAGGGCAGTGAGGGGGCGATCATTAACGATGCGCACAGCGTCGGAAACGAATGTTTGCAGCTCAATCAACGAAGGCTCACGACGCGCCTCACCCATAACACGACCTAAAGAACTTTTAAAAAGTTTAACCATACTCTCCCAACTTCCACCTTGACTAGGCGAGTAGGGAGGGATTCTTACCCAATTAATATTACGCTTACGAACAGAGCAGGTAAATTCAGAAGAGTCCAACAACGAGGGAAGTTTGTCCGCTGCAGCACAAAAGGTTGACCCATTATCGGAGTACAAAGTATCTACAGGCCCGCGAAGGTTTGTAAAGCGAGCAAAGGCAAGTAAAAAATTGTTTAAGTCCAGGCCTGTAACAAGTTCAACGTGTATTGCGCGTGTGCACAAACAGGTAAAAAGCAGGCCCCACGCCTTACAATGACTACGATTTTGCCGATAAATCAGGGGGCCTAAAAAATCACATCCACAAAATTTAAAGGGCTTATTAGTAGCAGAAACGCGGCACACGGGCAAGTCAGACATCAATTGTCGGATAGGGGTGGCTTTGCGTATAGCACATTTTCCACACTCAGCAATGTAACGTTTGGCACTCGAGATCCCATAAATGACCCAAAAACGCTGACGAGTTCTCATTAAAGTGTAAGCGGGCCCAGCGTGACCTGCAAGCGAGTGTTCATGAAGGACAATTAACCTTGTCAAGGGATGTCTACTAGGAAGTATCAAGGGGTGTTTAGCATCAAGCGGAAGATCTGCATTTTCTAAACGTCCTTCAACACGTAACAACGAGTCAGTATCAACGCAAGGTCGCAAACTGCGCAAAGTTTTCATTTCTGCAATGCGCTGCATTTGCTCTACATCCGTAGCTTTATCACTTAATTGTTTCAAAATCAACTCAAAAGCGTCAGGTGAATTCTTTTTCAACATATCAATGGCAGCTCCAAAATAACGCCTTTGCACATATTTTACTATATCAAGAAGAGCCTTATCTAGAAATGTAGCATCAAGTTTGACTTTATGAAAGGTGAGCTTCTTTACTTTAGACACGAAATACTGCTTAAAGGCAATGAGATATCCCACACGTTTTTTCAACGCATAAAGATCAGGAGAAGCGTCAATCAACTTATCTAGACACATCTTACCTTTGTCAAAACCCAACTCGGAAGTTATATTAGTTTTGCGAACAACAACGGAAGGATCAACAGGACGAGATTCGATTCCTGTCTGCAACAAAAAGCTAGGCCCTCCCAGCCAGAGCTCAAAACAACCTGACCGTTTAAAACTGTTTTTCCGAGTGCCAACGTCAGCTGGATTAAGTGATGTGTGAACATAATTCCACGCGTCAGCAGAAGCTACAAGATGGATCTTACTAATGCGCCGTTTTACGAAGCGTGGAAGGTGAAGGTCGGGATTCACTATCCACTTCAGCACCACCTGCGAATCAGTCCAGAGATGAATGCTACAAGAAAGATGATCTAGCGACTTAGAGACAGCCAACATCAGCTCTGAACACAACTTAGCAGCCTCTAGCTCCTTTCGGGAAATAACCCAGCTCCGCTGATTAGACAAGACAAGTCTAGACTTTCCTTGAATAAAAGCCACGCTAGATTGATCCCCAACCACGCGTCTCAAATATACCACACACGAAAACGCATAATCTGAGGCATCACAAAACCCATGCAGTTGGTACCGCGCATGGGAGTTGCACTCGCTCAACTCTTCACCCGCAAAACAATAACGAGGAATAGAAATATCATTAATAAATTCAACAGAGTCTATCCAAGATTTCCAGTCGCTTTTAATATCGCCTGGGAGTTCATCATCCCAATCAAAACCAGACGAAGAAACTGCCTGAAGAATTAATTTACCTCTTAGAAGCCCGGGAGCAAGTATACCCAAAGGATCAAACTGACCAGCGAGCATACGCATCATTTCACGTCTGCTAGAAACTTCAGTTAACTTTCTATTGCAACACACTCGCAAAACATCACTCTCAGCCTCCCACACCAAACCCAAAGCCTTACAATCCGGCAAAGGATGTGAGCCAAGGTCAATCTCACGAATGTTAGAACCAAGATCGCACTGAGGAATGTTAGTCAGAATCGATTTAGAAACACTATTGGCTAACCATTTCCGCAATTTAAAGCCTCTGCTTTCAAACAAACTCATTGCTTCTCGAGACACCACTTCAAGATCAGCTAATGAGTCCGAAGACAATAGTAAGTCGTCCATATACCGATTACTTTCAATCGCCGACAAAGTCAACGAACTAGCATCTGTAGGATTTTCGGTTATCAATCGATTTATAGCAAACAAAGCGATGAAAGGGCTGGAATTAATCCCCCAAACGTGCCTTGTAAAACGGAAAATCTGTATTTTTCCACCATCAATGTCATTATCACTATACCAAACCAATCTAAACAAATCTTGTTGATGCTCAGGCATAGCAATTTGGAAAAAGCACTTACTTAGGTCAGCCATACAAGCAAATTTTCCCAATCGGAAACGCGTTAAGACCTCAACCAAATTACTCAACATGTTTTCACCCGAAAGAACAGCATCATTAATGGACCAACCATTACATCTAGCTGCACCATCAAGCACAACGCGAGGCTTATCCTGCTTAGTTACGAAGAAAGGTAAATACCAGCTTCGACTATCAAACGAATCCTCCCCAACAGGAACAAGCCAACCGGCGCTAGTAAGTTCTTGAAAAGTGCTAATTAAAGTGCGCTTCAACTCAGGATTTTTTAGAGCACTACGACGCAACGACACTGTACGATCACAAGCGTTAACAAAGTTATTCGACAACCTTTTAACAATATCCATTTTTAACGGAACTGGAATTTCATAGCGACCATTTATCACTTTAACATTTGATTCCACCAAATCACGAGTTAAGTCATCAGTTTTAGACGGTTGGATGACCTCGTCAGCCAACTCATGACTTCGTAGGTTTTCTTTCAAAACAACAATTTCCTTTTTTAGTCGATCACAATCACACGCGTCACAACAATCCAAAAGATCTTTACTTCGAACCAACAATTGTTCCTTACCTTGATCGACACTAGTAACGACGTCAACCTCACACACATCAGAAATTTCACCAACCTCAGCTCTTCTGCTCTGACAAAGATTAGACCGAGATCCCACCTGACGACCACCGCTGGCAATCGGACCAAGTCTGGTTAACACGAAATTAGGATCATCAGGTGTCAGGCCCTCTCGTTCTTCTAGAACCGTGAGCAACAATTTATCGCTCTGTCCAATAAGAACATCAATACTTTTACGGTAGGGAATGGTGGGAATTTCGACGCCATTAAAATGTTCAAGACCTGTTGTGTTCACAAAATGAGGTAAAATGTTAGCATCGTCGGTGAAATCTGGTACAACCAAAGCATTTGTAATTTTAAAAGCTTCACCGGTAGAAAGAGATTCAACTTGAAACTCTGTAGTTCCATGACTAGAAATCGTCTGTTCGGCTAACGTACGAATAGCAGTGGCTTGATCGTGATCAGTGCTGAGCCCGAGTTCATCTCTCAAGCTTTTTGAGATTAGCGTTGCCTGAGACGCAGTATCATGCTGCGCATACGCAAAGGTAGCTTTACCGGTGTCGGGGTTTACGACCTTCACAGCACTGGTGCGCAACAGTACCGCGTTGCATCCTGGCTTAACCATTCTCGTCACTACTTCGTTTTTCTCAACCGAGTCCCGCCCATTACAATCAGCCGGAGATTGAACGTCATGACCACTTTCTGTCTCAGCGGCCCCGAGGTCAACAGAACTTGACCGTGCGTAGTAGTCATGCAAAACATCTGCATGCTTGATATTAAAGTTCGGCCCACACTTCCTGCATTTTGACCTAAAGGAACAGTTGCGGACAACGTGACCCGTGGAAAGACAGTTTAGGCACCTGGCAGCTTCTATTATTATTCGGCGCTGTCTTTCTATTGAAAGCTCTTTAAATCTGTCACAATTCGCAATATAATGCTTAACGCCTGGTTCGTTGCAGACAAAGCAAGCAGGAGGCGGTTTGTTATTAGTAGGACGTCCGAAGCTGCTAAGTGACTTTGTAGTTGACGCAGGTTCTTTTTTGTGAGGTAGCTCTTGCGTTTCGTTATTCGTTTTAACAGTCACTTGCCTTACCCGGACCTGGTTATAGCGCCCATTGTTGAGTTCACGAGTTTTTTCTTTCTCATCAGATTTAAAAAATGTTTGAGCATAATCTGACGTCATGACTTCGAGCTCATGTACGATAAAATTACGCAGAGAATCGAAGCCAGGTTGGTTCAAGTTAAGTCCCATCTTTGCCAAATAGTCAAGATAACGTCGTTTAAGAACCCCGGGTAGGCGATTCGCTGTGTCCAAAAGTAACTGCCCTGAAAGCTTCCCAACTTCGTCATGGGCATAAGCGAATATCTCTAGAGTGTTCAAGTCTTCATTAAAGGCCTTAAGTGAAGCCACATTAAATATCACCTTGGGACCGTAACGAACATCCATGATTTTAGGTTCTGACGTAAGGCCTCCCGACACGCCATACCTTTGGCGTAGACGGTCCAGCGCTTTTTCGATACGCTGTGACGTCGACATGTTTTTCATGGGAGCTAAGAATAGGTTAACCATTTCTCGGGGTTGACCGACGCAGGAAGCTCTCAATACTTCGAGACGTCGCTCGTCGTAAGGGCTTTCGGCCATAAGTTTTCGAATTTGGTTTTCGAAAAACACGAAGGCTATATTTTTACCATCGTAACTAATTTGACTGGCTAAATTAATAAATTCGTTTCTTCCTTGGCGATCTAAATAGGTTTTTAATGTAGATTCACCCACATCATTCTGCGCAGGAAACACGGGCACATTATTACCAGACGGTGTTAATGGTATAGGAGCACTCTCTCGAAAGGTCTCTTTAGCATTAAGTTGAACTTGTTCTACGCTCTGAGTGGGGTGAGGTGCAGATCCCATGTTAACGGGCCAAAAGTTAAAATCTGGGGACCCATCGCCGATTTCACCCTGGCGCATTTCTCTAAAGGTTTGCATATCAAGATGGCGTTCAGCAGTTACAAGCAAGCCCTCCACTCGCTGCGAGGAAGAAGCTGAACGGCACCCGCGAGAAACCGCTACCGAGCCACACTCTGAAAGTGTAAGAAGTTTCTCCTCTGCGTCGAGTCTGGCCTCCTCAATGCAACGCCGGGCTTCCGCCTGAGCTTGTGCCGCTTGTGCCTGCGCCTGTGCTTGAGCCGCTTGAGCCTGCGCCTGTGCCAAAGCAAGTTTGTGATTAGCCTCAAGTTCAGCACGTTTAAGCTCTAGTTTAATTTGACGTGCGGCGAGCCTACTAGATGTAATGCTAATCCCATCAGTCACTTGAGAGACACTGTCGGCGGGGTTAAGTTCAGCTACACCTTGATCGCAGTTTAAATGTTTAGCAACTTTCTTGGAAGCGCAAACAAGGAAATGTTGCTTAACGTTTTGGTGAAGTTTAGTGCAATTCTCGAACTGGTCAGCCACTTGTTCGACCAGTTCAACAACGAGTTCTGAATCAGTTACTTCATCAGTTGCCCTTTTAAATTGATTATACGCGGACTGAATATTGATGAGGGTTTCAGAACATTCGCTGAATTGCTGCTGCGACTTACATTCGTTTGCTGTTTCGCAAAAACGCCTCATGCGCACCACTAATTGCCGCTTAGAGGTAAGAAGTTTCCGGAATTTGTTCAAGTTAGAGGGTGCAGATTGACTGGTATGGGGTCCCATTTGAGTATCAGGTCCCGGTATTTTCCCTCCCGTATCATCACCAATCAACCCCGTGGCAACATCTACGCTACCCTTTTCTGTAGGTACATGCGACATAATTAAAAGCAATAATAAAAACAGTTAAGTAGCAAATATTTAAACAAAACAAAATAATAAAGTAAAAACCTCTCCAGTGAAGTCCAGGAGTAGTTCCAGCGTACCCGAAGTCTGCACGTTCACGCAGTCCCACGTTCCCGATCCTTCCAGCGAAGTTGAGAAGTATTCTAGCGTACTCGAAGTCTCCAACGTACCGCACTACGCAGTTCCACGATGCCGATCCCAGGAACAAGACCACTGCTGGAATCCAATCGAAACTCGAAGTGTTGGAAGACAAGAATTAAATCGCAGTCGAACAGTAATTGTAAGTTCCAACGCGAAGAGAATGTCAGTCGTCGAGGTGGGAATTTCCTGCCGTAACGATTATAAGGAACTCAAGGAAGTGTCCAAGCAGTAGAATTCGTGAAGTTTAAGGATGGAAGGGTGTTGTTGTTTCCTCAACAGTACCGTCGAAGTGTGGTTGTCAGTCCGAAGTATACCGCCACGGGTAAATAAGTTCACTGGGTCTATGTAACGCCAATGCTGAAGTAAATCTGACAATCCACAAGTTCTACAAAACTGTTCCAATCCAAACAAAATCAACAAAGTTAATAGCTTTCTTTGAACTTGAGAAGAGTTTCCTTTGAAAGTATCTGACAATTCGGAATGCTTTCTTGACGGTTTCCTGGCAATAGTCTTCAGATATTTTTCTTTATGTTACGAATCACCACCGCAATGGCGGCGAGTACGTATCTGGTGCTAAAGCGGAGCGCTATTAGCCTTCACTGCTGTCCAAACTTACTCAACTTCAAAACAAACTTGGTTTATTTTTCTTCCGGAGAGTTAAAGCTTCACAAATAAAATCAGCAGTAAAAAATATCTGAAGTTTTCCACGGTAAAAAGATAAAATTCAAGATGCTTGCTCTGTGACTAGTAACGTATATAAAAAAAAAACGCTTGCCAGTGACACACAGTATTCTTCTAAGGTGCAAGAGATATATACAAGTTTACAGGCGAAATAAAAAAGACGTGATTACGGTTGTAGTTGATTAGGCACGAGGTGTTACTGTGAGAAAATTAGAGCATCACGTGATAGCCCTATTACTTAAAAACTTCAATACGAGTGACATTTCATTTTGCGCAGTATTATACAAGGAGATCGAATCCCTGTTAAGTAGCGCTATAAAAATAGTTCTTGACAATATATGAATGCCAGTGCTGACCAATAGGATATAGTTCAACGAATGAGTATGACCAGTTTTAGATAAAAAAGCTTATCCTTCAGTTAACGCGCGTGCCGCATAATTTGTTGATGGTGTATTTATCACTACGCATATAAGTAGCCTATGGAAGATCCAGGAAGAATGGAATGGAATATGGAAAATAAATTTAGTATGGAATGAAAAATTTTTAGTATGGAATGGATATGGAATGGAAGAAATTTTGCAGTATAGAATATGGAAAAATCGTCTTCCATTCCATTCCATAGCATGCTCTGGTGACTGCACTCACTGCATGCCTTTTTTCGATGAAAAAAGTGTGCTAAAATAAGTGATTTTTTAAGAGAAAACCGTAAAAATTTTTGTTGGCGGCTGGGAGCTATGCCCCCAGACCCTCTTTGGGAGTGCATGTCAACGCATTTTGTTGGATAATGTCCATAATTTACCTGTTCACATATCCAGTACAAATAAACCAAAAGCCCTTAGTGGTACTGGACTTTCAGCCAAGGTTGGCAGTACGGTACGTTACGTTCAAAATTTACGTACCCGTACTTCAAAATTTTAACCGTACCGTACTAACGTAACGTACTTCGAATAAATTTAACAAGCGTACCGTACCAATGAATGGTACGCTTAAAACGTACCAGCAATGTTCTACCGTATGAATAGAATAGAGCATATCGCATCCTACCTTGACTAACGCGGTTATCATCAGTCTGGAAAAGCAATGTCCCTGTCAGGAGCGGATCCAGGGGGGGGGATGCATCTCCCCCTTCTGCCAACAATGCTTTGGATAAATCAATTTTTCCCATAATTTCGAACCTCTTCATTACAATAAGCCTTAGTCGCCTTAAGCACGCATAATCAAAACTGTGCGTAGCCTACAAAATGCATTGTATTTGATGAAGCACAAAGGTAGGGCCCAAAAAATATGAACAACCTTGGCCTGAAAATTGTACAAAAAAGAGCTAAAATGGCCATTGCAGTATGCAAATTTTCCGGGGGAGCATGTCCCCGGTCCCCCCTAGAGTTGTTTTTGTTACTTAAGTTGCTTAAAATTGACTCTGCCGAAAAAAAAAAACTACACTTGAAAAAGTGACGAAATTTGGTGCCCTTTCCTGAAAAAGATTTTAAATACGCCCCTGATACAAAACATTTTCAGAGGGCATATGTACGGCCGTTTTCGAATCTAAACGTCTTAGTATTTAGTTAACATTCAACTTAATGTAAAATCACACCCCCCTCTAAAAATTTTTTGGATCCGCCCCTGATCCCAGTCACACTGATCGATACAATTCATGTGGGCGATCGGAACCGCAGCTAGCTCCTACGTTTTGTAAAAGCTGAGTAAACATTAGCTAAATTTTTCTTTTTTTTGATTGCTTTTCAAATACTGTAGGTTACGACAGAAAATAATGCTGCTCGGTGACAGTAGAACGTTATGAACAAGTCCAAACTTGTCCACTGAAACACGCATTGCGTAAAATTTCTCTTATGAGCCTATTGGTAGTCTGCACTCTGCACCCTACCGAGCCCTGTTTCAAGGAAGCCAGGACTACTAAAGGGACGTCAGAAGACCAAAAGAGACTTCTCCAATGACTTACCGGTAGCATCTTTTGTTGTGCTCATAAATCCTCTCTTATTGAAATTCACGGTGGATGCATACCATGTATAATTGCGACCTGTTATTGTGAATTTGTAATGCCGCATATTAATATTCTAAATGAAAAATACTCTGTTTGTGCAAAACCCCAGAGGAGTTCTCTGTCCACTGACTGCTGGCCATAACAATTTGTATATAACTTAAAAGTTTTGCAAGAGCATTAGTCTTTTTTTGTCACAACCTTTTACAATTACCAATTAGTTTTCAGGGACAATCTAATTGTAACATTTTAAAAATTGTATAATTGCAGGCTTACGTGTTTTAATTCCTGCTTTGTGCTTCAAAAACCTCGTCGGTTACTTTTATTTTGCAAGTCCGTAGTTTCAAGATTACCGCCAGGACTGATGGTGTACTAAACATTATCAATTCTCCATCGCTGTGAATATAATTAATCATTCAGTGTTTTTGCCCCATCGGTCCTTAATCTTCTGTACTTCAAGGTGGCAGCGACCTAAATGAACTTTGCTCCCTTCGCCTTCTCCTATGTGCATATTTCCGAAGCTACAAAGTGTAATATTACCGTTTACTTACGTTTGTTTTTGGAAATGTTGTACGTCAATAAAAGCTTTGTTCTTCTTGTTCACAAAATTTCACAATACCAAGTTACGTACCGTACCACATGGTACGGTACGTTTAGTACGAATATTTATAACAGGTACCAACGTACCGTACCTGTACCTTAGCAATAATTACGTACCGTACAAGCGTACCGTACTATTTGCCGAAAAATGGAGCGTACCGTACCGTACTTGCGTACCGTATCGTACTGCCATCCTTGCTTTCAGCATCACAATTTAACTTTTGATATCATGAACATAATTATTGAGCAAGAGCTCTCAAATAAATTCTTTGTTAATTTTATTCAAGCACAAAAAACAATGCATTAAACTGCAAGATTTCAACAGACTGCAGTTTTAACGCAAGCAAACGCTGCTCTGGCGAGTAGGTTGAAACGTTGTCTGACGATCAGTGCAAAAGCAGTCGTGACGACGTAGCCTACAACAGACTTCATAAGTGCTCAGTACAAATTTCAGGCTATAAAAATACTACAAAAACGTAGTGATAAAGTTTGGAACTGAAGAACTAATAAATAGATCACAAAACTGGTAATTTTGCGAAAACAAAGTTGGTCGATACATATGACGTGTCGCACAAAGCTTGCTTCGAAAAGTAAAACTGAATTTGCTACTAGCTGTAGACAAGCACCGAGTCCGATAGTGGAGGGGCTATGTATATTCTAGCTCAAAATTTGAAATATTTTGAGAACTAAACAAACAAGCTTAAACATTGCGAGCCTGAAAAGAGTTATGAAATATTTTAGACATTTGATCACACTCTTTCTGACGGTACGAACAAATAAGCAGAGCTGGGCGCAACGACGACATCGATATTTTTGCAAAAAAAGTAACGACGGTACCGATAACGATATATTTTTAAAAAGTAACGACGATAACGATACTCGGTAACGGTTTTCAATACTTTTCAAACGAAATCGTTTTGTTTTTTTGTCAGCAAATTATGACTTAGATAGTCCATTACCCAGAATGCCGGTAGTGAATACATTCCATCTAAATGCACTATGAGCGGGGGTGGGGAACCGGCAAAGCATAGCGGGCCGAATTGATTGCATGATACTTTCAGCGGGCCACATTCACTCTCAATTTGAAAATTATGTCTTATACGCAATAATACGTCGCAAATTTATTAAGCATTCATGCTGAGTTGTTTTTTACCGCAAAATCAGAGACTTTAGCGCGTTTTTATGCCACGAAAACAGCGTGTAGTTGAATGCACAACACTTTTTGAGAAATCGTAACGTTTTCTATTCTACCAGTTTGCTATACACTTAACATTAGGTTAAGTGTACAGCAAACTGGAGGTGATGTATTACGATATTCAACCTTCGCTGCATGGCCGTTAAATGTTTTGGCATTTTGAATAGTTTACTTGCGAAGAGGTGCGTAACTAGAATTTTGTACAGGGGGCTTACGCTGCCAAAGAAACTAAAGACCAATTCTTTTAGAAATCAATGTTATAAACTAGAGCACCTACAGTGCAATTATATTTATATAACCTACATTCTTTTTTTTTTTTCATTTTGCAGCAATTATGAAGCAATGGTGGGTTTAACGGTGGGGGTTTAGTAATCAGTAATCACCGATCATCTTTAAAGCGAAAATTGTGTTTACTTACAAAAAATTTTCCGTTTTTGCGTTCAAAATCCATTCCAAGAAATTTACCGAAATATCGAGCAAAACAGTCAAAAAAATAACGATTGTAGCAAAAGCGATACATTTTTAAAAAGTATCGACGTTACCGATGACGGTTCTAAAATAGTAACGCGGTACTGCCCCATTCTGCAAATAAGTAGTACAATTGTACACAAATTCAAATAATAGCAGGTTAATCTTGGTCGTCATTCCTTAGAAGAGGCTTAGTTTGCCCTATTGTTTCTTTTTCTGCTTCCAAGCGACGGTACATAGGTTTTAAAAATACAGTAAGAAACAATGAAATGCAAAGAACTACCGCTATATACACTAATGAACTTAATCCGCCTAATTTATCTAGTAACAATCTGTTTAGTTCAACCATAACAACGAATATAACGTTAAAGCTCCAAAGTAAAGATGAAGTTACAAACATCGGGTTTCGAGGATATGTGTGCTGGGTGGCAAGTTCGAAGATAGGAGTGTACAGACATCCGCAACTCAAACCCGACAAGATATTAGCAACGAATGTTGCTGGAATGCTATAAAAATGATAACCAATAATAACACCTATCCAACAAATAAAGCAACACATAAGAAATACTCGTAGTAATAAAACATAGTTCTTGATACGGTTAACAAACAAACCAGAAATGACGCTGCCAAGAGCACCGGAAATTTCAAATCCGATAATCAAGTAGCTGTTCATTTTGTCTACATCAGAAGATGAAAAGAATGATCGAAATACAGGCCGAAAAATTTCGCTCAGAAATAAACCTTGGAAATAATTGAAAAGATTAGTTATCGCACACAACGCTACAAGTATCACAAACGTAAGATCTCTAAATAATAACTTAGTTTCGGTAAAGAACTCCTTTAAGTTTTTCCAAATTTCAGCTCTATTTTGCTCTGCCATTGTTTGTCTTAATCTTGCCTGAGCCAGTGTTGGTGGTTTAGGAGGCTGGTCCAATGCAAAAACAAACAAAAAAAGCAGTGTCAGTGCGTACATTATTGAAATAGCTCCAGCATAAAAAATCAATTTCCATTTTTCTTGATCCAACCAAAGAAGTTTACAGTGTGTAAACTTGTTTACAGCAGTACCGTTAAAGCTCTCCTTAATATTGGAACCGCACGGCATTTGAATCATAAAATGGCTTGGAACTACAAATGCAAATAAAAACCCAATTCTACATGATGCAATTTTGATGCCTAAAGCTGTTCCAATTTCATTGTCCGGAAACCAGAGTACAGCAAAAGATACAGGAAGTACTGTTAAGTAACTGAGCAGAATCCCAAACAAGAAATTTCCGATGAACAGCAACCAATAGAAAATTGGATAAGCATAAGCTATTATTTGGCTTATCGAAGCTATAACAGATAAAAAGGTAGAAACGAGAGCAATTTTTCGAAAGCTGGTCTGGTTTAAGACAGCCATCATCGCAAAACCCAAGCTTGTTAACCAAAATGCTGGCCTCGTAATCAATGCAAACCAGTCTATCACTGCATAAGGCAATTCAAAGTATCTGGCAAATATGTCGTTGTTCACACCAAAGTACAGAAACGAACTGTAAGTCAAAATACATTGCACACCAATGCAGCCTATTAGCCACCATCTTCTTGAATAGAGCTGAGTTTCCAAGGTTGTTGCATCAGCTTCAGGGGAATGTGTTTCCGACATAGTGATCGAACTGATACTTGCCAATTTGTTGTAGTCTTTAAAACACCTTTTGTTCTAATTTATACACTATTGCTTCGGTCTCAACCGAGTGTAGCTGTGACATATTGACGCTACAGCTGCAAAAATCTTCTACTGTGTGTTACCATTAACACTAATCAACACAATGATTAATGGTTTACCAAATACTAATCATGCATATGAGCAGAGTTGGGCAAAGTACCGCGGTACAGTAACGCGGTACTTTTTAGTACCATTATCAGTACCGTCGATACTTTTAAAAAATGTATCGTTTTTGGTACCGTCGTTACTTTTTAGACCGTTTTACTCGATATTTCGGTAACTTTTTTTGAGTAAACTTAAGAGAGCAAATTCGGAAATTTTTCCGGGATTTTCCGCTAAAAGCATCTTCGAAAAGTACCGTAGATCAGTGGTCGGCAACCACCGGGCTGCGGTCCCGTGTCGGTCCGTGCGAAGTTTGTTGCTGCATGGTTCGTATGCGTTTCCAGAATAAATGCTTTAAATTTGAAACATTTTTTTAACGTTAGACGCAATTTTCGGACGTTTTTAAATAGATACTTGAAAGCTCGATTTTGGTGACCCAGTATGGCAAATTCATTCAAAATCATAAAATTGACCAAATTACGAAGGCAAATTTTTTGATTTAAACAGCGAACATTTGATTATGCCGTCATTTTATCGTACATCTTGGGTAAATCATTTGTAACTTTTAATTACACACTTTTCCCTCTGTCTTGCGACCTAATTTTGCTGCAGCAAAGTTGCCAGATAATAATGTATCGCGCTGAGACAAAGCAGTAACTCTTTTGTTGACAAAACAACTTTCCGGTACTTTTGAGGCAATCATAAAATGAAACAGATAAAACTCCTTATTATCGCTTGTGTCTTTGAAGAAGCGATTCAGATTGAAGAACTTGCAACAAAACCCTGATTCCAACGAGGTTTGCAGTACAATAACATTCAGACAAATTCAGCTTACTGTTGTTATATTCGCAGTCAGTCCAAAAAAAAACACAAATAAATCAAATCTTCATTATACTCCTCGTAATACGCAGAAGAGTGTAACAAGTTCGTGGGGCCCATCTCCGCGGGTTGTGACAAACTTTTCTGCTCTCCAGGGCGAGTTTCTGATGATGATACTTTTTATACCAAGCCTCATAACTATAGGCCTAACGCAGAAAATCAACAGATTAATGTCATGTTGCCATACATGAGAATGTTTGTTTTAGTGAGCGTGCTGCTGTCGCCTTGTTGGTATAACCGACGTGTTCGGTTGCAGTAGCAAGATTCGCTAGCGACTACAACTCAGATTTTACATTATAACACCAGATGCGACAAAAAGTTTGATAAGGTTTTAATGTCGATGCTTTGCAACTGCAAGGCGTAAACCAAAACAAAAATTATTTCCAAGAAAAAATTTTCGTTTGAAAAGTACCGAGTAACGTTATCGTCGTTACATTTTTTAAAAATGTACCGTTATCGGTACCGACGATACTTTTTTAGAAAAGTATCGGTACCGACATCGTCGTTACTTTTAAAGTACCGAGTGCCCAGCTCTGCATATGAGCCGCTCTACGCGCTGAGACGAAAATGCACCCGGATGTGTTACAGTATGTTAACGACATTGAAAGTTCTGCAAATGTGCGCTGCACTCTTATTCAAAAATGCCTTTTTCTTCGCTAAATTAGGTTAGTGTTCGCCAATGCATAGAGCGGGACCGACTACCACTTAGCTATTCCAGATTTGCTTGTCTAATGTCTAGTATATCAGAGTTGTCAACGGGCCGAAGGTGTTATGCCAAACTCGATTTTTCAAGCCCAAACCCTAGTCCTGATGTATCAGCCAGTCTGAGCCCGATTAAAACCCGAAATCAAAAACATCACTTCAAATTTTAAATAAAAGTTTAATAAAAAAGAAAATGAGTTTTACCTTTACCCATTCAAGTCACACCTTATACCAGTGGTTCTTAACGAGGAATGCCCGCACCCCCAGGCGGTGCGAGAAACGTTGCTAGGGGGTGCGAGGTGCGGGGTTGAAATGAACATTGAGGTTGATTAGACCTAGTCTTTTATAGGACATCTGAAGATTTTTTTGCTCTATGCTTGGTTTCGCGTGGAAAATCGGACATCTGCGGACTTGATGAATTTTTTTTTGGTCTTCATCAATTTTTTTCAATTCTAAATGGGGGTGCGAGAAGTGGTTGGTGATGCAAATGGGGTGCCAGCAAGTGAAAAGGTTAAGAAGCACTGCCTTATACGAACAGCAATACTGCACAGTTTGCAATTGCGAAAACCCAATCACTCACTGAATTTGCTCCGGCGTCAAGCTCGATTTTGCTCCGGTGTCAGGGCCGTTGAAGCTCGACAATTTTTCAAAATTCAAGCTCGAGCCCGGCTCGAATCCGATCCGAAAAGCGTGAGCGCGATTGACTACTTTGTAGCATTTAGGCCAAGCATTTCCGATTTTTTTCTCACTGTCTTAATGCCAAAAGCAAAACTATTGGCCTTGGAATCTGCGGGGTTTCATTTTCAGACACGAGTTAATTTACCATCTTCATCTCAAACATGACTGTCTGCCAACTTCACACCACATACTGCAACCACAAGGGCAAGCTCTTCACGTCGACAAGCGCGAATGTAACATTGCCGTCTATGTTTTACTTGGTTAGGTTTACAGCTTACCTCACGCCTCACGGTTATATCTTCAAACCAAATCGCTTTAAAATTTGTTTGAGTGTCGATACGTGACTGATGGCTTACGCCTAATTCTATTTTTTCGTGTTTTTACTTTTAAAAACGTTTTTCTTTCTTCGGAATGTCGAGAGCGCATAAACGTGCGCGCAACAAAAGCATTTTTGAACAATAGACAAAACGTTTTTATGAGCTGCTTGCAACAACACATAACACTTATGGGGGGATGGTGCAAGCTTTTTTCGAAGACGTAAAGGAGGAATGGTCATTATTTATAAAAGAATGGCTTACGCTAAAATGTTTTATTGGGGGATGGTGTTATTTTTCGGGGGGATGGCATCCCTCCTCAACTCGAGTACTGCACATAAGTCGAGATTGTTCGGTTGAAGAAAAGATGACAGTGATTGGATTTGAGGCAAAACGCCCGCCACGCACGCGAGGCTTTAAAACTTTTACTTAGCGAAATAGATATAGGGGAGATGTTGCACCTATGGGACAAAAATCGTATTTTTTGCAATACATCAAAAATTTCACATTTTTCGTGAACAAAACTTACTAAATAATAAAGTTTAGTGTCTATGTTGAATCTTAAAAATCAAAAAGAGCTTGAAACTTGCCGTCTTCCTAGATTTTTTGAGTGTTTAATATCATCGATCAGATGTCCCATCGGTAAAGCGCATAAGGGACCAATGGGACACGGTTGTTGCGCCTATTGTCTTAGTTGGAAAATATACTTTAAACTTACTGTAGATAAACATTTGTGATTGAATTGAACTTAAACACTACTTTGCGATTACTGCTCACGTTTTCAATCATAATCATAACAAAATCAAAGTCTACTCATATATTTATGCAATTGAAACACACATGATTGACTGATGTGCTTCGTAGCCCTACTCTCCAAAAGCGTTAACTTCAACGTCAAACATAATAACTCCTGCTGAACGCTTGGTAGTAGCAGTAGACATTGGTTTGAGCAGAATTTTTATTACGTCGGCAAGTTTAATCAAAGCGAGGTCTTCGATTTCTGGATAAAAGAGCCATCTTTAATTTTCATGAAGCGTTTCAAAAAAATTTCTTCAGAATCTCCATCTTCATCCGGACCATCAATAATTATCTGAGCAAGAAAATTTTTCCACTTGCTGTCCAACGAATAGACGTTGACATTAACTTCCAGATTGCTCACAGGTACGTTATTGTTTTGGCCGTTTAAATTTTTCCCAGAGTCCTGACCAAAAATAGGAGCGATCCCATCATCATATTTACGATGTACCAGTAGCCTACGGGTATCAGTAATCAGGTAATGTGTTATTCTTTAAAATTTAACAGCAAGGAGTATTCCATTACACTTTGATTGCATGAAGGCACTTGTGAGACAGTGTCCCAAAGGTCAGTTATTGCAATGTCCCATTGGTCCAACACCAGCCATTGTTCTCAAAAACCTATTCTTAAATCTGGCCGTTTAAATACGAAACTTACGCGCTGGCAAGTTAGTTCGAAACGAATGCAATATCAAACTCCGCTCTATAACGGAGTTGTTAAAATTTTATTTTCACACGTTTTCGAATTATAGCACTGTCCCATTGGTGCTGATGTCTCATAAGTGCAACATCTCCCCTGTCAAACCTCGATTAATGCGAAAATGCAATTGTCCGCTATTGCAAAATGTCCGTTATTCAAAAAGACACGGATTTTACCTACTGGAGATGCGCAATACACGTTTTGGTTGAAATCACTTTATTATTGCTATGTAGCAGAAACATACTGCGCCTGTAAAGTGGACTAACTTGGCAGCAGGATTTTTGCAAAATCAGTTAGTTACAAACTTACATGAAGCTATGTACTAATGCTGTGTAAAATAAAGTACATAAATTTAGTTCGAGTCTGAGATGACCATAGACTCTTGACTGGTGCGTGGTACAGGATTGATTGATGTCGTGAGACCAGAATCGCTTTACGGAACCAAAAAGCGGGTAGTATTGCCGCTCATCTTGGACAAAACTCAAAATTTCTTGGCTAAATCGAATGAAGATTATAAGCTAAACTGTAAACGAAAGTCAAACCACAAACTTACACTTAACGTAGCGTAACTATACAGTAGCCTATTGTTGAAACAAAGCCCATTATCAAACAATACATCGGAAATTTGAAAATGCTCTCTCTAATTGATTGCAAAATAGCGCATTAATGAAAGTATGTATTAAAGTTATAGTGTCCTATGCTGTATGACATGCGTTGCACAGAGATGCACATGGATTTGGCAGGATCCCAAGATTTGTACTGGATCTTTTTCGCATCGGATCCTCATAAAGTGGCTGTCAGATCCGGATCAGGATAATCCGGTTCAAAGCTAGTAAAAGTAGAAAAAGTTTCACTCAATGGCATTTAAAAAAAGTGAGTGGAAAGTGGAAACATTGATAGCGGATTTAAGTTTAGCCAGACTGTGGTTTAGCATTTGATCCGAATGAGATGGGTGAGTCGTAGGTGTATCATCATCATCAATCCAGTTTTAATTCGGTTTTTTTCTCGTCACTGAAGGTGGCCGAATACACCTCATCCCCTCCGCGATCGCTCTCACTCATTCCCTCCATCTCGTTCGATCTGCAGCTTCTTCGGTCTTCAACCCGACTTTCTTCATACTCTCTTCCATCTGCCTCTTCCATGTCATTTTTGGCCGTTCTCGCTTTCGCTGTCCATTCACTTCCATCATCATTGCCTTCTTCAGTATATTATCATCTTCTCTTCTAATCACATGTCCATATCATCTTACTCCATTCGCTTTTGCCATTCTATCTAACGTTTTCTTCAAACCCAACATCTCCATCAGCTCCTCCGTATTCTTTCTATCCACTAATTTTACTCCACACATTGGCCTCACCATGGCTCTTTCAGTTCTTCTCAAAATTGCCAAAAATTCTCAAAATTGCAAAAATTCTCAAAATTGACAGGTGTATGTATGACGTAATTAACGTTTTATGTTTTTCAATAGAAAGATTGCTGCGCGCAGTTGAAACTTTTTGTGCAATTCATTGTATATCCTGTACAGTAATAGTGGTAGATGCACTGTGGCAGACTAGAAGTCTAGTGTAACAGAAGTTGTAATCAGGACCGCCGAGAGGGGGGGCAGAAGGGGTCACTGTCCGGGGACCCGGGGACACAGGGGGACCCGGGGTTCTGAATTGTCAGGTTTAGAATGCAAAATTCATCAGCTCAAACTACGGCCTGCGGGCGCGATGATGTTATTTTTTGATTTAGGGCCGAAATTCGAACATCCGCGGACGCTATGACCTTATGTTGCTCATCACTAGATGTTGAGCCGAAATTTGAACATCTGCGGAGGCTATGACCCTTTTTTTGCTCATCACTTGATTTTAGGCCGAAATTCGAACATCTGCGGACGCTGTGACCTTTTTTTTTGCTAATCATGTGTTTTTGGGGCACCACTGACCAAAGGGCCCAAACGAATTTTTTGCCCCGGGGCCCGAAAGTTCTCTCGGCGCCCCTGGTTGTAATAGAGGTGTAATAGAAGCCTAGTAGAAGTTTAGTAAAATAGATGCACTGTGGTAGAAGTCTAGTGCAAAAGTACAGACCGGTACCATAGGTAGCTGGGGTAGAGTGAAGGGTCACCCGTTAGTATGGACAGTTGATACTGTAACATAATAGTTCAACTAGAATGAGGCCAATAGGTAACATTACCTGCTAGCTGCACCTGCCACTAAGCCTTAGACTAAAGATCAGTTGTGAAGTCAACTGAGGTGTAGGCTATGTATGACACCGATCTTGAGTTGGCCCAAGCCTTCAAAGAGAGCAAAATTATTGAGAGGAAGTGTGAAGATTGTAAAAGTGTAGGGGTGTATTTGAATTAAATCGTGGTTTGGGGTTCGGGTTGGAGGTTAGGCCCTAGCCCCTACTAATAACTCACTAGCGGTCCTTGTGCTTGTGATATATCCGCCTCACTGTTCCCTCTAAGATGCGAAATTTGAGAAAAATGAGAAATTTTGGGCAAACTTTTGCTGTTTTTCTCTAAGCTTGCCGACTGGAACGGTGATTTTGGCCAAATTAAAATCAAAGTGTTCAATATTATAATGCAAAACAAAAGTTTCATACTCTAGAAACTCAAGTTTGAGGCAAAAATTGAGTCAAGCTTTCTTTTAAACCCCCAAATTTGTGGGCAAATATTTTGGAAAAATTTATGTTTGGGCAAATTCGCACTTGCCAAAAACTTAACGGGAACAGTGATCCGCTTGTTAGGGCTATATAATAAGATGCAGCTTAATTCAAACAAGCTCCAAAGTGTAGTCCGGGAAGAGTTGTTTATGTTACATGATAGCAGTTCAAATACCGGTAACTATGTTAGGTCCCAGGTATGCAATACGTGAACGATGCAAAAAAATTTCGTCCGGAAGCTGTTGAATCCGAATTGGATCCGGACCCTACTTTAGTAGAATTTTTTGGATCTGGTTCGGATCGGATACTGAAATCAAGGTTTTGGATCGGATCAGGATCCAAAGAATATGGGATCCGTGCACCTCTGGCGTTGCACGCTCGCTTGCACTTGAGAAGTATCTTAACACCAAATCTTTTGCTATTTATTTCAAAAAAATACAACAATTTAAAAAATTTGCCGGTCAAATTAATATCCGTTACATTCGAAATCCGTTAAATCGAGAGCCGTTAAACGGAGAGTTGACTGTACTTTATTTGCAGGGCCGGATTTAAACAATGAGAAACCCTAGGCTATTTGATCACACTGATTGAAAAAGCAAAAAAAACAGGAAAGGTCTTCATGTTCGCAGATTCCTATTATTTTCCACTAGAAATCGGTGAAGACCAAAAAAAGGCCTTCGTTGTTCGTGATAATGCCCCTCATTTTCTCCGAGGCTTTAGCCTGCTTAGCCTAGCTAGGCCAGCGGTTCTTAACCTTTTTTGTCTCATTTACCCCTTGCCGAAAGAAAGAAGTATAATTTACCCCCAGTGTACCACTACTGCTTTTTCATTACTGAAAATTAAAGTTTTCTTTAGTCTATAATTTAGAAAATTTACCCCTTCGGTAGGTAAAATTTATCCCGAGGGGGTAAATTTACCCCCGGTTAAGAACCTCTGGCCTAGGCTATACGAAAATCCGGCCATTTGCAGGTAAAGCTACAATATTGCAAATGGTTGATTTTACGAATAACCTTGGTTTTATAAAAGCCAAGCACAAAAGAATCAACAGGTGTTGGTTCCAGAGCGGCGAAGTGAAAGCATTTTCAATTTCGATTAAGTATATCAAAAGTTTGCAAGTCCGAGATCAAGTTCATTAACTTAAATTTTTTAATTTCAGTAACTTTTATCAAGTTCATGCTGAGTTCAATAGTTTCTATCGAGTTTGGGCTGAATTCAAGCAGTTTCTATATGGAGTTTGGTAGGTGCTAAATTCAGCTTTTTCGAGATCTATGGTCAGGGTTGTTACTAATTCAGAAACTTATATTTTTCAAGTCCGGCAAGAAAAGACCGAATTTTGCAGGCTCCAATTCGCAGCCCTGATTGGAACAAAAATCATACGACTGTGCAGCTGAAAAAATTGTTGGTAGAACATGTGTTTAAAAATTTGGCCTACTCATCGCCGGGCAACAGGAGGGGTGCAGACTCACACACGGTTTCGTCTGCCTTCTTTTCTGCTTCCAGACGACGATACTCGGGCTTTAAAAATAATGTGAATACCAAAAAAACACACAGAATTACGGCCACATATATCAAGGAAATCAATCCACCAAACTTATCAAGCAACAGTCTGTTGAGTTCAATTTCGACCACATAAATGACGTTATAACCCCAAATTAGACATGACCCAATAAATTCAGGCTTTCGGGGATACGTGTGCTGAGTACTCAATTCGTAAATGGGGGTGAACAGCAAACCACTTCCTACACCCGATAAAATGTTTGCTGCAAATATTGCCGCAATGTTATGAAAATGGTAACCAACAATAAGACCTATCCAACACGCAACACAGTAAAGAACACCCACACGCAATAACAACACGTAGTTTTTGATGCGATCAGTCAATAAACCAGACACAAAAGTACTAACAATAGCTGCTATTTCAAATCCGACGATCAAGTAGCTGCTAACTACATCAGCATTGAAAGAAAATGACTGAAATATGGGTCGAAGTGTTTCGCTGAGAAACATGGCTTGATAATAGTTGAAAACGCTTCCGTTTGCCAGCAATGCTATCAAGAGTAAAAATGTTCGGTCTGTGAACAACGGCTTCAGTTCCATTACGAATTCTTTCAACTTCGTCCATGTTTCAACTTCGTTTTGTTCTTGAACATTTTGTCTTAAGTTGGCTTGAGCTGCAGTAGGTGGCTTTGGGGGCTGGTCCCTTGCAAAAATTATTAAAAAAATCAGCAACAATACACCGATGAGTAAAATGATCCCAACGTAAACAATCAATTTGTGTGATTCTTGGTTCATCCACTTTTCCTTACATTGAGTGTAATTTTGATCCAAAGCAAAGTCAGTATTATTCATTGTAATATCCTTGCATTGCAATGGAGTTAAAAAATGACTGGGTCCCAAAATCGCAAGCAAAAAGCCAAGCCTTGCAGAGGCCAATCTTATACTCAGAGCTGTCCCAATTTCATGATCTGGAAACCAAAGAACAGCAAAAGACACAGGAGCAATTATCAAAAATGCGAGCATGATGCCCAATAAGAAGTTTGCAACAAACATAAACCAATACAGAAACGGAAAAATATAGGCTACTAATTGGAATGTGGAAGCTATTACAAATATCAAAGCTGCCGTTATGGCAATTTTTCGAAAACCTGATTTGTTCAAAATGGATAAAATTGCTAAACCAACACATGTTAACCAAACTGCTGGTCTTGTAACCACAGTAAACCAGTCGATTACTGCATACGACAAATCAAAATAACTGGCAAATATGTCATTGTTCATCCCAATATATAAATAAGAAATACCGTGCACAATGTTTTGAATGCCCATGCAGCACATTAGCCACCATCTTCTCGGAAAAAGCTGAGTTTTGGAGGTTTCATCTTCTGAGGTAGAAGTAGACTTTTTTGGCATTCTTATTATAGCAGCGCACACACCAACAAGCACTTAGTTTTTATGTTTTAGATCAAAAATAAGCAATTTGTGCTAAACTGAGTAAAAGTTAAAATACGAGTATTTTAAGATGCATTTTTCAGAGAATTTTAAGCACGTTCACGTGCGGATTCATGACATGGCCTTGCTTTGTGATTGTTTCATTTTTTTACGACAATTTACAATTTACTGATAATAATGTCGCAGAAAGTAACGAATGGTTCACGATCAAGGACACGTGTCGTACGAAGTCCGATTCAATAATCCTACGAGGGGAGGGTTCGAGCCGCCGTAGTCACCCGTCCACGACCCGCCTGATGAGGTAAGCTGAACTGCTGGACTAACAGCAGTTCGTCTACTCAATCCATACAGTAGGCCTGATGCAAAACCTAATAAATTTCTGACTAACGTTAGGGCGATAAAGTTGTGCCAGAAAACAATCATTTGAGGATACAATTTCTTTTTAATCTGTAAGACAATAATAATAAACTTAATGCCGCAAACACACATGAATCGAAAATTTGCCACCAAAATGCCTCGTGCTTGATGAATAAGTCAGAATAAAGAGCAAAAATTTAAACAAAAACATCTTCCAAAATTGCTCAAAAAGCACAACACTTACGATTGCAATTACTGCATGTAATTTTATCATAAATTTTTCTGCGTAGTATGTCCCTGCACCTCCTTTACAACCGTTTCTGTTCCTGATTATGCTTCAAAAATAGTCGATCTTCTCTTACCATAATTCAAATGTTTCAAAAATTTTCCTCCACCTGTGAACGTTTGTGGATGCTCCACAGCTTATGCTATATATTACGATTAGTGAAGGTATTGATAACGAAATACTCTCACAAATATTTTTCTACGTACGGCCCTGCTGCGAAACAATTAAACATTGAATGTGCGGTAAGGGAAGTAGCTCGGCTGAAAAATTATCCTTTGTTGCGCTTTTGCAAGGGAAGTGAAGACTCGCGTTCAGTGTCGTTGAGAGTATTTTTAAGAAAGGAGAGGAGGGCTGAAATTTGTGTTATCATACCAACGTCTGGGGGATTTCGCCCCCCAGACCCTCCTTCTTATCGCAACATACGTCTTGCGCAGAAGCGTATTTAGGGGGAGTCATTGGGCCATGTCCCCCCTTTTCACTTTGCTTTTTAGCAAAAAAGAACAAAATTGATGGTGCCAACTTCCAAGTGACTGAAATATGCCAAACTCTTTTGATGGTTCTGTAGTATATGGCCAGGGGCGGATCCAGAGCAGCAGGATGAGGGGTATCTATCTTCCCACCAGCTATTTTCAAAAACTTTTTGATGGGTACAATTTTTTAATAATTTCGAACCTCTTCGATAGTGATAAACCTTACGCCTTAAGCGGGCATAATCGAAAATGTGCGAACAAAATGCACCATACAGTATTTGGCGAAACACTCAGAATTAGGGTCAAAAAATTTAAACAAAATTTGCGTGAATATTAGTCAAAAAGCACTAAAATAGCCATTACAGCATGTAAATTTACAAACATTTTCCGAAGAAGCATGCCCCCGGACCCCCTTAGAACCTTTCTTTGTTTCTCAAGGAGCTGCAAATTAGTTCTGCCAAAAAAAATATGCTTGAAAAAATGTGGAAATTATGTCCACTCCCCTTTTAAAATTTCTCGCTACGCCACTGGTCACGCGTACCATGCACTTTACTTTAGTAAAAGTCACTTGGAGACAGCTTAATGAACTCAATCTTTCCTCTAGTTAGCATAACACACAATAGCCAGATCGATGTTGGTAAACGTGTTAACCTCCTTTAAATATACCTATTATCCGATCACAAGCTCCAATAGTCTCAGGCTCCTAGACAGGAGTGCATTCTGGGTTGGGGGCATTGTGCCATAGCCCCCTCTTTTTGACTCTGCCTTTTAGTAAAAAAAAAGAACAAAACTAATGATGCCAAGTGACTGAAATATGCCAGACTCTTTTGATGATTTCCGTAGCTTACGGCCAGGGGCGGATCCAGGGGGTGGCATGAGGGGTATGCATCTTCCCCCAAGCCATTTTCAAAAATGTTTTTGACGTATGCAATTTTTTTGTAGTTTCGAACCTCTTCGATAACGATAAGCCTTAGGCTACGCTTTAGGCACGCATAATCAAAATTATGCGAACCTAATGCATCATATTTTTTGGTACTTAGTTCATAATTATCCTTTTATCACGTATAATCAAAATTATGCTAACCCAAGACATAATTATCCTCCCATCACGAGGAAGTGATCAATGCGCTGTACGAGCTCGCTTAAGATTATAATTTGGCGAAGCACTCAAAATTAAGGTCAAAAATTTAAACAAAAATTGCCTGAAAATTATTCACATAGCACTAACTAAAATAGTTATTCCCAGCATGCAAATTTTCAAAACTTTTGCGGGGGAGCATGCTTCTGGCCTGCATCCCCCTAGAGTTTTTTTTTGTTACTCATTTAGCTTCAGATTTGTTTTTTCCGAAAAAAATACGCTTGAAAAAAATGTGGAAATTATGCCCCCCCTTTTTTTTTAAGTTTCGCTACGCCAATTCTAAGCTACACTAATTCTAATTTGATATTTTGTTGTTTCGCTGTTACACTATTTACACGGAAGTGTCTATTAAAATTAGAGACAAATTAACTGAGAGAAAAATTTAAAGCTCTAAAATTTAAAATTAAAGCTCTAAGAGCTTTGTACACAAAGGTACCAGGAAATCCAACAGTTTCTGCGATTTTGTTCACTTTTGTCACAAAGTTGCAAAAGTTAGTGCGTTGGTTTGATAGTAACAATGATGAAAAGAAACGAATAACAAGTGACGCCATAAGCCATCGTTCAAGTGCAATAGGGTGTATTGGAGTTACAAAATTTTGAAAGGGGGGGTTCAAAATTTCTATGAGGGGGGGGCTGAAATATAGGGGGGCTTCAGCCACCACCTTCCAACGCCCTTGCTCGCGTTAGTTGTCGCCAAGTGCAAGAGACCATAAAGCTACTAGAAAGCTGAGAATCACGCAATCATGGACCGAGTTTAGTGTTAAAAAATGAGGGGGACAAATTTTGTTTGATAGGCTATATCGTAAATGCTCTTGACAGAAGTATGTCACTTCAATACTACCGGTAGGCCTACTATAGATCGCCGACGTTGATTATGTGGTTTTAAGTTTAAATGCCTGCAAAGGCAATTCTACATTTTGTGAGTTTAGTGATTCTACTTCTTGAGTTAGTTATGAAAAAGACATGTCCATCTGATTTTTACCTCATCGGCTTTCCATTTTTCAGAAATTATTGTATTTTTACTCATCTTTTCGATTTCGTTTGCCACGTTGACGTACATGAACCTTTAAAAGCACAACAGGCAGTGGCGTAGCGAGAAATTTGAAAGGGGGAGCCATTATTTCCACATTTTTTTCAAGCGTAGCCTATTTTTTTCCGGCAGAATAAATTTAAAGTTGATTGAGAAACAAGAAAAGCTCTAAGGGGGTCCGGGGGCATGCTACCCCGAAAAATTTTTGTAAATTTACATGCTACAATGGCTATTTTAGTACTTTTTGAATAATTTTTGAGGCAAATTTTTGTTTAAATTTTTTGACCCTAATTTTGAGTGCTTCGCCAAATATGATGCATTTTGTTCGCACATTTTAGATTGTGCGTGCTTAAGGCGAAAAAGGCTTACTGCAATCGAAGAGGTACGAAATTATGAAAAAATTGTAAACATCAAAAACATCTTTGAAAATGGCTGGTGGTAGGATGCGTATCCCTCATCTTACCCCCTGGATTCGCCTCTGGCCCTAAGCTACAAAAAAACATCGAAAGAGTCTAGCATATTTCAATCACTTGGCACCATTACTTTTGTTCTTTTTCACTAAAAGGCAGATTCAAAAGGGGAGGGCATGGCACAATGGCCCCCCCTAAATACGCTCTTGACAACAGGCAACAGCGATTGTAACGCCACTCGAGGTCTTAGCTGTAGCGCGTTTTATTCATCTCAACTAGAAAACGCGACAGCAACTTTTACCCCCAGTAACATAACAATCACTGTTATGCGTTTGCGTCAATCTGGCAAACCAAATCAGAAAGATGGATAAAAACTGAAAATATAACACTGTATTTCCGAAAAAAGGAAAGCCGATGAGGTAAAAGTGAAATGGATATATGCTCTTTGTATCAACTACAAGGTATAAGATCAATAAACTACCAAATGGAATTTGCTTTTACGGCCACTTTCAGAGCACAGAAAAAATTGTGAAGCACCAGTACTTAGATGAGTATAAATTACAGTATTCAAATCTTCATTATACTCGCCGTATTACGGGAAACGTCGCAACGGTGGCGAATCGTTGGCGACACTGTGTCGATTTGACCCGCCCGGGAGTCGAACCCCAGACCTCCCGCACCGATAGCGTGCGCTTTGCAACTGAGCTAACGGCCGGTTACAGTATTTATTCAACTAAAAACAACGAATATCAAAAGAAAATGCTGAACATGTGAAAATAACACATTCCGTGAATTGAAGGCTCACTGAAAGTTAACAGTTTGAACACAGTTGATAGAGACTGAAACTTAACACAATTGAAAGAGTACCTGACTATTGGTAGCCTACATGCTGATAGAAATATAATCAGTGAAACATTGAATTATCAAGTATAAGCCATAAAAACAAGTAAAGAAATAGCCATCACTCATTAGCAATTATATAAACTTTTAAGCTACAAGCGAACTACTGCTGGTGTCTAAAATTTACCAAACACAATACATCTTGCATCATTGGCTCTCACAAATTCTTCGGCAATATCTTGAGTCCTTCACTAGATATTTCCATCAGTATATATATATCGATGCACTTTTAAAAAATGGTCTTAGACCAAGACCTTTGCCGTGTCACTGACATCAATACTTACGAAGCGGCTTGTTGGCCAAGCTTTGCTTTGAAAATTTTTTACGCCTCTAGTGACGGTGTGACATGTTATACGTGTGATTGTGTATCGATAAATGCCATGTATTTTGGCAACAAAAAGTGGGGGGGGGGCAAAAGATATTGTGTCCGTCTCCCCCACTTCAAAAACTGGAGGCGTCCCCTCCTTAGACTCGGTACATGCATGCGAATGACCTTTTCTAAGGCGATCGAGTCAAAAAAATCAACCCGCAACCCTATGTGTAAGTGTAAGCTATGGACCGATTTTAAGGGGGGACATGCCCCCCACTTTTGAAGGTCTTAGACCTAGTATACTCAAATAGCCATTGTAGCATGTAAATTTACAAAAATTTTTCGGGGTAGCATGCCCCCGGATCCCCTTAGAGCTTTTCTTGTTTCTCAATCAACTTTAAATTTATTCTGCCGGAAAAAAATAGGCTACGCTTGAAAAAAATGTGGAAATAATGGCTCCCCCTTTTAAAATTTCTCGCTACGCCACTGCCTGTTGTGCTTTTAAAGGTTCATGTACGTCAACGTGGCAAACGAAATCGAAAAGATGAGTAAAAATACAATAATTTCTGAAAAATGGAAAGCCGATCAGGTAAAAATCAGAAGAACATGTCTTTCATAACTAACTCAAGAAGTAGGACCAATAAACTCACAAAATGTAGAATTGCCTTTGCAGGCATTTAAACTTAGGACCAGTGGTGTAAAGTAACGAAGTAGTTTTACTTAAGTAGACTACTTAAGTATTATTGCTTGGTAACTAGTACTTACTTAAGTGATTTAAATTTCGACTACTTCTACTTTTACTTAAGTAGTTCAATCAGAAAGTAACGCTACTTAAGCGGCTTTAAAAATGATAAGGAGTTAATATTAAGCAAGTTATCACGCAAATGATAAATATTCATGCTTGATAATAAATTGGCAACATTAATATTAGGTGTAATGTTTTATTTTATTATATAGGTTTTACAATTTCGTGATATTAAGTGGTCTTTTGTTGTTTGTGTTTGGCGTGGACAATGAGGTTGCATTTTGCAGATTATGACACACTTCACTTTCTTATTTTCGTCAAATAAATGTGCTAATTATCCTAAATATACTTATGCATCGGCAAAATATATGTCAAGTATGGAGGTGAGCTGATTATCTTTTGTCAAAGCTCAGTTTAATGGCCTTGGTTTTGCAAACGCTACTTTTTACTTAAGTAGCTTCAAATTGCTGGTACTTTTTACATCTACTTGGTTACTTTTTCCATCCCCTACTTTCTACTTTACTTCAAGAAGTTACCGCCATCTGTAACAATACTTTTACTTAACTAGATTTCTGGACTACTTTTTACACCACTGCTTAGGACCACATAATCAACATCGGCGATCTATAGTACCGGTAGTATTCAAGTGACATACTTCTGTGAAGAGCATGTACAATATAGCCTATCACACAAAATTTGTACCCCTCTCTTTTTAAAACCAAACTCGGTCTATGGTGTAAACTACACCTACAATCAGTGTCATTACGTTTAGGAATGTTGCACTTCCTAGCACCGTGCTTCATTTTCAAAAATGCCCTCTTCTCCGATATAAGTTAGTTTTTGCCTATGACTATCAACTACTTTTCTCTCTCTGGATATCTTTAGAATGACTTGATTGACTGGTGTATAAAGCACTCGCCTTTAGAGTTCCACTTACTGTTAATGATGTTTTTTAAAAAGCAGCAGCTGCAGCAATAATGCACAAGGGTAAAAACTTCGTGGTTGTATTGGTGCAAGCAAATTAATGCGGCCCTTGTAACTAAAAAAAACTTCGCTCGACTTTGCATGCCAGCTGCAAGTCATCGCAAAAGAGCCAAGAAGTTTGGCTCCGCTTTAGATGCTAATTCAAATAAAGTTTCGTTTTACAGTAGAGTCTACTATTTTCGTTTTTTTCTCCATGCTGTTTTTTTTTTTTTTTAAGCCAAACGATTGCAGCTAGGGTTTTTATATGAGTGAGTTATTCATCATGGAACCGGCGCTTGGTGTATCGGTTAAGAGCGTCTACTTGGTAGCCGGTAGACTGGCGTTTTATTCCCAGTCGGGTCATACTAAAGACTTTAAAAATAGTATTCGCAGCTTTCTCGCCAGGCGCTCGGCACAAGCGAAAGTGCGAAGGGTTTTGTGTATGTGTTGTTCGTCATGTATGTCCCTTCACAGCGTTCAATCGTTCGTGATTGAAAATTGTAATGGGCCGACAATTGAAAATGGCCTAAACAATGTGTGCTTGCACCCGCTGTCCCATACCTTTACCTTTTATTCATCATGGAAGATGACCTACCTGGGCGTCGAACCCGCGAAACTACTGTAGTTCCGGAACCCCACGCACCAACCACTCGGCCAACTCCATGTGCTTCTCCATGTTGTCTTAATGAAGAATGCAAAACTTAATATCTATAAAGCAGTCGCAAATAAAACTTTTAAACTCGACTGTTTTACAAACGGTCTTCCAAACTCAAAGCTCACACTTGAATCGAAAGGCGAGTTCTATACGTCCACAAGCGCAAACGTAAAATGCATAATTGCTTTCATATCTTAGTTTACGCCTTGTTTTCCGCTTTGCTAGCATGGTAAACCGCCACTGAATTAAGTTACTGAGCAGAACACGACTACACTTAAACCAAAACACTTTTAATGTTTGGATGAGTGTCGATACTTGATGACAAGCGTCTGATATTATTGTAGGTACTTACCAGTTTTCATTTTTTCAGATTATCTGCTAGTACATAAACGTGTGACAAGAGCATTACACAACAAAAGCAAACGCTTTACGAGCTACGCTAATTACAAGCGTGATTCGAGATTGTTCGGTTGCTAAGAAGGTGACGGTTGCAGGATTTGACACATCAGGTTTTTTGAACTTTTACCATAAGAAGTAGCGTAGGCATCAGAGATGTCGACGGATTTGGAGTGGTAATGAAATGGACCGGATTTTTGTAGGTTTTGCGGATTTGAAATTTGGATGCATTACCATCATTTGAATTTTAAATAAAAAACGCAATTTGCATCAAAATAGGATTTTGAAACGTTAAATCCGGACATCTCGGCTAGGCATTTCGCCGGTAGGCAAAGATAGTAATTGTTACTAATATTTTAACTACACAATTTCATGCAGCTTACAAAATAACCAGCAGGTAGGCCTATCAACACAAAAATCATACGACTATGACGCTGAAAAAATTGTAGATAGGCTATAGAATCTGTGTTCAAAAATGATGTCTATAGGCTACTCATTGTCATGCAACAGAAGGGTTGCAGACTCACATAAGGTTTCATCTGCCTTCTTTTTTGCTTCCAGACGACAATGCTTGGGTTTTAGAATTAATGTATATACCAAAGAAATATAGAGAATCACGGCCACATATATCAAGAAAATCATTCCATCAAAGTTATCAAATAACGGCCTATTGAGTTCAATTTAGGCCTTTTTATTGGGCGCTGTTTGTGGCTGATCGCCTGCTAATGAGGTGAAACAACCTAGAAAAGAAATTGAGAAGGTTTAGAATGGACAATGTAACAAAGAGTCTTTACAATTTGAAATCAGTTGAGATTAACCGCTCAGATGGCCGAGTGGTAAGAGCGTCTTCCCCTGAAGCCAGGACATGCTATGGAATGGAATGGTAGACGATTTTTCCATATTCTATACCGCAAAATTTTTTCCATTCCATATCCATTCCATACTAAAAATTTTCCATTCCATACTAAAAATTTTTTTCATATTCCATTCCATTCTTCCATACTAATGTAATTTAACGGAGTAGTAAATACACTATCAGCAAATTATGCGGCATGCGCATTAACTGCAAGATAAGCTTTAGTAGTAGTTATAGTGTCTTTTATTTCTGCACCGTCAAAATAAATAAAACACAGCAACATATCATTTCAAATACAACTGGACGCAGAAAAAGGAAGAAGCGACAAAACGATCAACGTTGTAACATGCTAGCGAGAGTGAAACTTGAAGATGTGGGGATTAGTAGGCATGGTCGCAACACCCGATTAAACTGAAACAATGCAAAAAAGAACAAAAGCAGACAAATGACGGCGAGATATAAAAAGACACTGGAGAGACCACAGCTCCAACACCGCTATGACATAGTGCAATGGAAGGAACCATAACAGTGTACGGCATTTCAAGGTTACTCAATGTCTTCACAGTACAACTAGAAAAAACAGAGAGACTCAATCTAACTCCATACCAAGCGCCGTTGAGACCATAGAGTAACCACAAAAGACCAGACAGGCAAAGAAACCTAGCTAAAGAAATCCTGTCCAGCATGACCGCATATTTACGACAACTATCACAAATGAGAAAAAAAAAATTTTTTTCTCGTAATGAGATAGTTTTTGTTAAGATGTTAACAATGCACTATGACTAATGACTATGCATCCCATGCAAGAGTATATACAGAGATTGTGTAATAAAAATTGACAAGATCAAGTTGTTTGTAAATCTGGGGGCAAGACTGTTTCAGGAAACTGGTGGTCTCTCAAGATGGCAAGAGCTAATAAACAACGAAAAAAAAAAAGACTAGTATCCTGTTTGAGAGGGAGCCGAAGGCAGAGCAAGAAGAACCGAGTGCAATTTGACATGCAATAGATACTGCCATCTCACCAAATCTAGGCCTAATAGCTAAATACAAATGTCCAAAAGCGACGGTGGGTTTGAAGTTCGGTGAAGTCACAGGGCACGACGTAGGTTACCTGAAAAAAATAGCAGAAAGCAGTTTTCTGTTCGAAACAATTTAACCTATGCAGGCAGAGTTAAGGAAGAGCTAGTAACTATTTAAAAAGTGCTGTTTTAATTTTTTCTTGAACGCGGCGATTGTATTAGACTCTCTAATAGGTAGCGGATTATTAATCCATGTTTTGAGACCGATATATCTAAATGATTGCTGACTGACAGTACTACGACAGCTTATTGGGATTACGCGACTATTGCTTCGAGTTGTAATTGAAGTAGACTTGGATTGGAAAATAGGATCGAAAGCCGATGGTAGAGTACAGTTATGGAATCTAAACATAAGTACAGCCATTTCATATTTAAATATATCGTTAATTGTTAATTCGATTAATTTGGCAGCATTTATTAATAAAACTCCAACGGTCCGTTTCACGCTTACGCGATCATCAGGGAGCCTAAATAAAGAAAATCTTTAGAATTTAACTCAAGGGTACTCACCAAAATCCAATACAGTTAACAAAACCTACACTAAAACAACTGCCAATTCAGAGACTCAACGCGCCGTTCGGCCTTCCTCATTTGAACTGATTACTAAATTAAGTGGGGAAAATCTGCCATGCTGCTTTACTAGATCTGTTCTATCCTCATCAAGCTTAATAAAATCTGTACATGAATAAATTATCTTATCTTATAACTGTGGGAATGTTATAAACAGCAATATGGCACTGCAGTCGACTGATATTTTATTTCACGAGCTTTCGAGGACGAATGCCCCCTTCTTCAAGGTGATAATAACGAAGCTGCTGATGCTTAAAATGAAAAATATAAGTAAACAAAAATTACAGTTATGATGAAATAAAAGATAATATTGAGTAATAAAAATTAGTATTCAGCAATAAAAATCAATAAGTAATAATTATCACGACAGGTGGTAAGATTTAGATATATAGAATGCGTGGCAATAGAAAAAAAGAAGGCGGAAAAAAAAAATTTTTTGAAAAAGGCAAGGTAAAAAAGCAGAAAAAAATGAGGGAAGAGCGAAAGATCGAGAAAGTTTTACGGTTAGTAATTGGCAATATAGTGCGACATAAATGCATAATCTTTATTAAGTCCGTTTTGAACTGTATCAAATTTTCTTATAAGTTGTTGTTCCGCAATTATTCTTTGTCTCCTGTTGTTGCTGAGTCGTCGTAGAACACAAACTTGCAAATCCTGAAGGCTGTGGTTGGGAAGATTGAAGTGGTCAGCCACCGGTGTGTTTTTTTTCTTTCTGATGTCGCTTTTATGTCCGTTTAGTCTTTGTCTCAAAGTATTGCCAGTTTCTCCTATGTAAAGGCTGTTGGGACAGAGGGTACAAGTGATAGCATAAATTAGATTAGCAGTATTGCAATTAAAAGAGCCTTTAATGTGGTATTGGGCACCATTGGGGCCGGTGACTGTGTTAGTGGGGTTGATATGAGGACAAAGAAGGCATAGAGTGCGATTGCAGGGAAATGTACCATAGGTGGTATTGGTATTCGTAAGTTTGCTGGAGGTGAGAATGCATTTAAGGTTGGGTGGCTGTCGGTATGCCAAGAGAGGAGGTGAGGGAAATATAGTGTGCAGATAAGGGTCATTATCCAAAAGAGGTTGTAGTTGTTTGGTTATGCGAGCTACGGCTTGGAGGCGTGGGTTGTAGGTAAGGACTAAGGGTGTTCTGTTGCATTGAGTTCTGGGTTGATATTGGAGGAGAGATTCCCTAGGTATTTGTACGGCTTTGTGGATTTGTGAAGCAGTAAGGTCACGCTTGAACCCAAGCTGTCTAAAGCCTTCTTGTAGTGTAGCGAGCTGCTGGTTGCGATCATGAGCTTCCGAGCAAATGCGCTTGTAACGAAGTGCTTGGCTGTATACAACGGACCGAAATGTGTGTGGTGGATGAGAGCTCGTGGGGTGGATATAGCTGTAGGAATGGGTAGGTTTTCGGTATAAAGAGGTGGAAATGTTGCTGTTCTTTATGGTGATGGTGGTATCAAGAAAGTCGTTGTGGGAATGTTATGACAGCTGATTACTAGGACAAAGGCCATTATGACAAAATTACAAATTAAGCGGTTATGACATAATAGAAAATGTTACACCATGAAGGGGTATGGAATGAAAGGCAGTGCAAACTAAATAGAGGCGAAGTAGCGGTAGAAACAAGTCAAAAGCGTTACAAACAATACACAGCTCATAAAAAAATGCATATAGTGATAGGCCTAGCTCAAATTATGTGGTATTAAAGTTTTTTAGTTTAAATTTATTTTTGTGTCTACGTCATTTAGATATAATTTCCGAGCGCTTATTCAATAAATTTTCATCTCTTCCGGCCGTTAAAATAATAAATTTCTCATCTAAGCACAGGTTGCATCTTCTTCTGCCCATTTGATAGGGTGTTGACTTTTTCTTGATTGACCATTTCACGGTTGGATTAAAACCTCTGTTGATGGATGACCAATAAAATTTCGAAAGCTCTGTGGCACTTGACTTATGCGGATGTCGGAATGAATAAGTATGATTGTTATATCTGCTTTTAAATTCAGGTTCGCTGCTGCCATAATAAATTCGAGAATCTTCGCTTTTCTTAGAAGCGCTAATACGGTAAGTATCAGCACAGGTATTAAAGCGTCTGCAGGCTGAGTTTTGATTTGCTGGCAGGTGGGACGTCGTTGGCAAATGGCTTGCGTTGGTATTATCGTCTGGTAATGCAGACAAACTGCTATTCGCTCCTCCAGAAGCTAAAACCGGAGTTACATGTTTATTTGAAATTTCTGCTTTATAGACTATGCAACGAGTATTACAGCGACCGTTCAATGGGCAGAGTTGTTTATTTCTGCAATTACAAGGTTTTTCATCCTCAGATGCTTGGGCTAGTTCCAAAATACGTTGGTTATGATTGTTAATAATAGATCCAACGTTTGGCATGCAGCTGTAGCTAACTTTAATATTGTTTTTATAACAAACTTTTCTTAACTTGTGGTTTTTGGTGAAGTGCTTCTGGACTAATTTCAAAAATTCTTTTCCGATGTTACTTTTAACGTGTTTGCTGAACGGTGGATTGAACCAAATAATGTTACGTGATCTGTTTCTATGTCTTATGACGGTATCTGTCGGTGAATAACTTAGAGTAGATCTGTACCCATTTTAGAGAGCGCTTCTTCGTATGCTGGCTTAGCCTTCTCGAATTCTTTCTCGCCGGATGATATTTTGGAGATACGTGTTTCAATCATAGTTGGTAGATGACTGATAATAGATTTCGGGTGATTGGATTGAGCGTTGATATACAGAAAATTATTGTTTGGTTTTCGAAAAGGTCAAAATTTTCCACTATTCAAATTTAGAGTTACATCTAAAAAGTCAACTTGATGCAAATTCAATTCAGACGTAATCTTTAGCCCCAGTTCTTTGAAAATTTTGACCACAGTTTTTCTAAACTTTTCCATTTCTGTGCCTGAAGTATTTCTCAAAAGCGCGAGACCGTCATCACGATATAAACCAATCAAGCTCTTATCAATTACTTGAGCAAGTTTATGAAGCAAAAATAATCCAACAAGTTCGCATACCTCTGCTCCATCGTAAGATCCCATAGTAACGTCAAATGCATTGTTTTCTTTTTTAACCCATGTACTTCTATCATTAAATAAAACCGATTTTCTGCAATGCCGAATTATTTTAATTTTATCGCTTGAAATGGAAGTATATGACTTTGCGAATTGCAAGGAAAGATTGAGTAAGTTTTCCGAAATAGAAGGGTAGAATTCAACGATATCAAATTTGAAAAATTTGCAGGAATTTTTATCGGATAACTTCGTAAACCAGGATGTTACTGAATCGGTACTGCGCCATTGATTGAGCTTCAGCTTAGTCCGGATGTCACAATTAATCTCATCTAATATCTTTTTACTAACTTTACCAATTTCCGATTTTGCCGGGTTTATAAGTCTGCACTGTGGAGCACTGGTGAAATTCTCCTTGTGGTCCTTAAGAGTTACAAAAGCTGCTTTATTCGCCATTTGTTCTATCCGGTCTTCAAGACTGAGCTTTGTTGCGGTAGCTTTAGCCTCAGAATTAATAGCTTTACTCGTTAATTGTTAGTAAGTTATGCTGTTTCATCAGCGGCAAGACGTCTTCATTACGGCTTAGTCCTAAAGTCAGTCGAATGAATTTATTACAAATACCCTGAAGTTGATTTAGGATTGTCGAATTACCATGGTTCCAGTTAATTATACAATAGCGAATACGACTTATAACCAGTGAATGATAAATCGATAATAAAGAATGTTTACTGAGATAAGGTTTGACTCGAATCACGGCACCCATAAGGTAGCATGCAATTTATTCTTAAGAGCTAGCATATGCTCCTTCCAAGATAGATTTTCATGAATTATTGTTCTTAACACTCGCACTGACGACACTCTTTCAATTGGAATGTTTCTTATTACTAAATTTAGATCACTGGGGGGGGTCTTGGAGTTAGCAGTCTTGAAATATACACACTTTGTTTTGTTTGCATTTAGGGAGAGCTTGTTGGCAACCAGCCAATTATCGATATTACCGAGTTCGTCGTTCCCTTTATCGAAAAGCGTTTGGGCCGTTTTGCCACTGATAAAAATACTCGTATTATCCGCGAACGACAAACTAGTTCCGTATTTCAAGCAATTAGGGAAGTCATTGACGTAAATAATAAAGGGCCAAGAATAGAGCCCTGAGGCACTGATAAATTTATCTCATTAATATTGGAAGAAGCAACACCGTTGTAACAAACCTGTTGAGTGCGTCCAGTCAGGTAACTTATAAACCAGTTTAAGGCTGTGCCTCTAATGCCATAATGATTAAGTTTATGCAAGAGAATTTTATGGATAGCCTAATAGTATCAAAAGCTTTCGAGAGATCAAGAAAAATTCCGAGAGTACAAAGCTTTTTTTCGAATGCTGCAGCGACTTTGTCAACAAGCAGACAATTAGCATGGGAAGTAGAGTGACCCATCCTGAACCCAACTGGGAATTAAAAAACAAGTTGAAGCGATCCAAGCATGAGTACAGCCTCTTGTAAACGATTTTTTCGAGAATTTTGGAGAAGCTAGACAGCAAACTAATTGGCCTATAATTGTTTAAATTCTGAACATCACCCTTTTTATGAATTGGCACTACTTAAGCGTGTCTAAAAGCGGTGACAAATTTACCCTGACAAAGGGACAGATTAAAGGTATACGTCAGAGCGTTAATGATATTATCAGGCAAATGCTTTAATACAACTGGTGGTATTTCATTCCAACATGAGCTATGCTTCGGGGATGTTTTGTTAATAATCTGCTTTATTTCATAGGGTGAGATGGGATAAAAGAAAATGGAAGAAGGATTGGCTGGTGCTAGGTATTTGTGAAAGGGTATAGATGGTTTAGGAAGTTGATTTACGAGATTAATAGCAATATTAGAGAAACAGTCATTAAACTCATTTGCTATCAGTAAAGAGTCACAAGTTTTCTTCCCATTGATAAAAAAGGATGAAGTGGCACTGTTTAAAGACGTTCTACCAAGAAGACTGTTTATATACTGCCACGTTTTTTTTATATTATTATGGAAGTTCTTGAATTTTTTTGATAAAGTTCTATTTTTTTTAACTGGATAAGATGAAAATACATATTTCTAATCTTATGATATTGGTTCTTAGAAGTCAGGTCACGCAATAGAAGATATTTTTTATACAGTCTATCCTTTTTGAGCATTAGACGTCTTAGTTCAAGATCATACCAATCAGGATGTTTGGTTGTTTTAGAAGATTCTTTCAGGGGAATGAATTTCTCAAATTCTTCAATTAGCAAATCATGTTAATTCTAAAAACAGTTATCAGGATTATCTTTCCTATCTAAAACTAGTCGTAGGCCTACTCATTCCTTGAACTATCCCATATTGCAAAAAAACATAATAAATAAACTCATGCATAAAAAAATAGACGTAAACAATGCATTGATGCTTAACGCAAAAGAACAATGCAGTTACAATATGCTAAAAACTTATATTGCAGAACTGAAAAGTGACTGATTATCCTTTAGTTCAATTCAATTCAACTTTCAAACATAACCAATTTATACTTTTTGTTGGTGTGAATTTCTAAACGTGCAGGATAAAAGTTAGTTAGAATTGAACTAGAATGAGGATGCCATCGAACTTTAGCAAACGTGTGAACAAGGTGAACGCATATACACACCTTGAAAGCAGAGATAAATTTACTGAGAAACAGACTATAAAGTGTTTAAATTGATAAGTAGCCCCTGCTATGGACCTATGGCGCTTCGTACCCCCACGGGGTACACGTACCCCAGTTCAATAATCTCTATCCTAGATCTTCTGAATGATCACAGTAAACCCCATTTACAATGAAAACGAAAGAAACGCGAGTCAAAATAGTAAATAAAACACGACAATACAGTATAAATAATGATTACTTTACAAAATATATTTAAAGTTTTTCATCCAACGATACCAAATAAAAGTTGATACTTTTAGAAAACTGCCTCTTGGATTATCAATAAAATTACAAACAAAAGAAAACATTAAGTTGATTAAGTTTCGGGAAATTATTCCCAGAATTTTCCGAATCCCGAGGAATTTTGGGATTCCGGGAATTTCCCGGGATTCCCGAAAAATTTTTGAAAAATTTCCCGTTTCCCAGGAAGTTGAAAATTTTGGAAAAAAGGAAACCGTACTAAAAACAATGTCTCTGAGCTATGGGCCGGCTAAGCTTTTGACTTGATTAACTTCTCTTGTCAAATGTTATTGTACTGCCACGCTACCACCTCATCAAGCTCAGTCCACTGCACTTGAAACGATGCAAGAGCCTTAGACCAGAAATAATTAACTCTTAAGGGCCCTTTCACACGGGCAACCACTGTCGCGCGTCTTCACTTTTTTGAAGACATTTTTGAAGACGCGCGTCTTCATTAGTAGGTTTCACACGAGCGACTGTAGTCGCACAACCTAAACTTTTCTAGGTAGACTAAATCTTGATTGAATTAATGAATAATGACCTTAGACGCTGAAGATGCAACTGCTATTGTATTCTTACTTGCAAAATTGCAGAAAGCTAAGCAAAGAAAAAAAAAAAGAAAAGGCAAAGGAAGCTTTGGATTCATCCGTCACTGCAAGACCGATCTCAAAAAGGATTGTTCATTACTCTCTACGCTGATCTTAGATCGAACCCAGATTAGTTTTCAGCATTTGCACGCATGAGTTTGGCTTCGTTTGATGAGCTTCTTCAGAGCTTGAAATCTCATTTTATTGGAAACGATACAACTAAAACTATGCGTAAGAAAGAGTACATCGCTCGCAGGAAAAGTTTTGGTCACTTCAAGGTATGCCTGTGGCTCTGTGGGATTTATGGCGAACATAACACTAAAAACACATGTTTTACTTGAAATTAACGAAATTAAATTCCAATACTCCATCAATACTAGACTTAGTCAACACATAGGGCTCCAACAAGCTAGTGTCAAGTTACACATTTTCGATTAATTTGGACTGCATAATAATGATCACAATATTGACCTGAAGAGAATCAATGTACTGCCGAAAACATTTGTATTGCCGATTTAAATTTGAATAGAAATTCGTCCATTGTGAAAAATTTGTAACTTCGCTAAAAAATGCATCAAGCTGTGTGGTTGCTGTGTTATTTCTTGCAACTACTGTAATTCGAGTGAAATCCATTAGTCCAGCGGCGAACCACTGCAACTAGATGAAACTGTCCCGATAAAACTGACATAAATTTTCATTAGAGCTACAACATATCTATATTTCGTTTTTTTCCTGCTGAGAGTTGGCATCATCTGATGCAAAAGCATCGCATATATACCTCATATTGGCATAAGCAGAATCAGACAAATCCCACAATTGCTCCACTGCATGAATTAGCAACTCAACATCAATTTCTATGTCCATAGCCTGTATGGCTTATGGTATGATACCTCTATAGCAGAGATGGGGAACCTGCGGCCCGCGGGTTACATGCGGCCTGTTTGAGTTTTGAATGTGGCCCGCGGCAGAGCTTTGTTATGTGTACAACACACCAGTAGAATGAAAAAGATTCAGTTTTCTTAGAAACTGCTTCACATTCAACTACGTGCAATATTTGTCACATAAAAATTGCGCAAAAGTTTCCGATTTTACGGTAAAAAGCGACTTAGCATGAATGTTTGATAAATTTGCAACGTAGTATTGTATATTTTTATGGCAAAATTTACAAATTTAAAGTAAATGTAGCCCACTGAAAACACTATGCAAATGCAATCAATGTGGCCCGTTGTGCTTCGCCGGTTCCCCACCCTGATCTATAGTCTGTAAAATCCGTAGTCCAAACTGCAGTCGCTTTAAAACCCTTGTCTCGTGTGAAACGTTCCATTCATTCACATTCAATTTCATGGTCGCGCGTCCAAACTAGTCGCTCATAAGTCGCGTGATCACGCGACCAAGATTTCTGTCGCGCGACCAAATACGCGACCACGTGTGAAAAGCTCCATTTAAAGCAATGCAATGGTCTGGTCGCGCGTCTTCACTTTTTTGCAGTTGCGCGACTGTGGTCGTTCGTGTGAAAGAGCCCTAAAGCAAACAGCTGCAATTAACACCTCTGAGAGGCTCTAACAATGATAAATATCGTCAATTAATTATCACAGACTAAAATTTTCACAAAACTTTGTTTATTTTGATTTTAATTAAGACTTTTATTTATTTTGGTTTATTTTGATTAAGACGTAATTTTGATTTTCGTTCCTGATATTGAGCACAGCGAGGGGTTCGATTGTTAGCATTAGCAAAATATAGATACACTGTGAGATTACCATAAATACATACTCGTTCTGATATGCAGTATCTATGGCATTACTTTGATATTTGTTGCAAGTTCAAATATATGCAGTTACTATGGAAGACGATCTTCAATTCCATTTTTCAAATCTTCCATTCCATTCCATTCTGAGCATCTTCCATATTCCATACCAAAATTCTCCTTCCATTTTATACCACTTTCCATTCCATAGCATGCCCTGCCTGAAGCTGTAGATCGTATGCTTTGATTCCGCGTCGGGTCACACCAATGACTTAAATTTAGTTTTCACAGCTTCCCTGTTTGACGTTCAGAATCAATGGAACACTGCGGAGAATAGGCTAGTAAGTTTGCTTGTTGCGCCGTTGGGAAAGACACGTGGCAGGGTTCCCATCTTTGTGCGGTAGACAGGCAGCCCACAACTTCTCTGCGAGCTCGTTATAGCGCTTTGGTTACTTAATTCTCGTGGTAGGAGGATAAATACATCATTAAAAAATAGTCTGGATTGGCTGTGCATAGCAAGGTTGAAAAGACTTTTCTTAAAACTTAGTGAAAACATTAATTGAGTAAACCTTGCAAACCCGATATTGCAGGTTTTGAAATTACGGAAAGAACGGAAGAAGAAAACCGATCAGATGGCCGAGTGGTACAGAGCGTATGCTCCTGGATCGGTAGACTTGAGGTTCGATTCCGAGTCGGGTCAAACCAATGACTTTAACATTGGTATTCATAGCTTCCCTGCTTGACGTTCAACATTTAAGGGACAGTGTGGAGAAAGCCGGCAAGTTTACTTGTTGTGCCGTTGGGAAAGGCACTTAACGGAATTCCCCCATTTTAGTGTGGTAGACAGATGGCCGGCAACTCCTAAGCGAGCTCGTACAGCGCTTCGTCGCTTTCTCGTGATAGGAGGATAAATATGCCGACAATAATAATAAAAAAAAAAGTTGGATTTAAGATAAATGGAATTTCTGAAAACAAACATGAATTAAAGCATCGTCACTCAACTTACATATTTTGTATTTTACTTGCGGTGCTTTGTACAAATCTTGTTTTAAACTAGTAGGCCTAAGTAATTCAAGTTTTCATTATATTGGCTATAGCCTAACAAACACTATCAACCAAATACACACTAAAATAAGGTATTAAAAGTGACCGCTTAGGGGCGCAGTTTGTAAACACAAGCTTGTGCAACGATTTTCTGTTTATTTACATAAATAGTCAAAAAATAAACAAACAAATTATTTCGTTTATTTATTAAAAAGTGTCACATTTATTAAATACTCATTTTAAAATAAATGCTAAATAAAATAAATAAACATTAAGTTTTGTGTATTTATTTTTGAGCATTTATTTATGCTTCTGTATTAACTAGACCATTTTGCTTTGTTTATGTAATACAGTTTATCCTCTTTATAAATGTCCAAAAATAAACACTCAAAAACTATTTGACAAAACTATAAAGTCAAAAATAAATAAACAAAAACTTTTGACTATTTATTTCATGACCATAAAATGAATTATGCCGAACGCTGATTGGATGCAAAAATCGCCTATAGTAATTCCTAATTGCGGGTACAGAAGAATAGTTGATATGGCCAAGGAAGGTAGGCAGGCTATTGAAGCTGTTCTGTAGCTCTGAGGCTGCTTACTCATTTCCCTAGGCTTTATACTAGCAGCCATTATCTTCAGTTGCTTGTGAACTTATCACACTGTAAACACAAATTCTAACCCCTAATTCTTGACCCCAACCCTACATATCTTTAACCTAACTCCTATTCTGTCAACTGTTATCTTCTCTGTGTAAGTGTCGAATTCACACTTAGACTGCTGCATGGGGCGCTGTTAAACAGTTGCCGTCTTACACTGCTTGGCTTCACTTAAACCTTCTTGGTTTAATTGCTCCTCTTCCTTTCTCATACTGTCCTACTATTGTCAATACCGGTATTCACTCTGCCGTTTATTATACCCTAAGAGCTAAAGAACAGCTGGACTAGGCTGCCTGCCTTCCTTAGCCACTTCATACATTATGTACCCGCAATAAGGAATGACTAGGTAATTTTTGTATCTAATCAAGGTTCGGCATCATTTATTTTATGGACATGAAATAAATAGTCAAAAGTTTTTATTTATTTTTGATTGCTTGTTTTTGATTCTTTGATTTGTCTATTTATTTTTGAGTGTTTATTTTTGGATATTTACAAAGAGAATAAAATATATTGAATGGACAACACAAAATGGCTATTTAATAAAGAAGCATGAATAAATGCACAAAAATAAATACACAAAACTTTATGTTTATTTATTTTATTTAGCATTTATTTTAAAATGAGTATTTAGTAAATGTGATACTTTTTCGTAAAAAAACAAAATAATATGTATATTTATTTTTGATTATTAATTTTTTGACTATTTATGTAAATAAACAGAAAATCGTTGCCAAGCTTGTGTTTACGAACGGCGCCCCATACACCTCACACATCAATTCTCTTTAATCTAAAAGTTAATCAAATTTTAAATTTAAAAAGTAATAATTAAACAATACAAATCCCCATCAATGGAATTAAGGCTTTCTTCGTTTTTCTGTTCTGTCTTTTTTCGAAGTAGCGAAAATCTGATGCAAAAACATTGCATATATACCTCATATTGGCATAAGCAGAATCAGAAAAATCCCACAATTGCTCCACTGCATGAATTAGCAGCTCAACATTAATTTCTATGTCCATAGTCTGTATGGCTTATGGTATGATACCTCTATAGCAGAGATGGGGAACCTGCGGCCCGCGGGTTACATGCGGCCTGTTTGAGTTTTGAATGTGGCCCGCGGCAGAGCTTTGTTATGTGTACAACACACCAGTAGAATGAAAAAGATTCAGTTTTCTTAGAAACTGCTTCACATTCAACTACGTGCAATATTTGTCACATAAAAATTGCGCAAAAGTTTCGTTTTTTTTCGGTAAAAAGCGACTTAGCATGAATGTTTGATAAATTTGCGACGTAGTATTGTATATTTTTATGGCAAAATTTACAAATTTAAAGTAAATGTAGCCCACTGAAAACACTATGCAAATGCAATCAATGTGGCCCGCTGTGCTTCGCCGGTTCCCCACCCTGATCTATAGTGTGTAAAATCCGTAGTCTAAACTGCAGTCGCTTTAAAACCCTTGTCTCGTGTGAAACGTTCCATTCATTCACATTCAATTTCATGGTCGCGCGTCCAAACTAGTCGCTCATAAGTCGCGTGATCACGCGACCAAGATTTCTGTCGCGCGACCAAGTTTGAAAAGCTCCATTTAAAGCAATGCAATGGTCTGGTCGCGCGTCTTCACTTTTTTGCAGTTGCGCAACTGTGGTCGCTCGTGTGAAAGAGCCCTAAAGCAAAAAGCAGACAGCTGCAATTAACACGTCTGAGAGGCTCTAACAATGATAAACATCGTCAATTAATTATCACAGACTAAAATTTTCACAAAACTTTGTTTATTATGACGTAATTTTGATTTTCGTTCCTGATATTGAGCACAGCGAGGGGTTCGATTGTTAGCATTAGCAAAATATAGATACATTGTGAGATTACCATAAATACATACTCGTTCTGATATGCAGTATCTATGGCATTACTTTGATATTTGTTGCAAGTTTGAATGTATGCAGTTACTATGGAAGACGATTTTCAATCAGGGTTTATACGGAATTTTTCTGACATATTCCCCTGATTTTCCTCAAAATCGCACCTGTTTTCCCTGACTTTCGTTTAAAAATCCCTATGTTTTTCCCTGACCCAATCCTGCAAAACATACTTTTTCCCTGACTTAGAGAATATAAACGAACAGAATAATACCAACCAGCAGCAAAAATAACTATGTATACCTAATGCCTACATACACAGAAACATCAATTCAGCAGCAGAAATATAAATTTCACTGGTGACCAATCGTAATTTTATCTTAGAAAATCACAAGAAGCTTGGCTTGAATACCAAAAATAAGAAAAGTGACATATTTCACAAGTGTCTGGTTTCGCAGTTCACAGCACTCTGCACTACTTCAAGCAAAAAATCTAAGAAAATCACAGCAATAATAACACTGAAATTACAAGCCATTTTGATAAGGAGACTTGATCTCTCAGTAATTGTGTGAAGTAAGGTGCAATACCATAATTCACAACATATTTTAATTTGTCTTTGCCAAGTTCCAGTATACTAGCAATCTTGCCATCAGGAAACATTGATTGAAATAGGTCCACAGAACCAGTAACAGAATTATCACTATATCCACCAACAACATGCTTCAGAACCCACCGTATTTCGGCATTCAATTTACCTCCATCTTGAAAGCAGTGTTGCCAACTTAGCTATTTAGCATCTAGATACTTTATTAGTTCTCTTAAATACCAATTTTTTCGTCTAGATTCTGGCTACTAATCTATAGCTATCCAGTTTGTTTATTGTTTTATCCCTTCGCGGAAGAATGCCAGAATTATTGCTTTAATTTTGTGAGCCCTTCTTCCGTGTGTGCAGCTCAGTACCGGTAGGCCTGCTAGCCTACAGGTATAGTAGGAATAGGATTTCAAGTATTTGTCTCGTCCAAGGCAAGTTGCAGCAAAATGACAATTTGTGTTATGAGGAGATGAACATGGCGCAATTCTCTGATACAATGGAGCTTCAAATTTTATGGTTTTAAATCATTAGAATGATAAGAAAGTAAAGTTAATCACGAGTACCAGTAGGCTGCTAAGACTGTAAGACTACTTAAATATGTAGACTAATCTGCTAATGATATGGTAAGGGCAGTTTGAGTAGCGAAGCAGGCTACTACTGTACAGCTTAGGTCTAGCTGCCTGGTGTTAATGTTAGCCTAAACATTTGACCAATTCAGTACCAGTACATTATTTTGCCTGTTTGTACTTTGCAGACCTGTAGATATATACGCAGTACAGAATAGTTGCCTAGCTTGGAATAATTTTGAGTACGGTATGCATAATTCACGTCTATGCATAATTCAACTCACGTATGATGTGTTTAAAGGTGTTTCGATGTCACTGCGACTAAAATGTGTCTTCATTAGGCAGAATATTTCTCCAAAAACTGAATGTTTTTATTTTTATTTATTTGGTTGCATATTTATCCTCCTATCACGAGAAAGCGATCAATGCGCTATACGAGCTCGCTTAGGAGTTGCCGGCCATCTGTCTACCACACCAAGATGGGGGAATCCCGTTAAGTGCCTTTCCCAACGGCACAACAAGTAAACTTGCCGGCTTGTTCTCCACACTGTCCCTTCAATGCTGAACGTCAAGCAGGGAAGCTGTGAATACCAATGTTAAAGTCATTGGTTTGACCCGACTCGGAATCAAACCCGAGTCTACAGCTCAAGAGACAGACGCTCTATACCACTCGGCCATCTGAGCTGTTAATGTGTGCTATTATTAGATGCTGTATATAAGTTACTTCATGTCAGACTCCGCAATATCGCTTGTTTTTTGTCGTATTAACCCACTTTTGTAGTTAGATACTGATCTAGATACTTTTGTTGTTTAGGTGTGATTTAATCAAAAATCTAGCTACTCTCAAGATTACTTGAGAAAATTGACATCTGGCAACACTGCTTGAAGGACCAGTAGAATCGTACTTTGACTATTTGCACTGCAGAATGATTGAATTTCAACCAAATTTTCTGTATCTAAGAAAGATTGCAGCTGCTTTTCTTCAGAAGATAAGTTAGCAGGCCTAATATCACTTCTGTTAGCAAAGAGATTTTTAATTTCGGCCAGTTCCTTAACTTTTTTCACATGGGATTTGTTGCCAGCATGACTCCTCAATGCCCTGATTTCCATGTTGCTCAATGCTATATTTGTCTGACACAGTCGACATCTTGCTTCACCTTTGGTAGAAGCTTTACAAAGCCATGCCTTGAATTCTTCAGACAATAACCAACCATCTTGGAAAAAAGTTTGTTTCAATTTTTTAGACATTCCAGGCTACTTTTAGACTAAGAAAATATCTAAATAAAGAGAAAAGTATGAAGTCAAGCTTGTTTGACATACAACAGCTAAAATAAACAATAGATCTTGATTCATAGGAGGTAAGAACTTTCCAAAAAAAATTCCCTGACTTTTTCCAAGTTTTCCCTGACTTTTTCGTTGAATTCCCTGACTTTCCCTGATTTTCCCTGACCATCTCGAAAAAGATATGTTTTCCCCTGATTTTCCCTGACCGTATAAACCCTGTCAATTCCATTTTTCAAATCTTCCATTCCATTCCATTCTGAGCACCTTCCATATTCCATACCAAAATTCTCCTTCCATTTTATACCACTTTCCATTCCATAGCATGCCCTGCCTGAAGCTGTAGATCGTATGCTTTGATTCCGCGTCGGGTCACACCAATGACTTAAATTTAGTTTTCACAGCTTCCCTGTTTGACGTTCAGAATCAATGGAACACTGCGGAGAATAGGCTAGTAAGTTTGCTTGCTGCGCCGTTGGGAAAGACACTTGGCAGGGTTCCCATCTTGGTAGGGTAGACAGGTAGCCCACAACTTCTCCGCGAGCTCGTTATAGCGCTTTGGTTGCTTAATTCTCGTGGTAGGAGGATAAATACATCATTAAAAAATAGTCTGGATTGGCTGTGCATAGCAAGGTTGAAAAGACTTTTCTTAAAACTTAGTGAAAACATTAATTGAGTAAACCTTGCAAACCCGATATTGCAGGTTTTGAAATTACGGAAAGAACGGAAGAAGAAAACCGATCAGATGGCCGAGTGGTACAGAGCGTATGCTCCTGGATCGGTAGACTTGAGGTTCGATTCCGAGTCGGGTCAAACCAATGACTTTAACATTGGTATTCACAGCTTCCCTGCTTGACGTTCAACATTTAAGGGACAGTGTGGAGAAAGCCGGCAAGTTTACTTGTTGTGCCGTTGGGAAAGGCACTTAACGGAATTCCCCCATTTTAGTGTGGTAGACAGATGGCCGGCAACTCCTAAGCGAGCTCGTACAGCGCTTCGTCGCTTTCTCGTGATAGGAGGATAAATATGCCGACAATAATAATAAAAAAAAAAAGTTGGATTTAAGATAAATGGAATTTCTGAAAACAAACATGAATTAAAGCATCGTCACTCAACTTACATATTTTGTATTTTACTTGCGGTGCTTTGTACAAATCTTGTTTTAAACTAGTAGGCCTAAGTAATTCAAGTTTTCATTATATTGGCTATAGCCTAACAAACACTATCAACCAAATACACACTAAAATAAGGTATTAAAAGTGACCGCTTAGGGGCGCAGTTTGTAAACACAAGCTTGTGCAACGATTTTCTGTTTATTTACATAAATAGTCAAAAAATAAACAAACAAATTATTTCGTTTATTTATTAAAAAGTGTCACATTTATTAAATACTCATTTTAAAATAAATGCTAAATAAAATAAATAAACATTAAGTTTTGTGTATTTATTTTTGAGCATTTATTTATGCTTCTGTATTAACTAGACCATTTTGCTTTGTTTATGTAATACAGTTTATCCTCTTTATAAATGTCCAAAAATAAACACTCAAAAACTATTTGACAAAACTATAAAGTCAAAAATAAATAAACAAAAACTTTTGACTATTTATTTCATGACCATAAAATGAATTATGCCGAACGCTGATTGGATGCAAAAATCGCCTATAGTAATTCCTAATTGCGGGTACAGAAGAATAGTTGATATGGCCAAGGAAGGTAGGCAGGCTATTGAAGCTGTTCTGTAGCTCTGAGGCTGCTTACTCATTTCCCTAGGCTTTATACTAGCAGCCATTATCTTCAGTTGCTTGTGAACTTATCACACTGTAAACACAAATTCTAACCCCTAATTCTTGACCCCAACCCTACATATCTTTAACCTAACTCCTATTCTGTCAACTGTTATCTTCTCTGTGTAAGTGTCGAATTCACACTTAGACTGCTGCATGGGGCGCTGTTAAACAGTTGCCGTCTTACACTGCTTGGCTTCACTTAAACCTTCTTGGTTTAATTGCTCCTCTTCCTTTCTCATACTGTCCTACTATTGTCAATACCGGTATTCACTCTGCCGTTTATTATACCCTAAGAGCTAAAGAACAGCTGGACTAGGCTGCCTGCCTTCCTTAGCCACTTCATACATTATGTACCCGCAATAAGGAATGACTAGGTAATTTTTGTATCTAATCAAGGTTCGGCATCATTTATTTTATGGACATGAAATAAATAGTCAAAAGTTTTTATTTATTTTTGATTGCTTGTTTTTGATTCTTTGATTTGTCTATTTATTTTTGAGTGTTTATTTTTGGATATTTACAAAGAGAATAAAATATATTGAATGGACAACACAAAATGGCTATTTAATAAAGAAGCATGAATAAATGCACAAAAATAAATACACAAAACTTTATGTTTATTTATTTTATTTAGCATTTATTTTAAAATGAGTATTTAGTAAATGTGATACTTTTTCGTAAAAAAACAAAATAATATGTATATTTATTTTTGATTATTAATTTTTTGACTATTTATGTAAATAAACAGAAAATCGTTGCCAAGCTTGTGTTTACGAACGGCGCCCCATACACCTCACACATCAATTCTCTTTAATCTAAAAGTTAATCAAATTTTAAATTTAAAAAGTAATAATTAAACAATACAAATCCCCATCAATGGAATTAAGGCTTTCTCCATTTTTTTTTTCTGTCTTTTTTCGAAGTAGCGAAAATCCAAAGTGCCTTTTCAGCGACATGGCCTAGCGGTACCGCGCGCAGGTGACAGATCCTACGTGAAGGGGTCGATTCGCATTTGACATATTTAACGGGTGGCTGCTGACTCGAAGAGTGCAAGCTCACTTCGCAGTCTCCCTCAATTGCTGTTGAATTTTCGGTGCAATATAATTTGAAAATAATCTGAGTTATTTATTTATATTTTCCTCTTTGGTTATCCGGACGTCCGTCGGGTGTCACCAAATACAGAAAACGATCTGACTCCAAATTATGTCACCAAAATTCACGTCGGTTTTTTTGTAAGAACTACAAATTTAACGGCATAACGCATCGGCAAAGTAACATAATTTATACAAAATTACTTCGTGTTCGTCCGTAAGAAGGTGTTCTTTTTAGTCAAGGGAAGTATTCCAATATTGCGCTTACTAAACTTGGAATGATAGTACAGACAACTGCAGCCTCTGCAATTGCGAAGACTACAACTGTTTCGAAAAATCTCATCAGTGCAGCATGACTGGAATCAAAAAGAGGGACGACCGATTAAAACTGTCTACTTAATTCCACAACTACGCTATGTTAACAAGGCAACATTGAAAACATGAAGTGATTTACATCACCACGCAAGATGACATCGTGGTCACAACAAGATATCTTGTAGTTTTGAGAACCATAAAAACTACTTACTTTGGCTGAAGTTGAAGATGTACGGTCATAAACTTCTAGAGTTCAGAAAATCAGCTTGATCTGATGGCCTATGGTCAAACTTAGAAAATGAAATTACTGCGCAGGGAAATAGCAACTCCACGCCATGAAAACCCTTTTGACCCAACCTATAGCTAATCTCCCAACCAGTTTCTGTACTTTAACTAATCCGTTTTGCAGCTGCAGACGCGTTTCGACCTTATTAAGTCTCATCAGTGCAGCATAGCATCCCCCACCCCCTAAAAAAACTCAGAATAATCGCTAAATCTCCAGCTTTTCACCTCTATAGAACAATATATCTCAAAGCTAACCTTCTCCTTGACATACTCAAGGCTTAAAAGAAATTTTGAATACGGGTAAAAAACAGACAGAATTGTTGCCAATTGTTAGCACATAGAGGTATTGTGATTACATAAGCTGTCTTCTATTTTTATGGATCCTCAATAAATATATTCCTTCTTAATGTAAAAACCGGATGGTCCTGCATGGCAATGACGGTGTGCATACACAGAACAGAGGTAGCAAAGACATATTAGGTGCTACTACATCTGTATACATTTGAAACAAGAAATCTATCAACACAACAATTGTGTTTTGTATTGCCATTACGGGTACTCTATTGGCTATTTTTGTATTTTTTTATTTTTTGTATCTGTGTTATTCTTAAGTGAAACGGCCATGCAGTCCAACATTATTTTGAAATTCAAGTTGTCTGATTTTTTGCATGCCTCTCAACGTACATCGTTTTTTTGTCGTTTCGGCCTTTTTCTTGACCAGCTTGTTAATATCTGTGCTGTAAACTTTTGTTCTCGTGGTCTGGAAATAAAATAAACCATTCCGTACCATAATCAAAATGCAACATTAAAACAATCTATTATTTCCACAAACTGCAACTTTCATTCAAAACAGTTACACTAACTACTGTAATTATTGTACATTGATGTGGCTTTCACTGTGCTAATTTCTTTTAAGTAATTTCAACTACTTTATGTAAGTTTGATACACATGTAGTGCAATGTGTAGTAAATAACAATAAACTTCAAAGTCTCGCGAGAATCTTCGATAAAGTTTTGGCATCTATCATTAAGTATAGTCTACATACTGAATATTTCAGGCAATCTTAATAAGAAAAAAACTTCATAATAATCTCAAACTGCACAATACTACTAGGGCCCAACAACCAAGAAAAGCTTAACAACCAATATGACTAGATATAAACAACATAGCCTACGTGATTTAAACTATGCGACATTATGCAGCATAAAGGAACTTTAGTTACAAACAGCAAAGATTTCAAAAGTCCAGCTACGTAGAGAAAGAACCAAAATTAACCATGCTCTATAAAATGTCATGTTACCCTGATTGAGCATCAAAGCTACTATCTCTAAATGCAGTGTGTATTTGTGTAATGCAATATGGTAAAACCTTTGGTTATAAATCACCTAAAAGTCTACCAAAATAACTGCACTGTAAACCAGTAAGATAAGCTCTGTTAACTTTCAGAAAGTCTACATTACACTGACTAATCATCATTGCTGAAGTTTCTGCCATTGCACAGTGGGGTATAACTCAATTTATAACCGTAATATACAGAAATTGAGATGTTTCACTTTGAGGTGGTTTAGCTTAGATTAAAGATTAAAAAAAAGAAATGGTTCCGACAAAATTGTTTGTTGTGTTTCAATGAAAAAAGTTTTATTAGAATGATAATGAAAATTCTCTCTAGGGCAACTTAAATTTGGGATAACTAAAACCAATTTTAATGGTTTGGTTCAAGTAAGCATAAAGAGGAGTGTTTTTTCGAGTTTCAGCGTTGATTCTTTTTGAGGGGGGCCTTATTTTCAAAGGGAATTCTTTTTGAGGAGGAGCCTTCTTTTTAGAGGTGGCAAGGGGGTAGTTCCTATTTGGGAGAACCGAAACTAATTCTAATGATGTATAATGGTTCAAGTTTACAAAAAAAGTGTTTTTTTATAGGGTTTTAAAACTAAAAATAATTTAAAACAAAAAAAAATTATACAAAAATAACTAAAATAAAAAAAATTAAATTTATAAAATAATTAAATTAATAAAACGATTAGAATGACAGTTAACCACTCTAAAAGAAGAATAAAAAATAATTTAAAATAAAAATAATTAAAAAAAAACTAAAACTAATTTTATTGATATGGTTCAAGTTTATATATAAATTTTTTTATCACATTTAACACGATGATTCTTTTTGAGGGGGGACCTTCTTTTTTAGGGGGGGGCCTGTACGACCGCACGGTTCGCACATTCCTAAGACCCCCACTGGAGCTAAAGGCTATTGAGCAAAGCAAAAAAGAATAGAACTGGTTTAAAAATTGAAGCTAGACCTAAATAAAAAATATAGAAAGTGTCTATTTTGCCGTTAACGGCAAGATACTGATTAGCTATTTTCTTAAAACCGGGCGTGCGAATGGACGCAAGCCAATCAACAGTCATGCATATAATCACCTATACCGGTATTTGATGGCCAGTCAGTGATTTGGCGTTAATGGCAAAATAAACACTGGCAAAAATAAAAGACTTGTAATCGTAGTCAGCAGAACATAGCCTATAGTTTAGAACAGTAGGACCTAACCTAGGCAGCTTTAATATCATTTTTATAGGCTACCAGAGTGCCGTTACAATTTTAAGGCTATTAGCCTATACAATCATGCAAATAAGCACAATGCAAACCTTGTCACTTGGTGTGGCAAATGGCAATAGTAGTAGGACCTATAATGATTCAAAAGCAAATAAATAAAGAACTGAGGTTATTTTTAAATTGCATTGAAGTGATACTTCAACAGTAATTGAGGAGACTGCAAAATGAGCTTGCGTTCTTCGAGTCAACAGCCACGCGGTAAATATGTCAAATGTGATCCGCTCCAGCCGTGAATGGAACCCGTCTCGTAGGATCTGCAACCTGCGCGCGATTTGGTACCGATAGGCCTTGTCGCTGACAAAAAGACAAGAATAAGGTTGGAGCTATATATTCTTTACTTGTGGCCAACAATATTTTCTTGTAATCGATCATAGTTGATAATTATTATTTTTTCTTTAAAAGCATTGGCTATTTTGCCGCATGTGGCAAAATAAACCTAAATGTCATTTTGTCTCGTGACGTCACGTTTGCCTATGATGTAACAAAATTGCAAAGACTTTCTGAATCCAAATCCTGAATCCCAAGAGCAAACCCCGAATTCCAAACCCAATAGCCTGAAAAAATCACTTGCAAAAAAAATAAAAAAGAATAAATCTTACCAAAATAAAAACTGAACCCATAAACTTTCTTAATGGCCTAGGCTATACCTTCAGCAAGGTCTTCTTCGTTCTCAAAATTAGGGTTTTCAACAAAGGTGTACAACGGAGCCGGATAATTTGGTTGTTGCTTCGGATTCGGATCGGGATTTTTTGCTTTTTCCGGATCAGGATCCGGATTTAATTTTGGGATCATAACCAATGATTTTGATAAGCTACTAGTGGCCTATTGGGTATATACGTAACTTGTATATAGGCCTAATAGAGATGGCATGGGCCGCTAACCAGCCGTTAACCGGTCTTCTTATTGGGCCGCCAACGGCCCGGTTCAACCTTTTTTTATTACTGGGCCGCTAACGAGCCGCTAGCAATTTTTTAAATTCCTATTGAAATTTCGAATGATTTGTGAATGAACATTTAACAAACAACACTACGCTCTTAAACGACCGATGCAAACGTCTTCATACTTCAGATGCAGGGTGTAAAATTTTGTGCGAGGTAAATTGGCAGGAGTTTTAACTTTGGTAGGTCTATTTTGACGTAAGTGACGTCGTGGGTTTTTAAGCGCCATTTTGTGCTAGATTGCCGCTACTTCTCGATAGCTCAGTGGATAGAGCGCAGCGTGTATTGGGAAGCGCTGCCCTGTTTTTGTAGTTATGGGTTCGATTCTCGTCTCGGCTTCAGTTCGTTTCGCTTCGGTGGCTTGGTTCGGATCGCTTCGGTTCCATTCGAATTCGTGTGACTTGGGATTAACAATCGGGTTCGTGAAGACAGTAGAATAGAATCAGATGTAATATTCGTGTGACTTGGGGTTATGTAGCTGCGGCAAAATAGACCTAAAAGCTATTATGCCGTTAACGGCAAAATAGACACTGCCTTTAACTTTCGATTATGCTCGAAAAGTACGCTATTAATAGACTAAGTAAATTTGGTGAATTCACTGCTGATTGGGGTTTTTGAGAGGTGTATTTGGTTTTTAGGGCTATCGAATGTTATGCAGTGCTGGTACCGATACCTACCGGTCGTCCACAGTGTTGCCAACTGGTATATTTATATACCAGATTTCACAAATCTGGTATATTTTTTGGACCGTTTGGTAGGTGAAATTATGGTTTGGTATATGTCCTTAAATTTGGTATATTTTTATGCCTTTTGGTAGTGTTTTTTTGCGTTTGGTATATTTCAGAAATTTAATATAATTGATATGTTGAAGATTACTAGAAAGCTCTTTAATTGCCGGATTACCTAATAAATCCTTTCTACGGATTTGAGCAATGCAGTTTTACATAATTGGCAACAGAAGTGTTGATTAATTTCAGTTAAACTATTGTGTTTGTGACTATTGTTTTTTGTTTAGCGTGAGAAACTTTGATTCGGTTCCTTGGGCTATTTAATCTGCATTACTGGTAATGAAAGCTTGATTGTATTTAGCATATACAACTGATTTATGTTCAGTGTAAAAATACTTCTGTTGGGAGATTGAGCAAGAAACTAATTACGTCATTCAAAAATGCAACACTTACTTTTCATTTTTACAGATAAACTGATGATTTTTTTTCGACATTTTGGTATACATTTGGTATATTTTTGATAACATACTTTGGTATATATTTGGTATATAATTTGGAACAATTTGGTATATTTTACTCTGCAAAACCTGGCAACCCTGGTCGTCCACAGATCAGGTTAGATCTAGTATCAGCCTCCAGCTGTCCAGGTACGGTTAGGGTTAGAATTGATTAAGATTATGTTCGTTAAGAGTAACCTAACTTATGATCTGATCCTAAAAAAATGTAACCCTGACCAAACCTAACCCTTGCTAAATTTAACCCTTACCAAACCTAATTCTAACCGTAACTGAACCTTGGGCAGTGGGGGCTGATACTAGAGTAAGTAAGTAAGTAAATTTATTGATTTCCTTTAAATCATTATACCGGCGCTGCAGAACTCAATCTCATATTACATTACATTTCGATTTGAAGGCAGGGAGCACCGAAGAACCAAACGGTTATCAAAGTCAAGGTGCTCCCTGACTAAGCAAAGCACAGTTAAACACAGCGAGAAAAGAAAAAACACTAATTAATGGCGGTACAATTTCAACACACACAAAACACAAGAAAACAACACTATAATGACACGAAAATAATATTTATGTACAGAGATATAAATTCAACGTATTACACTCTTATAATTTCAGGAATGACAGTGAATTTTCATTGAGGCAAGGAACGACAGTAGATTTCCTAACAAGCACATCAGTGAAATATCAAATATTGCAGGACAAACGACACATAGATGAATGAGTTGAACACATAAGAGTAATTGTATCAAAATAGGAGTATTGTACAGATGTTACTTCTTACCCAGAAATGATAACTGGGTCATTATTAGATGAGGTAGACTGGCATTGGGTTCTAGCTGGTCTAGTAAATAGTAACAATATACCAAGTTATATTTTTAAACAAGGTTATCAAGTTATATTTTTTTAAACAAGTTGAGTGTGGAGAAAATGTTGTACAAAACAATAATTAATTTGTAAAATGTGTCTAGCGCCACCACGAAATTATTGTTGCGTGACCATTTACCAACGTTCTCTAATTTTGAAATTAGACTAGTCGTTGAGCTTTTAGTTTGAAATGTACAGTAGTTTTTGATTTGTTCTTCTGAGTTATTTGCGTAAAGGTGGGAGGTTTAATTCCTTTTTTATAAATAAGACTTTCAAGACTATTGATGAGACTTTGACGGTAATTAAGACCGTTAAGACTATTGAAGATTTTAAGATTGAATACTGTAGTGTAATGACAATTTCTGATTAGGTCATAAGATTTACGGTAAGTTGTTAAGACGGTAAAATAAGGGTTTGTAGTCCATCAGTTTATTGTTTTTCCTTTTAGAGTTCTTGCCTCTACGTAGTAATTGCGTTTTTATATCCTTGGTTTGAGCTTACTGCCGTGGTGATAGTACTACTGAACCTTTTTAGTTTCATTGTTTATAGTCTATGTGTGTGTGTCCCGTTTGCCTTGGCCAAGTGTTTGTTTATGTTAATATATTTGCTTGCCAGTCTAGAACCTTGCCAGTGTGTGATCTGGACTAGCTGTAGTCAGCGGTTTGGTTTTGGTAGCTGCTGTAGTGCGTTGTATAGCCCTACCATAAGTTTCCCATCGCTCTCTACTTTATTGTGGTTACTCTGTGGCTGCTGTCTTTGGGTCAGCCCTGCAGAGAGACTGGTGGCTGGTTGCCTTGTGCATTCCTGGATATTTAGTCTATAGTCTTATTAGTAAAGTTTGACTCCTCTTCGCCATTAAATTACGCCGTAGGTACGTTAATCATAGGTGTTGCGTACAAATGTAGAATTAAGTCAATGGCAAAGTCAGTTGTCTATAAATCTCTCAGCCTTGCAGCTTGTTAGTAGTAGTACTTTATTTAGTAGTAGTACTTTATTTTTGTCTCCAACGACAGCAAAAGAAACACATACTTCTACAATATAAGTGAAAAAGGAACACGATCGATTAGCGAATGGGACACTGCGAGCAGACCTCAACGGTCATCGAGTCGAGCAGCCACCCCTCACTACCGAAGGTAACAGTAGTGGAAGTTGTATTAAAGTTTATGAGAGTAATATTTTAAGTTTATGAGAGTTAGAGTTGCAGTCTGGTGAATATTGCTTGCAGGAAGTTTCTGGGAAATCAACTGCCGTTTTTGCAATAAGATACCGGTAGTCCTGTAGTCACAGAGTCAGGTGGTGTGTTCTGTGTTCAAATGCAAAAGTTCTAATGAAAACAGATAGCGATACAGATCAGTCTGTCAGTGCTATCCTTCATGAGCAAGTTTTTTTCACTCACTGCTTGTTATAATCATGAAGAATTATGCAGCTGAAACAACCTACCGGTACACGCAATGCTAATAGATACCGGAATGCTTTTCATGTCAGAATCTACAGTAGTTTGAGAAGTAGGCTACTGGTAGGCTTTTAATTATATGCCGGTATAATAGGGCCTACATTGAAATTAACGCTCATTACAATGATTACCGGTAGGTCTGTCTAATGTGCAATTGTGCATTTGTGTTTGAATTTTCTGTGAGTCGAAATAATTTACAGAAAACAAGTGATGCAGGTACTACTTTACTCAGTTATTGTTTACAAAACAATATTGGTATGTAAATGGTACCTATGCCTGTATGCTATATGATATGTTGGTAAATGCTGAGTGGGGTGCTAAAAATCTTAAGTTTTCCTTTTTACGTATGGATTGAATAAGATAAAAGGTTCGTAAAAAGAACAGGCATTGGGTGGGCCGGGCTTTATTTTGTGATGAGTTGCCGGGTCGGTTACAGTGACAAGGGCTAGAGGTTCGGGCCATGGATGGTCCGGGTTGCAAAAAAGTGAGCCCGTGCCATCTCTAGCATGTAATACCAATACAGCATTCGGAGTCGGATTCCGTTTCCTGAATCTTTAGGATTCGGAGTCGGATTTTAACGCTTCGGATTAGGATTCGGATTGAAATATTTACACTCCGGACACCTCTGGTTTTCAATGACAGTGACATTTTGAATTTTAATTTAGAATTGCTATTGTCAAAGTAGTTGGTTTTGGCATATGTTAAATGTTTTGTTTCATGTTGTTTGCCACAGTGACAGGTCAGTTTTTTTACAGCAATATTCATGCAACCCAAGATTTATATGATAGTAAAATTGAAATAAATGAATAGCTATATTTAAACATATGATGGTATGTAAGCAGTGGTGGTTTAGCAAGCCGTTTTTGCAGTCTCTGAACCAACGACCTGCCTTGGTGCAGAATAGGCTTAGCTGATATACTGTAACTTGCTTATATATACAATCAATCAGGTAACTCAGTTTCTCATCATGCGCTTCGAAGCCCATGAACAAAGAACATAAAAAGGCGCGAAAATACCACAAGCAGTGTTGCCACATTAAACACAAAACATAAACAAAGTTTGGAAAGAGGGTTGCCACATTTGCCCTCTCCAGCTTATGCATAGTGTCGCATTATGACATTGCGGTGACAAAGTGTCCGTGTAAATGTTCTGGAGGTCGGGATGTCCGACCGCTTCTGGTGGTCATCGACGGAAATGATAGCTTCTGGGATGGGTTGTTGACATTGGATGGGAAAACGACGGGTTGTTTTGGGGTGCAATTTATCCCAACATATGCCGGTTTCAATCTGTCGACTGTGACAGTGTCTAATCGACCATTAATATCCAAAGTGAATAATTGTCTTTGTCGAAATAATGCGGAAAGGATTATTGTAAAGCCGCTGCAGTGGAGTCCGGTGCCCATCAACTCGCACGTCGACATATCCAGTTGACAAAAATGAGCAGGTACGTATGGTGATGTAGTTGAATTGTGGTGTTTCACCGGAGGTGGCAGAGTTTTTGCATTGATGTCTAAAGATCCCAAAGGAAGGTTGAAGGAGGCTGCGACTCCAAAGGTGTGGGCTCCACAAATTCACCTGGGAGGCGAAGGGAAGAACCATAGACCAGTTCAGCCGGGGAGCAGTCAGGATTTTCACGCCACGCTGTACGATTTCCGAGGAGGACAATTGGAAGATGATCCATCCAGTATGGATCCGTGGTTCGTGCTTTGAGTGAACTTTTACGTTGTCAGTGCAATCGTTCGACCATTACTTTTGCTTGGGGATGATACGCTGTCGTCCGCTGCAGGTGAATGCCGAGGGTAGTACCGCTTTCTCGTCAGGGGCGTTATAGCCAGCGAAATATTTAGGGGGGGGCCAAATTACAAAAGGCTGGGAACTTCAAAAAAACAAGCTCACGCTGTCTCTCCGTTTTTCGATTTTTGCTTCAAGTTATTCGCATTTATTTTGTTTAGGGACTGAGGCGTCGTGCAGCCAAAAAATTTGTAGGGGCCCGTGTAACAACCTAGACAGATACTGATTACAAGTTGACAAACTTTGTAAAAGCCGCATTTAGCATTAAGTACCGGTAACTCACAAAAAAAGAAAGTTAAACGGCTGGGGGCGACGCTTCCAGCCGCCAACGGATTTTTACGGTTTTTACATAAAAAAACACTAGTTTCAGCACACTCTCTTCGAAAGTAGTGTCAGACAATGCAAAAACTTTTTAGCAGTCTATGCCTAAAAGCAGAAGCTGGGCTAAAATAGATGAAAGGAGGCTGCAATCATTATTAGTTTAGACGCATTTGATGGGATCACGTGTATTAAGTGTGTTCTATGGGCTATAATCTTTAACAACGCATGCAAAATGTTTCCTAAATTCTAACTACAGATCAAAAAACTAACTTTACTCCTGAGTCGAAGCGATTGATTGAAGCTGCAGTTAAAAAACAAAAAATGGAATTTATAGTATAAGAAAGGGGGTATGGGGTTAGTTTGAAAGATGAAAACGAAATGGCACTGGCTAAACTTTTTATATTTTGAGTTAGATGAGAAATTTGCAAGGGACAAATTAATGTTTCGACTGTAACAAAAGTCTCGTCAGCCTTGCTACGCACAGCCAATCCAGGCTAAACTCATTCCAGACTGTAAAGACTCTTTTGCATTGCTTTACCTGGACATCTCGACTTCATTTTTTTTCTAGGTTGTGCCCTATTTTTAGCAGGCGACTGGCACCAAACAACGATACCCAATGAAAGAGCCTATAACCAGTGATGGGATTCAGGGGGTTCGCTCAGGTTCGCGCGAACCCGTTCTTGATTTTTTTTACAGACATTAGACCTTTATGAGAGAACTTGTTGTTAGGAAGTACGATACAAAAGAGAACCTGCTCTTAAAATTTTAAATCCCATCTCTGCCTAAAACTACTAACCCCGAACTAAGTTACCGGTAGCCTAACTAGCCCTCATCACTAGAAGCCCCCATGGCAACCCACTCATTTGCAGCTGCAGACGCGTTTTGACCTTATTATGGTATTATCAGTGCAGCATAGCAACCTCCACCTTCCTGAAAAAAAAAAATTCTAACCTTCAAAAGAACTACACATCCCAAATCTAAGCCTTCGTTCTGCTCAAGGTAGAACATTTGAAATATAACCTTCAAGGAATTAGTACATGCTGGATTATGATGTCACGGATTCCCTGTAAACAATCGACAAGAATAGAAACGACCGGTTGGTTTAAGTAGTAGTAGTAGGATTTTTTATTTTTAACCATAAAACAACGCCATCATCAACACAAAAAACAGCGACAAAACGTTATACGTTGAACATTATTTTCCCGGAATTCTGAGAAGGAATTTTTTGTTTACGGTTTGTAACTATACCAGTTACCAAAGCCTACAAAATCCTCTCTGCCCAACCTTTTCGCCCGTGAAAAAGCGGGGGACAAGACAGACACTATGTCACAGTGAACGTCAGCGCTTATCGGTGGTTTAAACGTCAATATTCCGGTGCGTTTATCGAACTGCATGTACAGTTACAGGATCCAGCAAGATGATACAAAGAAGGATATGTAAGTCAAATAGAATTTTTCTATATTACACTTCTCCGATAGGCACCTGCAAAGTCAGCCAACAACAAAGCCCAATGTGTCAGGGTAAGAATAGGTCCAACAATAAGAGTACTTTCAACTTTTGAAATTATAAAAAGCGACACACCTAAGAAAATTTTTGGGGGCGCGGGGCCCCTTTCCTCAATGGCACAACGCCACTGTTTACGAATGAGCATGGAATTAATTATTTACTGTAGATCTAGGCAACCAATTCTGTTTGCTAATCGCTGCCCTAATACTAATCAAACTGCCTTCTGCACGGCATTATATAAAAAATGCAACTATTTTGTCACCTTATGGTATGCACGAAGAAGACTCACATAGAACAACAAACACAACAAAAAAGTCCTAAAACGCAATGTCCTTCCTGGCCTACCGGACGGGAAGTCATGACGACTTCTTCTTGTTGGGTCAGAGGCTACAACAGCACTTCATCACCAACAGTGCAAACCACTCTTGTAAATCGTACCGTAGAGCGAGACAGCGCTGTTTACCCTGGCCACGTAAAGAGTTTGACTGGAATGGTGACGTAGCCACACGAGGGGATTGCGTACCACAAAGGTTAAATTCTTTAAGAAATATTTATCCGAAGGAATGAGTGATCCTGACAAGATCATTCGTCCTGGAGCATGAATGTTTCTTACCTGAGGGTGGCTGATGAAAGCTAACAGCCAGAAACAGCGCTGTCTTGCTCTACGGTAAAAAAGTCCCTATTCTTCTTAAAACAATTTTGAATTGAACATTCTTTCTATTTGCTCCCATATTCGATTGCCATTGTGCGATGCAGTGTTGCTTTTTCTCTGCACTTACACTTAAATATGATATTTGATCCCATTGCACTTTTATGATGCAATAATCTTTAACCAGCGCTTTTCGTAGAGAAGGTATGTCGAAATTCAAATGGCGCAAAAATTAGTCGTAAATGAAAAAGTGGTAAAGATGAGGGAGCTTTTGAAACAAAGTTTACGGTATTTTATAAGAATGTTTTAATTACACTTCAGATTAAGTTTCGTCAAAAAGGGAAGGGGCCAGTGCCCCGGTGCCCACCCCTCTGGCTACGCCACTGTTTCTCGTGACAGGAGGATAAAAACACCACTAAAAATAGTCTGGATTAGCTAATCATAGCAAGGGCGAAAAGACTATTCTAACAACTTAGTCGAGACATTGAGTTGACCCTGGCAAATCCTATAATGCATCGTTTAAAATCACGGAAAGAACGGAAAAAGAAAGCAAAGTTGGATTTAAGATACTGTATAACTAGGATTTCTGAAGACAAATATGAATTAAAGCATCGTCACCCTAGTTACATGTTCCATATTTTACTTACGGTACTTTGCGGAGCAAGTATGCAAGCGAACTTGATCAGAGATTACATGATTTGAATAGTAAACCAGTCAACATATCGTCAGTAGAGGATATAGAAAGATTGGCATCGACTGTTCAATCAGAGATAATCAAATCTTACAATGCATCTTGCCCTCAGCGTAAGATCCGACGTAAGACGCAGAATACTTGGTGGAATACGGAGGTGAACGGTCTCCGCAGAGAGGCTCGTAGAGCTCATCGTAAAGCCATCAAATCTAAACTTGAAAAAGATTGGGAAGCGTTCAGGCAAGCCCAGACAATTTTTAAAAAAGCCGTTAGGAAAGCCAAGAGAGATTCTTGGCGTCTCTTTACGGAATCAATGAAAAGCCAAAGTGCAATTGCACGATTGACTAAAGTTATGGGTCGTAACGAAACGATGCAAATAAGCAACGTTTTAAGACCCGACGGAAAATTTACAGAATCTGATGGTGAAACTATAGATTGCCTCTTAGACATCTTAGCTCCAGGAAGTCGAGAGGTAAGCTGCAGTAAAACAGCAGACGAACCAAATAAAAACACTGTTTCAATAACAGATGTTGAAATTGTTAATTCCATTTGCTCCCTTGAAAAGATGGAAAAGGCAATAAACGAATTTCAGCCTTTCAAGGCGCCCGGACCAGATGGTATTTACCCAGTGCTTCTTCAGAAAGGTTGGAACAGTATAAAAAACATATACCAAACCATTTTCTTAACATGTTTGAAGTACAGTTATGTACCGAAAGCGTGGAAAGAAGGTAGTGGTATTTTTATTCCTAAACCCGGTAAAGAAAACTATCATGAAGTTAAGTCTTTCCGGATGATCACTTTAACTTCTTTTCAACTTAAATGGTTGGAAAGATTAATACTTTATCATCTCAACGATGATTCTAATTTGCAGGCAAGGCTCTCTGCGTTTCAGTATGGATTTAGAGCAGGGGTTTCAACTGAAACTGCACTGCACGAATTTGTACGACGCATTGAGCTTAGTTTGGCAAAGAAAAAAACGACACTAGGGATATTTTTGGATATCGTTGGTGCTTTTGATAACATAACTCATAGCGGCATTGCCGATGCTCTTCGAGAACTGGGGGAGTCCCCTTTTCTAATCCATTGGATTGAGAATTTATTGGGACACCGCACAGTTCAAGTAGAGCTAAATGGTGAGAAGCGTAAAAGGGAAGTGGTGAAAGGGAATCCACAAGGTGGTATTTTGTCCCCTTTTCTATGGAACTGTGTATTAAACTCCTTGTTGATAGATCTACACAACAGGGGCTTTCATGTACAAGCCTATGCCGATGACGTAGCAATTTTGGTCACTGGAACCAATATGCTGTGGATCAAAGGTAGGGCTCAAAAAGCACTAAATATTGCGAATAATTGGGCACATAATCAAGAGCTTCAATTCAGCAGTAAGAAAACCGAAATAGTCCTGTTTACCAATAAAAGGAAGCCGGCTTTCGGAACCTTGTGTTTAAACGGACACCAGCTAGTAATTTCCAAAGAAGCAAGACTACTAGGTATAACCCTTGATAGTAAGCTTACCTGGAAACCTCACATAACACGTATTGCTCGCAAGGCGACTGCGGCGTTATTACAATGCAGACAAATAGTGGGCAAGGCGTGGGGATTAAATCCCACCAACATGCGATGGATATACACTGCAATGATACGACCTGTTATCACTTATGCGTGTACATCCTGGGTTGGTGGACTAAATAAAAAATATCTAGTGAAAAAACTTGCTAAAGTACGAAGACTAGCCTGTCTTATGATTTCTTCAGCATTCCCCAGTACCCCCACAGGTGCTCTGGAAATGCTGTTGAATATCATGCCAATTAATGAATTCATATTGTCAGAGGCGCTAAAAGGTTCATACAGGTTATCCCGTGTGGGCCTTTGGTCAGACGTGACAATCGGTTCAACAGGGAAAACTAAAAGTCATGTTGATGTATGCAATGAAGCAAAGGAAAACTTGTCTTTGTTGAGCATGCCCTCAGACCTGATAAACAAAACAAAGGTATTTGGAAAACAGTACAAATGCCTTATTTTAGAACGCAAGGACGCAGTGCAGTTTGAAAGTGCTTTAGAACAAAGCATGATCAGATGTTACACTGACGGGTCCAAATTGAATGGAAGAGCCGGTGCGAGTTTCTATATAGAATACCCATCAGGATCTCACTCAGACCAAAGTTTTTTCCATTTGGGAAGATATAGTACAGTCTTTCAGGCAGAGGTCTTCGCTATAGCTGAAGTAGCGAAGAAACTGACCATGGAAAAAATTCTAAATGAAGAAATAATAATTTTAGTGGATAGCCAAGCAGCGATATTGGCTATCCAAAATAATACTGTAAAATCTAATACAGTATTATCATGCATTAAACACCTAAATAATTTGGGTGAAAACAATCACGTCACTGTTGCATGGACGCCGGGTCACACCGGCATCCACGGTAATGAGAAGGCGGATACACTAGCTAAATCAGGATCAGCATTTAATTGCTTCGGCCCTGAGCCTTTTGTTCCAATCCCATATGCGAGCTGTCGCGCTGCAATAAAGGATTGGAGTGTTGAAAGATGGAAAACATCTTGGATAGAACGAAAGGACTGCATGAGCACAAGAGAAAACGTGGAGTGGGCCTCGCCCCAATTAACACGGCGACTTTTGAGTCTCAACAGATCTAGATTAAATGAAGTGTTGCAAGTCCTCACCGGTCACTGCAACTTACAGAAACACAGGAAGACCACTGGACGTGACGAGTCACCGACATGTCCAAAATGTAACCTGGAAGAAGAAACTCCAAATCACCATATTGGAGCATGTACTTATTACCAAGCCCTTCGAAGAAAGGTGTTTGGTAAAGAAAAAACCACAATAAAAGCTGTGGTACAAAAGCTAAATATAAATCTACTGGCTAAGTATTTGCAGCAGGCCGTAAGGCTTGCTGAATATGGCCAGTAGACTAATCTGAATAAAAGAAAAGCGGTGAAAAATTGTAATGGGCCTAATTGATGGCCTATACAATGTGCCAGAGAGGTTTAAACTTTGTTGTTCCTCTTTGGCACCACTGCCCACTAATAATAATAATAATAATACGGTACTTTGCAAAAATCTTGTTTTAAACAGGTAACTAATTTAACTTTTAATTATTGGCAGTAACAAACGCTATCAACCAAATACACACAAAAATAAGGTATTACAAGTAACCGCATACATCAATTCTTTTTAATTTAAAAGTTAATCACATTTTAAATTTAAAAGATAACATTCAAACAATACAAATCTTCAATAGAACAAAGTTGCGAAAATCCAAACGTGCGATTCCTTCTTTGATTGATAGGACGTCCGTCGGGTGTTACCAGATATAGAAAACGATCTGACTCGTAGTTATGTCACCAAAAATCACCTCGGTTTATTCGTAAGGATTAAGAATTAAACGGCATCATTGGCAAAGTAACATACTTTATACATTATTATTTCCTGTTGGTACGTGGGAACGTGTGCCTCTAATCAAGCAAAGTATTCCTATATCGTGCTTACTAAGATTTGAACGATGAATTTGTTTCTTGGAACAGTTTGTATGATGCAATAACATATAATTCCTCAAGTAAAAATGCAAAGAAAACAATGCGTAATTTTTGTGAATGTGGATCACTACAGTATTGTGGTCGCGGATTTGGTCGAAACAGGATTTTGAAATGTTAAATCTGGACATCTCTCGTAGGCGTAATTGTTCAAATGCAAAAGCTAATATCGTAAATGGCAGTGTTTACGAATATCCTGGGTTAATAAAACGCGTATAGATACAAAATAATGAACAGGTACTGTTTTGGTACCAAAATTATACGACTATAAAGCTAAAAAGTTGTAATTAGAATATGACTACAAACATGTCTACTCGTCGTCATGCAACAGGAGAGGTGCAGATTCGGACAAGATTTCAACTGCCTTCTTTTCTGCTTCCAGACGACGATACTCGGGCTTTAAAAATACTGTAGATACTAAAGAAACACAGAGAATCACGGCCAAATATATCAAGGAAATCAATCCACCAAACTTATCAAGCAACAGCCTGTTAAATTCAATTTCGACCACATAAATGACGTTATAACCCCAAATTAGACATGACCCAACAAACTCAGGTTTTCGCGGATACGTGTGCTGAGTACTCAATTCGTAAATGGGGGTGAACAGCAAACCGCTTGCAACACCCGATAAAATGTTTGCTGCAAATATTGCCGCAGTGTTATGAAAATGATAACCAACAATAAGACCTATCCAACATACAACACTGTAAAGAAAAGCCACACGCAACAACAACACGTAGTTTTTGATGCGATCAGTCAATAAACCAGATACAAAAGTACTAATAATAGCTGCTATTTCAAATCCTACGATCAAGTAGCTGCTAACTACATCAGCATTAAAAGAAAATGACTGAAATATGGGTCGAAGTGTTTCGCTGAGAAATATGGCTTGATAATAGTTGAAAACGTTACCGTTTGCCAGCAATGCTATCAAGAGTAAAAATGTTCGGTCTGTAAACAACGGCTTCAGTTCCATTACGAATTCTTTCAACTTAGTCCATGTTTCAACTTCGTTTTGTTCTTGAACATTTTGTCTTAAGTAGGCTTGAGCTGCAGTAGGTGGCTTTGGGGGCTGGTCCCTGGCGAAAATTATTAAAAAAAGCAGCAACAATACACCAATGAGTAAGATGATCCCATCGTAAACAATCAATTTGTGTGATTCTTGGTTCATCCACTTTTCCTTACATCGAGTGTAATTTTGATCTAAAGTAAGGTTAGTAGTACCAGTACCCATTACAATATCCTTGCATTGCAGTGGAGTTAAAAAATGGCTGGGCCCCAAAAACGCAAGCAAAAAGCCAAGCCTTGCAGAGGCCAATTTTATACTCAATGCTGTCCCAATTTCATGATCTGGAAACCAAAGAACAGCAAACGAAACTGTAATTATTATCAGATATACAAGCACGACACCCAACAAGAAGTTTGCAACAAACATAAACCAATACAGAAATGGAAAAATATAGGCTACTAATTGGCATATGGAAGCTACTATAGATATCAAAGCTGCGGTTATGGCAATTTTTCGAAAACCTGATATGTTCAAAATGGATAAAATTGCTAAACCAACACATGTTAACCAAACTGCTGGTCTTGTAACCACAGTAAACCAGTCGATTACTGCATACGACAAATCAAAGTAACTGGCAAATATGTCATTGTTCATCCCAATATATAAATAAGAAATACCAAGTAAAATATTTTGAATGCCCATGCAGCACATTAGCCACCATCTTCTCGGAAAAAGCTGAGTTGTGGAGGTTTCATCATCTGAGGTAGAAGTAGAACTTTTTGGCATTCTTATTGCAGCACACACGCCAACAAGCACTTATGTTTCAGATCAAAAACAAGTAATTTGAGCTAAAATAAATAAAAGTTAAAATACGAGTATTTCATTGATATTCAATTTTTAGCGAATTTTAGCACGTTCACTTGAGGATACATAACATGGCCTGGCTTTGTGATTGTTTCATAATTATCCATTTTTTAAAATGCGACAATTTGCTGGTAACCATGTCGCAGAAATAACGAATGGATCACGTTTAAGGACATGTACAGGGTCGGACTCCAGAATTTTTCGGAGAGGAGGGCTCGAGCCGCCTCAGCCACCCGCTCAGGATCCGCCTAATGAGGTAAGCTGAACTGCTGGACCAACTGCAGCGAGTCTGCTCGATTTATACTGTATGCTTGATGCAAAAGCTAACAAACTTCAGGGAAGCGTTACGGCGATAAGCTTGAAAGTTGTGCCAGAAAACAATAATTTCAGAATACATTTTTTTTAATTTTGAGGCTATAAGATAATAATAATAAGCCTACGCCGTAAACACACATGAACCGAAAATGTGCCACCAAAATGCTTCATATTTAGCGAAGAAATCAGAGTAAAGAGCAAAAATTTAAACAAAAACGCCTTCAAAAATTGCTCAAAAAGCACTACAATAATTACTATCGTAATTATTATATGTAGGGGAAGGTGAGGTTATTTCGGTCCAAATTTACTTTTATGACTCTAGAGCAAGATTATGAATGTGAAATTACCAACTCTTTGTACAAAATTGTAGATAGCCCTTTGACTTCAATACGAAATTATTCGTGATTGTAATAGCTCCAAGCATTAGGCCATTACTTACAAGAATGCAATGTGGTCTGGTACGTCCAAACTTGACCCAATAGTGGGGTGGATGCGGACGAGCAGTGGGATAATCTCGGACATTAAAAAGAAAGCGAATTTATGGCCATGAAAAAGCATTCTGCATCAATTTCCGCTGATACAAAAACAGTTCGTATCAGTGTAACTCACATACACAGTTTCAAAAGTTTACAACGAAGAATTCAAACAAAATTAAGCGAATGAAAGAGACTATGCATGATCTCAATAGTTTGGTAAAATTGAATGTTCTATTGTTCAAAAATCAAGTTAAAAAGCGTAAAAATGAACGTCGCAAAGACCCAGTAATTTGTGGCACCGGCAATTCGTAAACAACATCTTCACGTGCTAAAATTGGTTTCATATTTAATTTAAAAACATTTTCAAGTTTGAAAACAGTATCTTCACATGCTATTTCGAAAAGTTTGTTATATATGTCCGAAATAACCCCACTCTCAGCAAGACTACCAAATGGCAAGTCAAATATATTTCTTTTGGTACAAGATGAAATAAACACAAAGATCATTAAACCGATCAGATGGCCTAGTGGTATAGAGCGTCTGCTTCTGGATCGGTAGACTTGGGATTTGATTCCGAGTCGGGCAAACCAATGACTTTAAAATTGGTATTCACAGCTTCCCTACTTGACGTTCAGCATTTAAGGGACAGTGTAGAGAAAGCCGGCAAGTTTACTTGTTGTGCCGTTGGGAAAGGCACTTACCGGAATTTCCCCATCCTAGTGTGGTAGACAGATGGCCGGCAACTCCTAAACGAGCTCGTATAGCGCATTGATCGCTTTCTCGTAATAGGAGAATATAGGACTATATGCCAAAAATAAGAAAAAAATAATTTCACCATGCACCGTGGAATGCAGTGAAAGAGCATAGCTCACCGAGTCTGCTGCGTCTACTTCTTAGTTTAGTATGAATGACAGAGCCTTGAAGGTAAAACGAAAGTCAATAACACACAAATAAATGCAAACTGATTGATTTTACATAGCAGGTATCAGTAAAAAAATAGTCTTTCGTGTTTTTACTTTTATATATATATCAGTAAAAAATTATGCAGATATTAGGCTACCCAACAGCCTTGGTCTTTAGGCTATATTAAGAGTCAGTGAACAAACTTTGAGATGGTATATGGCTATAGTCTTGTGGCATGACGAGCACAATTTCGAACCACGCAATTGCATTCGTCCAGTTTCACTTAAAGATCTTTTTATGTTTAATTATCATTACACTTTTCTATCAAAGATCTTTTATATTCTTTTTTGAATTTATAAAAAGATAAATTTTTCAATTGTGTGGGTATCTCGTTCCATAATTTGGCACCAGAGAACTCCCGGGAACTTCTGGCATTGTTTGTTCGAGCTGGGTTTATGTAATAGTTTTGTTTAGTAGTACTTCTGGTGTGATGATCATGAGTTTGCTTCAGTGATAAAAAGTAGAGTTGAAACACCTCGGGTAATGAGTTTTCGTGATAAAGGTACATAAATTTCCCTAATTCATATTTGTGTATGTCTGCAATTTTTAACAACCCGTGTTTGTAAAATAATGTATTGGTGGTTATGCGGTCACGCCAGGATGATTTGTTGATAATGTTCAATACTTTATTTTAGAGTGTTTGAGTGTTTATATCGGTTTCAGGGCTGTCTTGTTGGCGTATCCCCACCCCCAGGCAGACTCTTCCTACACAACCTAATTTTTTTTTTATATTCTTCTTGTCTGCGTGTTTTTTATTTATGCCTGACAAGCATCAGCGCTAGACTTAGCATAAACTGCAACCATGCTGACAAAAAAACCTTACGATTTCGTTTCATCTAATTTTACTTTTTTGTTAAAAATCGTGAATACGAAGTTCATCAAAAAACTACTTGATTTTACTACCAAACCAATATGGCGATTGAAAGAGAAGATTGCGGTGACTGCTACAGGTCACATGATGCTGCAAAAATAAAATTGGAAGTGAGTGGTCCGGACTAGCCCCATGTCCAAAATAACCCCACTTTTCCCTAATTTTTTTACAAGCATTTTTTTCATAACACAAGTTGATTTACCATCTTCATCTCAAACAGGATTGTCTGCCAACTGCGACACCACATACTTCAACCTCAAGGCCAAGCTCTAGACGTCCACAAGCGCGATGTGGAATTGCTTTTATCTTCTACTTACTTAGGTCTACAGCTTACCTCACGGCACAGGGCACACTACCATATTTCTTCTTGCCAAATCGCTCTAAGATTTATATGAGTTTCGATGCGAGACTGATAGCTCAGGTCTACGCCAAATTCTGTTCTTTCGTGTTTTTGCTAATAAAATTGTATTATTTCTTCGCACTGTCGAGAACGCATAAACGTGCGCGCAACAGAAGCATTTTTTAACAATAGGCGAAACGTTTTTAAGAGCTGCTTAACACGAAAGTCGAGATTGATCTGTTGAGGAAAAGGTGAGACAGTAAATCGATTCGCCGCAAAATGCCAGCCACGCAGGCGAGGCTCTTAAAGAAATAGATATACGTTATTTGAAGGTAAAGCTGTAACATTACAAATGATTGTTTTCATGAATAACTTGGTGTCAACATCAAATTAGAAAAAGGTGAACGATTAGCTACAGTGTTTTTAACGAGTTGCTAAAAAGAAAAAAGCTCAATGTTTCCCCATAAAGATCGGATTGAGCCCAGGTCATCACGCCACATTCTAATAGGCAACTAACTGCGATATTACTCAATCTATAAGAAACTAAAAAGCAAGTAGTCGCTTTTTTTTCAAAATCAAATCTTGTTGTCTTCATGGTATTTCGCCGAAACGTGTAACAGCGCATAATGGCAGGGCCCATCTCTGGGTCGAGGCGCCTAGGCAACACATCTTTGAACTCTAAAGAAACATTGCAGCGGTGGCAAGCCGTTGGCGACACTTATCTGTCCACTTGTCCAGTTTAAGTGGTATCAAAAGCCCATGGGCTTTCGCCATCATGATTGCATTTTCAAAGTAATAATCGCTTGTTTTAATTATGACATCAACAAATTGACTATGATTACGATGCAGCAAGCCTGTTGGCCTTCGGAACCACTGGACATATGGATTTTGATTTTTTTTTTGATTTCTTCATCTTTATCCTCCTATCACGAGAAAGCGACGGAGGCGCTATGCGTAGGACGAATCCAGACTCGCTTAGAAGTTGCCTTTGTTTCCAAGTTTTCCGCTTGAATTTTCTTCTGACTTCTTTAATTTGCTGCTTGCCAGATTCCACCAAGCAGAGATAATCATCGTGAAGCATCTTATCCAAGGACGCAACAACGAGACTAGGTTGGGAGGTGAACCATCAACCTTGCGATCATGGTCGTCGTAAAAACGACGCTCCGAACCACTACGCCACGCTGCCGACAGGGTGGCCTAACTATGTCCGGTTTGGTAGGCACGGAAATTCAATGCTAAACCTCCCACGTAGATAGCAATGTCTTTAATCACTCAGCCAACTGGCTGGTGTCGTTTTTTTTTTGCCGAAATCGAACCAGATACAGTATAATTTTTTTTCTGGACCTTTGCAAATAATCAAGTTCCGTTACTGGACCTATCCTGATTTAGTAGAGTAGCCCTGATGTAGGTTGTTCGTACTAGAAGTTGGTGTTGAATCTAAGGGAAAAAACGTTGATATGCAGATCGAAGGTGCAAATTGTACTGATGCTTTAAAGTCTAAAAAGAATGTACTTTTACTTCGATATGGAATTGGAGAAGTGTATGAATATACTGGTCTACTAACGATTTTACTTTATACTAAGTTATTGCATTGATTTCGCTGAAAAACTGCTAGAGTAGACACAGCTTTAGTTCTTTGTCACAATTCACAATATATACAGTAGCAATCATAATATAGCTAACTACTGGCTCATATATTTTAGTAAAATTGGACTCTGGGGGGAGCCCAGAGTCCCACACTTGAACATAATCGGACAAAAAAATTTTTTAAATTACCTAATGACGTCATCACACCATTTTTTAATCGTGGTTGTTTCGATATTACCTCATCGGATCGATAGGGCTTTTATTTTGGTGGCTATCCAGGCCCAAATAAACTATCTGTAAAAGTTTCAGTTTCAGGTTACATGTAATTTTTTCGCGTTAGGCCTATATTTTGTTTTCAGCGACTGAACCAAATATGAAGTCGAGAAATAGATTGTAAGAATAGCTCAAAATGACGGAGCGAAAAGCTGTGACGTTTTTGCTCGCTCCCCGAAGCAAGATCACTTTGTAATACGGCCCCAGTTAAAGTGGGTCGGAAGCCCGCGGGATTTCTGCATCGTAATGAAATGTGTGATGTCGTAAAAGTGGCTATGACATCAAAAATTTGATTGTGATGCCGAGGCTTCTGGTCCAATGAAACTAGACATGTGCACAGCAGGGAAAATGACTCGTCTGCTCCCATTTCCGACCACGTATCCCTTTAAGCAAGGATTTTCAGCACTGCCGGAAGTTCGACTTCAAACCAAGACTCGCAACCGCCTCGATTTGCGCGTTGCGCTCAGTTCGATAGAGCCATGCATTGAAGAAATTATGAAACGGTACACCCGATTGCTAAACTATCACAGCTTTCAAAGCAGAAAAATTTGCAAATTCTTCCGCTTTTAAAGCCAAAAAAGTAATGACTTTCTGACTTTACAGATGATCGTTTTGGATTTGAAAGCCAAATTACTTAAGTAGACTGGCGAGGGTAGGGATATGGTCAGGTTCAAGGGCGTACATCCCGGGTAGAGGGGGGATGCATTCCCCCCAATATTTTTTGAAGGGGGGATGCATTCCCCCCAAATATTTTTCGAAGGGGGATGATAATGCATTTATCACCCCCAATCAGTAATGTGCGCGTCATTGAAAAAAAATGACGGCGTCAGCGTCAATTACCCATAATGTTAGCGCCGTCAGCGCCAAAAATGTTAAAATTGACGGCGTCAGCGTCAATTAAATTATAAACAGTGATAGTTATGCGAATGGAATTAAATTTTACAGAATCAAAATTAAACGATTGTGCTTCTTACACAATTACTCATAAGTGAATTTTCAAAAAAAAAAAAATACCACACATGGTTGTAATTTTTGTTTTTCGGCTGTAACTTTTCTTGTGTTGAAAATAGAGAAAACTTGCTTTTTAGCACAGATAGAAACATGGTATTTCCGCAGATTTTGAGCCATATACCATTACTCTTCGACCAGTGGTTATCGAGATGTAAAAATTGAGTCGCGATAACATTTTGGGGGGTAGGCGGCTAAAAAATAGGAGCAACCCCCCAAAACCGAATTTTGAAGAAGTTTTGGATCATTTGCCAGAATTTGAAAACTACCCTTTTTTCGATTCCAAAAAAAAATTTATTTCCACCCTAACGTTCATAGCCACAAACTCTTGAAACGAGGTGACGTGCGAAGAAGAACAGCGGTGGGCGGTCTGAGGGCGGAGCCGGAGCCCCCCAGAAGTTGACACGATATTGACGTTTTAGTTGATGCTGCAATGATTCATCACTCCCAATAATTTTTACAAATGTACGCCGCTGGTTAGGTTAAGATTAGGTTAGGGCTACCCTAACCCGAAGTGGGACAAAAGAACTTTTACTAAAACTTTCAAACTTGATCATGTTCGGCATATCAATAACTTGGCTTTTAAAGACTAACCTAACCCTCGCCAGTCTTTACTTAAGTACTTTGGCTTTCAAAGCCAAAACGATCATCTGTAAAGTCAGAAAGTTATAACATTTTTGGCTTTGATATGACCAGGGGCGGCTCCAGGGGGGAATGTGGGGGTTGCATCCCCCCACCAGCCACTTTCAATAATGCTTTGGATATATAGAGTTTTTCCATAAATATGCCTGAATCGACTTAAGCACGCATAATCGAATCAGCGCGAACAAAATGCATCAAAGCTCATTTGGTGAAGCACCTAAAATTAATGGCCAAAAGTATAAACAAATTTTACCTGAAAATTGTTCAAAAAGCATCACACTATGTATATTTTCAAAATTTTTCGGGGGAGGATGCCCCCGGACCCCTTTAGTATCGTTTTTGTTATTTAAGTTGCTTAAAATTAACTCTGCCGAAAAACCTACGTTTGAAAAAGTGACAAAATTTAAAGCCCTTTCCCTGAAAAATTTTCTGAATACGTCCCTGACGTGAAACATTTCAAAGAGCTTACTTACGCCCACTTCCGGGTTTAAACGTCCTTATAATTAGTTGACATTCAACCTAATTCAAAATTGCATTCCCTCCACCAAAACTTTCTAGATTCGCTCCTGGATATAACTAGTTGTCTGAGTCTTACCAGAATGAACAGAGAAGTGCTAACATTAAAAAACATTTTTCTAGATTTGGGCCGTGAAGTGATCATAAAACTGAGATTTGGGTCGCGCTCAAAAAAGTTAAAAAACAAATTGCGTCAACCGATGGTTTATTATAACAATGTAATTTAGCTCATCATTGATCAAACGCTACCTACAATAATAAGAAACAAGAATTTACGGAAAACCGCCATGATGGTAAAATGTCAGAGCATCCTTGATATAATTTTGCATAATTGTAGGCTTCATACGTGTAATGTCTCGTAAGACGTCATCGACGTGATAGGCCTACCTACATAGCAGTTGGTGCAGCCTGTTATGGACTGTGCTCACTACTCGACTTCAATCATCGGAAACTTTCTGTGCACTTGCAAAAGGACATAAAATTTGCTCTGGACATCGGTGGTACCGGCGTAGCGAGAAATTGAAAAAAAGGAGGGTGGGTGGAGCATAAGCTGCAAAAGCCATCAAAAGAGTCTAGTATAGACTTATTTCAGTCACTTAGCAAGATTTAATCTTTTTTGACCAAAAGGCGAAGTTAAAAGGAGGGAGACGTGGCACAATCCCCCCTCATTCACGCTCCTGGTAGACATAAACAAGCGCAGGTCTAGATCTTCTTTCGAAACGATTTAGTTTCATGATTTTCCTATAGGTCGTAACCCTAACGTAACCAGGATTTTGCGATGGAGGAGGTTTGAGAATGACATCACATTTGACCATACGTTTTTACAGGAGCGGATCCAGAAAGTTTTTGTGGGGTAAATGTAATTTTAAATCAGTTTGAATGTTAACTAAATGCAAAAACGTTTATACCCGTAAACTGGCGTAAATAAGCTCTTTGAAAATGTTTTAAAACATTGTTGAAAATGACTGGTGGGGTAATGCATACGCAGCATACCCCACATCCCCCCCTGGATCCGCACCTGGTTGTATAATAACAAAAGATGGCCTCAAATTTTTATAGAGTTGTTTTAAACCAGAAATACCGAAGGCAGTTTAGACACGATTGTCGTAAGGAAGTCAAAGGAATGCTTTCTGGTGGAACTGGTAAAACGATATTAAAATGTTAGTGATTTAGTTCTTTTTTGAGCTTTAACAGTACGTACATCATTTTTACTTGAAATCGTTTAGCCTTTTTTCTATAGAGGTCTGAGGGGCCGAGGGCAGTTGCATGTACAGGAGCGGCACTGCCCTGCTAATAAAATTGCGACATTGGTTCATTAAGCAGAACGGCAAAGAACAAAATTCAGGAAAGAACGCTTGTTATTATGACAGTCACAAAACCAGATTATCAATGACAAAGTATCAAGCACTTCGAAATAAATATCAGAAAAAGAAATATGTTGGACGTCATTTGAGACTCAATGGGGGGTTTGTTACCCCCCTCCCCCCCCCCCCCCCCCGAGGCTACGCCACTGGGTCGTAATAATGCATGGACATTGCGTTGGATCGTAATGATGCATGGGCATGGATTTTTAGGGGACTGCCAAAGTCCCGTTTGAATCTGCCCCTGCACATAGCTAACTCGCTATATGAAAGTTAATTTTGCTTTTGTACTTTTTAGGTAGACCTACCAAAAATGCTTCAACGAATGCTACCGCTCTTAAAGTTGCATTAAAGTTTCATCGAACAGTCTGCTATTTTCAATTAGTCAACTCAACATGATGAAAGTTTTATTTGCAGGTGATATACGAAATCATTTAAAAATGACACACGAAGCAACTTTTTAACAACATTTACCATGGTATATTCGGAAGATTAAAAAATGCGTCAATGGCAAACAATGATATTGTGAGAGCAATTATACGATATATTATCCACCGTTTTATGTAACCCTGGAAAAAAGCAATTTTAATCAGTGCGCTGGAAAATAACATAAATCAAAACTGTACATGTTCACAATTAGTAGCCTACTATCGTTAAAAAAGAATGAATGTGAAGACAAAGAACAGCAAGATAGCTAAATTGAAACAGTACGTGTTAGAAATTAGTACTTCTGTTACGAAAAATGCGCCTATATGCAGTAGCAAGTACGACGGACGAGGCAAGCGCTTTCGTGGCAAGTGTCAAAAAATGGAACGCTTTTCCAAATGAAATTAAATCTTTAGAAATCAAACGTTTCAAGATACAACTAAAAAATTTCTCTTGTCCAATTATGATGATTACCAAAATAATTATTTGCAACTATAGATTCGAGTGAATTACTGATGGTCTGCACTCGGCAATAGCAGTTGCAGGCTAAGGTGCTGCGCATCTAAGATTACCTTGGTCGCCCAAATACAACAAAGTCATTAAACTAATCGACAAATTAAACATCTCTCACTTTAATGACTAATATATATTACACCGACATTGGGTGGCTGCTTGACTTGATGACCCCACGGTCCTTCGCAGCTTCCCAGTCGTAAATTGATGTAATATTTATTATATGCAAATCGTGTTGTTTATAGTGCGACAAAATGAATCTGTTCTGTTCGTGCTGTACAAAACTAAGCAACACTTCTATGTAGCAGGGGGTGTACTACCAAAAACTTTTTTTTTGCTCAGTCAATCTAAAGGCAAAAAATACGAAGTAAGTGAAATAAAAAAAAACATGATTATGGATCGAGCAAGGCTGAACGTGAGAGTAAAAAAATTTCAGAGTTGTTTACGGAGCTAAAATATTTAGTCCCAAATCGCCCTGGGCGAGAAACTTACCCCAAAAAATTGTATGGCCCATTATTTTTACGTAAGACCAAACAGAGTTGAATTTGGCGGGGTATATCGATCGCAAAAGATAAATAGCGGCCCAGCTATACTTGCAAGAACGGTAAGTTTATGTTCTGCTGTTCTTTAAAACGATTAACATGTAGGCCTACATTGTACAAGATGTGACTCGTCTTAATCTATACTCTTAACACGTAAGCAAGTCCATATAGTTGAACTACTTTTGCAGCTGACTTAGTGGAGGCCTCCTACTGACTACTGCGCAGATTAAGCCTACAGTAGGATGACTTTTCGGTAATGGCTGTGAATATTTAGCGCAAATTTTCAGCCGATTTGCTTTTTGCCATGAGTGAAATGGCACTTAAGGCAAGCTTGCTTCGAGGCCATGCCGGTGCTTAAGGCTGGTTTACACGACTAGCTGAGTTGAGCTTAACGTTAGTTTGTTTTATTAAAGCTGACTTACAACAGTTAAATTCAACTGAATTTAACTGTTGTAAGTCAGCTTCAATAAAACGAACTAACGTTAAGCTCAACTCAGCTGGTCGTGTAAACCAGCCTTTAATCAGCTTTTTTAAAGTATACAATCAGTAAGGCAAATTTTGCTGCAATAAAATCGTGAGAAACTTGCATAATATTTTTAACAAAAGTTTGATTAAATGATGTTTAAATGGCTTGGCAATTTAACAATTTGGCATACAGTTTTTGGTTGTTGTTTGGTCGGGTCATTTCCATCACTGCGTTTGCAGTAGGCCACTTTGAATGAGAGATTCAAAGTACGCAATGTATTTCCAGCTGGGTCTTACTGGTTACTTTTTGGCAGCATGTTTTTTGAATCACGCTTTCAAATTTTGAGCAATACTTCATAAAAGTTGCAAAATAAAATTCTGGTAAACAGCTACAAGACGAGTGTATAAGGAAGCAGCGAAAATTTGTCTTAGTGGGGTTGATAAAGCGACCTTTCAAAACAGAATTTACAAGATTTTTACAGTTAAAAAAATTGTGTTACGATGACAAATTACGCTATGTAATATTAAACTTGTAAATGCTGCTGAATTTCACAGCAGTTACTGCATATGGCCAACTATCAGACGCTTCTACAGCAAATGAACAGGCGCAGCCTAAATGTAGTTTTGATTTTGCCAGGGGCGGATCTACGATTTCTGCTGGGGGAGGATTTCTTATACGATTTTACGGCATGTAAATGATGTAACATTAGATTGCCATTGACAGCACTTGCATTTGTTTGCTGTCGTTATAAACGCTCAAGAGTGGAGGTGCTCACCCAACCGCCCCCCTTTAGATTCACCCCTGGCTGTTGCAATGATAGATGCTACAATATACATAACCATAGTTTACATGTTGTTCACTAACGTAAACTAAAGAATGGTGAAAATTTAAGGTGAGACCTTTGCTAGTCCTTACAAATCTTACATTTTATGCTTCTAAAGGTGCGTTTTGCGAAAAGCGATGAGCTGCAGCGCGACAGCAGCTATAATGCAAGTAAATACAGCAAAGTTTTGCGTGGTTGGTGAACAGGAAAATAAAACAAACAAGATGCTAAAAAAATGAACTGTCGCGTACCGCACGTCTCAATAAACGCATCGTTATGTTTGCAGGTCGTAACAACTCCTTTGAAGGAACAGTTTTAAGCTTCTTCAAGTCGGTCTATTATAAGACCATAAAATGTTTCAGGTCGTCTTCCTTTGGAGTGGTATCTCCATCCAATATGCTTCTTACAATTGGTACACTCACTGATATGCCATTTGTAGCCTTCAAACCACGTAGCTTCCAAGTATCCCTAAACACATACATTTTCTTTAGTTGTTAAGTATAGAAGCTTTTGGCGACGCACATTTGCATGCTTTATCAGCCGAGTTGGTTGACTTCACTGGAGAGCATTGCGTAAGAAGGCGTAACAACATCTTCTTGCATTATGAAGCATTATATTAGGCTTTGTTCATTCCTATTGGGAACCTTCATTTTTTAAATACATTAGAGTTGTGTTAAATTTAGCCTCTTTTTATGTGGACGCGGCGGTAGCTTTTGGCATCACTAGGATGACATCGTTACAGATTTCTTGTACGGGGCTTCAGAAGCGGATAAGTGAGACTGGGTCGCTTAATATGACTCAAGCAACACATCTCGCTTAATTAATTTACAGCTCAGATGGCCGAGGGTTAGAGCATCCGCCTATAGAGCTGTACACTCTGGTTTGATTACGAGTCGGGTCAAACCAATGACTGTAAAATTGGTACTTTGAGCTTTCCTGTTTGAACGCTCAGCATTAAAGGGACAGTGTGGGGAGCTAGCCGGCAAGTTTACTAGTAATGCCATTGGAGAGGCACATAGCTGGATTCCCCCATCTTGGTGTAGTAGACAGATGGCCAGTAAGTTTTGAGCGAGCTCGTTATAGCGCTTTAATCGCTTTCTCGTGATAGAAGGATAAATATGCAACTAAATTTTAATTATTTGGTGTTTAACATCAACCGTCTTTATTTCACAGTCTCATCACTCAGCAAAATTAATGGTTTTAGGCTGGCCGTAAGCGCCTGTAACGTCATAGTAACTAGAATATCTACTGGGTGCTAGAGTGCCTAAAATGAACCCATTGTAATGCATTGGACCCTAGTACCTTACTACCAAAACAGTTCGCCGTTATTTTAGTTGCAGAATAAAATTACTCCAACTCTCCGGACCGAGTAGTGGATAACGACATCGCTAACAGCTCGGTAAGTCTTGGGTTCTCTTCCCAGGCCGGTCAAATCGGACACTGTCTCCAGCGACTCGCCAGCGCTGTGACGTTTCTCTGTTGTCCAGGCGCTAAGCCGCGGAGATGGGCTTCGTTGCACGCTTCGGTGTAATTTGCTGCGTAACGAGAATTTTAAAAGGAAGGGAGGCATAAACTGCAAAACCCTCAAAAAATATGGTATGTCTCAGTTACCATGCAATATTTGATTTTTTTTACTAAAAGGCAAAGTTAAAAGGGGGAGACATGGCACAACCCCTAAATTAGCCCCTGTGCGCAATACTGCGAGTATACTGAAGATTTGAATTTTAAATAACGTAAAGGTTTATTTTCCGTATACCTGGGTGTAGTAAGTGACAGATGCTGTACAAAACGTGACCACATTGAAGCGGTAGCCATGTGGGTTTCTGAAACGTTGCACTGCCACCGCTTTATGCGATCCCAATGTTTGTCGTGTTTCTTCTTCCTTTAAATACGATCGACTCGGAATATGATGCAGTTTATCCAAATTAACAATAGTAGCTTTACAATTTTTGCAGTTCAGTTTTTCTGAAAATATGCAAGTCACAAAAGAAGCAAAGCATCAGCGAGAACGACGAAACAACGGCAACTTCCACAACCGAATATAAATTTGTTTAGTGTTATGTTGTCATGTCGCTTACTCTTGTTGCCCTTATGAGGTGTTTGGTTTGTTAAAATACAATCCGTTGGGTTGGCGTATTGGTAAAATACATTGTTATCGGCGCGATAGGTTTTGGGTTCGATTCCGGCGGTCCGATCGGACACTGTCGCCAGCGCCACGCTCCGATGTTTCTGTGTTGCACATGCGCTAGGCCGCACAGATGGGCTCCACTAGTGGTTACATGCTTCGGCGTAATACTGCGAATACAATAAAGACTCAAAAATCCGATTCGTCCATATGGACTTGAAAAACCGGTCAAATCCATGTAAACGGATCCAGAGAGGAATATATCGCATCTTTTAAACGACCATAGCTGCAGTCAATTATATTTGCATGACACTATATGAATTTCGATCAGCGGTTCCCAACCTTTTTTTTTCTTCATTTCCCACTTTTGATGTGACTGACCTTCATTACCCACAACATGGATGTTTTAAACCATGGCTTTGGTCGAAGAGCAAAAAAAAGATCTTCGCGCTCGCAGATGTCCTATTTTTCCCTAAAAATGTCAGTAAAAACGAAAAAAAGGTTTTCACGTCCGCAGATGTCCTATTTTCTTTTGAAAATATTAGTGCACGGCAAAATTGGAAAAAAGGTCATTTCTCTAAGGAACGGGACAGTACGTGTTTCATTCTTCAGGATGAGTTCAATTCTCCACCTGAAAACCTTAAGTTTCCCACTAGTGGGTAATTCCCTACCGGTTGGGAACCGAGGTTTAGATGTGCAATGTCGACGCATTATCACGTAGCCTAAGTAGCCACCCTTCGAAACAGAACCCCTGACCCCGTCCTAGCGCCGATTGAAATGTTTGAGTCGTAGCGCTGAAAAAATCATCACACAATGTTGCTTATCGTTCCTAAAGTGGTATAGCCTATGTGCAACGCAGATCGAACGACGCACATGGTTGCCGGCAGTACAAATCTCGATCTGAACGTAATGAAACAAACGTTGCGATCAAATCAACGCAGAAGCGCAACTTTTATTGAGTTTTGAGTAACTGCTGATGTTTGATTGAAATGAAAACATCAGAACTTTATCTTCACATGCTCTTGAGATATGGATTCACAACAAACGAATAAGCCTTGTAGCTTTGGTAATCGACCCTTCTCTTTATTGCATTTTAGTTCGACAAAACGATCAAACACAGACCGGCCAGTAGTGACTAAAAACATTGTTATCGTTTCGATAGGTCTTGGGTCGATTCCCGTGCCAGTCAAACCTGACCGTATCGCCAGCGGTACGTCATCGCTGCGACGTTTTCTGGAGTTTTGTAATTCTGGCTCCAAGCAATGGAGATGGGCTTCTCCACTCGTTACAAGCTTCGACAAAATACTGCGAGTACAATGAATATTTGATTTGATATCGACAATCGGACTTATTAAACGTACTTGCAATCAGGGTAATGGTGTATTTATTCGGAAGCACATAAGGATCAAAAAGCTTTGTAACAATTTCTTCCTTTGAAACGAAACGCTCAAAGAGCCACGACGATACATACGCAATTCCTCCCCATTCAAAGTCAAGTTCCTTTGAATAAAATTAATTCAAAGCAGTAATTTAAATTGACACCTAAAGCGGGAAGACAAAGATTTGACTTAAGTGCTTGGATTTCCTTTATGGAGTTCGATGTTAGTGTATTGTAGGGTTTTCAATTTAATTTTAATTGCTTGCGTTGGACGAAAACAATTAATGTGCATTTTGTAGCAAACAAATAATTGGTAAAGTATGACGTCATTTTTACAAAAAACGCTACTATATAAGATGCAGAGGCGGATTCAGGAGTGGGCTGTAGGAGATGCATCCCCACCACCATCCATTTTCAACAGCTTTTTTTTGGCGAAGCCTGATCTGAAGTAAGCATAAAACCTTCTTATAAAATAGGGCAATTTTTGGTCCATCATAATCCTTCACCCCCCGATCTCAAACTTTCTGATGACTACGCCCCTGTTTTGCGTTATTTTTCTGCGCATAATTTTAATTGTGGCCCTTTTTGTTCAAAGTTTTACAGCAATATTCTTACCGGTTCTTTTGTGAAACCGACCGACAATTCCTCAAAGAATGGACTTTGGTCAACGAGAGGTTGTAATTCAAATCGAAGTCGACCATCGAATGAATTAGCGGTAATGCCTCCCTTCAGAAGATAAAATTTACTGCAAGACACCTTGCACTGTCCTTTGTATCTAAAAGCAAGTAAACATTTTGGCGCATCACTTTAAGTTGGAACCAGTCGGTTGGCGTATTGCTAAAAGATATCGTTATCGGCGCGGGAGGTCTTCGGTTTGATTGCCAGCCTGGTCAAATCGGACACAGCATTTATCGCTAATGGCTCATCACCGCTACGTCGCTTCTTCGAAGCTGAGTTGTCCAGGCGCTAGCTGTGCAAATTTGCTACATCATACGTTACACGTTTCGGCGTAGTCCGCCAGTACTATGATGTAGTTTGATTGTGGAGCGAATGAGCGAAAAGAAATCACTTGTTTCCGACCAGCATAATACTAAAAATTTATGAAAAAGTTTTACTGGCGAGGAACTTTGACTCTTCTTGCGTTAGCTCAAAGATGAACAATTTGCGGAGAGAAGAGAGTTAAATTTTTAGAAATTGTGATGCCGGTAATTTGTTTTTTTTTTTGTCAGGTTTGTTTCAGAAACACTACAGTTAATTGTCTTTTTTCGATGTTGGCCGTTTGTGTAACGATTAAGGAAGTATTGGGCAGATTCATAAAAGCTTTGAGAATATTTTGGAACTTTGTTTAAACAGTTTTAGCTTTTTTAGGCCAAATCTGGTTTCCAAAGAATTTGAAATCTAAATGGAATAAACACAAGTAACTTAAATCCATAAAAGAGTAGACTACTAGCAAAATTATTTACTTCACATCCAAGTCTATGACGATTTTGTGGGTTTGATCATTGTTTTTCTCATCCTGCACTCTGACAAAGCCAATGCGTGGATGATCTTTCCCCAACACCAAATCAAAGCTCAAAGATATTGGCGATGTTTTGTTCACCAAGTCGCTTACCTTTAAAACATCACAGATCACTTGGCTAGCAAATCAAAGCATTTTTTTTCGTATGAGATGCACACTCCGCTTGTTAGTCGTTTGTTAAACTGAGCCGCCACGGCGGGCAGACTGCATGGCCCAACTGGAAATTATCCTTCTTTTTGCCAGGAAGCTACTGACGCTGTGTAACGAGCTCGCTTAAGAGTTGCCGGTTCTCTCTCTCCACCCTAAAATGAGGTAATTCCGTCTAGTGTTTTTTTTCCCAACGGTTACACAACAAGCGAACTTGTCGCCTTGTTCTCCCTCAACCGACACACTGTTCTTTTAATGCCGAACGCCAAGCAGATGGAGGAGCTATGAATACACATTTAGTGTGACTTGTGATTTGGAATGGAATGGGATTGAATCTAAGTAACTTGGAATTGAATCTGAGTCCACCGTTTCAGAAACAATTTAAACAAACGTTCTACAATATATCCAGTCGGTCTCTAATCGCACTTGGTGAAATAATTACCACAAGCAGCACCAATGTAGCAACGGTTGTGACAAATGCGTGTCCTGACGAAAAAGTAAACAGTACATTCAAACTAACATCTAGCTCAGTGCTCCGCAACCGGTGTGCCGCGGCACACTAGTGCGCCGCGAGGCGATCCTAGGTGTGCCGCGGAATAATTATATTTTGAACCACTAATCTGAAAAAAAAAATGAGAAGAGTGTATATGGGTTCCCGATTTATTTCAGAATTGCACCGATCTATCTCAAAAGATCTTTTTGAAGTTTTGCTTAGTAGTGTAAGGATTATCATCACTTTAATTAATCTCCACATTTTTCTCGTATTGCATAACTACCAAGAGACTCGCACGCTGTACAACAGATTATTGTTGTTAGCAACCGAACCTTTTTCGTACATGTATCTAGATTTCCCCGCATTCTTGATGATAAGGAGCGTTTTATTGCCAATTACGAATTATTCACTTAGTCTTGGAAGTATAAACATAAAAAATTCCAGCTTTCACTAGACGCGTCGATCCCGTTGTGCTAACCTTTGACTAACCTCAGGAAACCGCTTTTGTTTCATTTTTCTTCTCACGCAAGCTGTAAGCTGATATTACAACTAACTTTGCTTAATTTTGAAGTGCGAGCAACCTTGAACAACGTTAACCCTAGGGTGCATGACTTTTTTTGTGTCTGTTACTGCATGAAAGGGTCTGTGAGACTCTGCGTCCGAAAACTGGGTTTAAGAATGACTTCAGTTACATTATACGGATAACTTGGTAATTTTAGCACGGAATGTAGTATCTTCATACATCTGTTTGTGAAAGGGCGTTGCAACACCTAAATGGGTGGTCAAAAAGGGTTGGCCTGCCTCGAGGTCATAAATGGTGATATAATGTCCGGAAGAATAGGTTTGGATGCTCTTCCGTTTTTTATATATTTTAGTATGTTCATGGACTAAATTTCATGGATATAATACGTCCGAAAGAGCTCCCACCTAAATTCTATCAGTTATTAATGATAAAAGGTTAGAAAAGGCGTTGTTAAAGTCCGTTTCCGGCAAAAAGTCCGCTTTTGGCATATAGGTTGAAAAGCAATAAAGGCAACTGCACTGAGAACATAAATACTAACACCGGAATACAATAAACATGGGATGCAAATAGCTTAAAAGGAGGAAAAGCACAGCCGCAGTAAATCTTAAAACTGCACGGTACGACAACATAGGTTCAGCTGGGCTCAACCATCAGTAATGTAAGCAAGGCAGTAGGCCATTTTCTTTCAATTTTGCACTTCCTTGCTTACACTACCGATGATGACAGCTGAATCTGCGTTGAAACGTCCAGTTTAGAGATTTACTGTGGCTGTACTTTTCCTCTTTAGTCTTAGACCGCTTTGGATAAAATGCTCATACACAGTTGAGCAGTTTTTACCAGAAATTGGCAGTGTTTTACGTATAACGGACACCCCTGCAGCAGTAAGCAGTCTTTCTGTTGGGATTATGATCAACAGTGATGAACGGAAACTTGCTAACTTGCTTGAATAAAGCTCTCGATTGTAATCTTTTCGTACAGCTAGAAGTACTTTATCTCGACTATATGCGATCTTATAGTACCTAAAAATGTCGAATTGTGTTTTCTCAAGACCCTTGCAAGGGATAGGCACGTGCAAAAAAATCATCATCTGCAGCAGCATTTCTGCCTTCCGTGACATGTCTTGTTGCATTCATTGCCACATTTTCTAAACTGCTTGGCCCGCGATCAGTTGTTTGATCCTTCCCGGCTTATGTAAATGCGCACGAATTGTAATATGATTGAGCATCAGCTAGCGTTCGGAACTTCCAACCATATTTAGCGGGCCTTTTACATGTATATTGAATGTTACTAAGGGTATCTGCTTCTAAATGGTTACAGCTCCTTGTCAACAGTCATGAGTTGTCGTTGTCTTTGCTGGCAGGCCCATCATTTTCAGTTTGCTTTGCCTCAGTGCAATACAGAACCGGCGGCAAAGCAGTCGACTTAGGGGGGCCAAGCGTTTATTAGGGGGGGGCCAAAGTTTGAAATCAAGCATAAAAGCCGCTGTCTTCAAAAGAGTAAGTTTGTTGATTGGGGGGCAGACCCCCATGGCTTCCCCTCGGCGCCGGCCCTGGTGTAATATGAAAATTCAACCGAATTGGCCGTTTTTTTTCTGCATACAAAACACAGAAAGTTCACTTAAGGCAATCGTCCCTTTTACCCTATTTTTATTAATTGAAACTGCTTCTTGTGGGGCGTTTCACAATATCCAAATAAGGCAATTAGACATTGTTGTGACAATGTCTATTCCTTTTGATGACAAAATATAAAAATCTAACGTGTTTCACAGAAGCAGTCGCACTTTTTCCATAAGAAATCGGTAGAAGTCTGAGAGACGCTCGTCATGCAGTAATGTAATAAGTTCAATTATTTTTATTTCTAGAAGTTGCTTTGTTTCGAGATTTGGTAATCACAAAGTTCAGCCCAAAAAAATAAAAGTCAGGAAATTTGGGGTTCATTGATTGAAGACTGCAGGAGCTACGCAAGACCAAACACCGTAAAGGGTCTCACTGACCTCTTCATGCACTCTAGGGTTAAGGCGGCTGCACACTGAGCTTGTTGCGATACGCCACGACCAATGCGATCACGTTTGCGTCAAGTCCTGCGACTGCCAACGCCCAGTTGCCCACTGCTGCAATTTTCTTACGGATTTGATGTAACAAAGCATTTGGCTTTGTTACATTAAAAGTATAACCATTATTTTTTTGCAATTAACTCAGTGGTCGGCAACCACCGGGCCGCGGCCCGGTGGCCGGTCCGTGTGAAGTTTGTTACCAGTCCATATGCGTTTTCAGAATAAATGCTTTGAGTTTAAAACATTTTTATAACGTGAGACGCAATTTTGGGACGTTTTTGTAAAAATGCTAAATAACTCAATTCTGGTGACCCAGTATGGCAAAGTTACTCAATATCACAAAACTAGGCCTAATCAAATTGAAAAGTCAAATTTTTTAATTGAACAGCGAACATTTGATTATGCTGTCATTTTATCGTAAATCTTTTGTAAATCAAACAGCGCTTGGTTAAGAGAAAGAATATCGTTAAGAATCAGGTTTGAGAAGCTACTATAAAAAAATTAAGCAATGCTGCTGCAGCAAGATTGAAAAAGTTTAATACTCTGGTCAGAGTAATGCAAGATCGAGATTATCAGTTCTGAATAAATATGAGTGTTTTATTGCTTAAACATTTTTGATTTTTAAAGGCCGGTACGCAAAAACAATTCAGTTTCAAACCGGTCCGCTGTGCGAAAAAGGCTGCCGACCACTGAATTAACTCGTAACAATATGATTGGATCCGAAATCCTTTTTCTGTTGATGCTGAAATTTCAACGCAAAAATTATCATTGCCTATTAAAGAAAACTTTCTTGAACTGCGAAATGACAGAACACTGCGATTGAAATTCCGTGATATTACTCTCGATGAATTTTGGATAGCTGTTGGAAAAGAATATAGGCAAATTTCGGAAAAAGCTCTCGAAATTCTTCTCCAGTTCTGCACCACATGTTTGTGTGAACAAAGTTTTTCGACGTTGGTGTTGATCAAAAATGACAAACGATCATGCTTGAAAGAAATTGATCGGGAACTTCGACTTGCCATTTCAAATATAGAGCCCAACACGCAGCGATTGAGCTCGTTACGACAACCCCAAGCATCCCATTGAACTGCTGATCCCATTGAACTGTAGTTATAGTGATTTGATGAGTAAATTTTCTGCGCTTTTTTGCTGAGGTGTGCCGCAAAAATTTGGCCTTGTTTTTAGTGTGCCGTGAGTAAGAAAAGGTTGCGGAGCACTGATCTAGCTTGCTCTTATTGTCTCGTTTGTTATTTCATAACCATCACTTGCTGGTGTATTTTTGAACCAAAAACTTGAATGAAAATTTTAAGTCAGACTAAAACGTTGGATTGTTACCATGCTATTCAATTCCGAACTGCGGTGCTTGTTCACAAAAGTCCAAACTCGTTTCACAATGGTATTAAGCCATCCTTCTCTTTTACTTTGATAATTTACCTGCAACAATAAAACAGAAAGTTGAAAACTGGAAAAATACGTCTCCGAAATCGACCTTTATTGCGCCATTAGAGGTCGGTAAAAGGCGTCTCTAGGTCTAGTAAGCTTTGCGGAAGCAGTATACCTTTAAGTAACTAAAATGGTGTTTTGGCAGTATTTCCTTTTCTATAATAGGAAATAAAAATTAGCAATTCCGTAACTGAGAACTTCCTTCCGGATAACGCCTAGGGCTGTTGGGCTGTAATCAAACAATCAAATATTTGATTATTTGAAAATTTATATTGTTTGAAAAAATTATCAAATAATTTTTTTGCCGAATTTCAAACAATCAAACAATTTTATTCACTTGGAAATTACAGCTTTAAGACGTCAAAACACGTCTTGTGATGCGAGCATGAGCAAAGAGCATAACAACAGTGTGTAAGTGTGCATTGCACACCCATGCATCATTCCACATGCTGACCGCATAAAATCTGTTCCAAAGTGCTCAAAAAAGTCATCTCAAAAAAGTCATCTCAAAATTCATCTCAAAAAACTGAAAATTTGTGAAAACACCCTTTCACCATCTCCAATTGAAGCAGAAAGATGCTTCAGTGCTGCTGGACTATTTATTACTAAGTTGAGATCTTCCTTAAGTGATTCCATGATTGATAATTTGTGCTTCATGCGCTCGCATTTGCGCAATCAACAATTGTTTGATTAATTTGATTATTTGATTTGAATCGTCAAAAATTATTTGTTATTTAATAAGTTTAAAAAACCATGTTTGATAACAGCTCTAATAACGCCCTGTTCCAAATGCGCAAACCACAGCATTGATGCGTTAAAATATTAGACACGCTGACCGGAATATCATATGCTTCTATACTGTAGTGAAAGATAAGGATTGTACCGGTCGATCACAAATATCGATTGCAACTTTTTTCAAGGATTGTAAATCGACTCTGATCTGCAAATGTAGATCCAAAAGATTGTTTAGTCCATTAACGTTAACTCTTGTCCCACCAATGTCAAGACTGAAATCAACTTCACTTTCATCTTTCCACCTAAAAATCAATTCTAAAATAAATCGTCCAACAAAGTCTCTGAAGTTTTTAACCCTCTAGCTTGAATCTATAACTTCATCAGTGTAATGTGAACTCCCTCTACTATTATTTTGTTTTGGGGATTCACCTACAGTATGGGTCGATGGCAATTTGTTTCTCAAAGGAAAAAAAAACTGCTGGAAGAAGCAGTTGGCGTGACAGCGGAGCTGCGCAACCAACCGCGCAAAACGTGACGTTTGGTGCGACAGTTAAAAACTATCAATAAATTAAAGAGGTTGTTTTCAAATGATTGAACTGAATCTTCAACAGCAAATGAAAGAGAATTTAAAGTAAGGCTACGTTCACATGATGCTTCATTTCGCCCGCAACGAAAAAAATTCATATCGGTGAAGTCTACAGACAATGGAAGTGTTCACATGAGCGTGTCGCAATGAAATAGCCTTTTTTCCAATTCATTTCGGGGGTGTGACATTCCAATTCATTTCGGGGGTGTGACATTTCGGGGGAAATTCATTTCGGGGGTGTGATATGGATGTGAACGCTAGCGACTTGAAAGTAACCGAAAAGAAAGTTGGCTAGCTTTATAAAGATTGCCAGTTAACGTAATTGTGTACGCTTATTTGTTAAGCATATCATTCCACCACAAAAACGTTCTTTCCGGCTTCTTCCAAAATTTTCGTTTTACATTTAATCTAGAAAAGCAATTGCGTTTACTTTACAAAATTGCTGCCATAGTCTCTTCAGATATGGAGTGTGGAAGTGGTTATAAATAGGGGGGAAAAAAGTTATTAAAGTTATATTTTTTTGGTCGCGCAAAAACTTATAAAACCATAGGCGCGGAAAGTAGGGGGCCAGGGGAGCTCAAACCCCCCCTGGACTTTTTTAGCCCCCCCTGAATCATTTGAGCCCCCCTGACAATCGAAAAAATTATACACGGAGTGCGACGTGATTAATGCTCGCAACGTACATACTTAACGAAGCAAATATATTTCTATGGCGCTTTTAACCAACAAGGAATCACTATTCTTTTAAAAATCACTCAGCTATTATTCACTTGGTCAACGTGAAATCTGATAAAATTTTCAATGTTTGAAGTTCATTTTTAACAGTATTTTATATCAGCGTTCGCAAACCTTTACAGCAGTCATGGACGATGGACCAGCAGAAGCATAATGGCTGCCAATTCTTGCAGCTGCCAAACACTTTAGGCCAAACTACTCTGAATGCTCATGAAAGTCGTTACTGATCATGGGAATCACGCAAATCGTAGACGAAAATGCGTTGAAGTATAAAAAAACAGACCTCAATCCTTCACATGTTCCGAATTCCACCAAAATTTATGTAAAGAGCTACAAACAGATTTTCACTGCCCGGACGCGTTACATGAACTGTAAATGTTGGTGACCAACCTAATGTGTGTACATGCCAAATCGGCTCGCGATCGACAGCCAAGCATCCACAGATCGACCGGTAGCTTGCAATCGACTGGTTGGGCACCCCTAATCAAGCTTTTATGAGCTTGTGCAAGTTCTCTTTTCTGATTGAGTTTTTTAATGGTTTTGAATTTTTTCTACCTAATGAAGCAGCTAAATCACTACTAAAGTGGCACCGATGATTGTTACTAAAATTAAGCTAGTAGCCTACCTAAATACCTATTTCTACACATCTTCATTATGTTAAAAAATGGTTCAGTGCTTTATTTTAATCGTGTTTTTTTGTTATTTTTAACCTTGGTGGGGCATTGTTTGTTACATGTAACTCTGATCAGTTGGGCGATTCACGGTCAATAAAGTCAATTTTTTTTTGGAAGTAGATAATAACTTTAACAATGTGGAAACAAAATTTCACGGTCGTAGAATCAGTATTGATGAAGTTATAAAGTCAATAAATGTCAATTTTTTGTTTTTTAGATCAATTTTTTTTTTATTAGGTCAATTTTTGCCATCTTGCTTTTTTTTGCGCCATTCTACTTTACACTCAAAAAGAGATAACTCAGATAATTGAGAGATGGAAGTTCGTAACTGTTGGTGGTACCAAGGAGGTGTATGCTGTCGCCAGACTGTTATCGGTATTACAGGTTTACACATGCTTTATTTATTAATGTAATGTTTGATGTAATTTCATTGATTCGATTGTGAAGATCCGTTCAGACAGCTTTGCAAGATTGCAATTTTGGCAAAATTCGTGTATGATAAAATAGCTTTTCGTCGTGTTTTCATTTGTTGCACATTTTTGTCGCTACGTATCGGCAGTCAAAAACACTAGAATTGAAAAGACAATGCATTAGTTATTCGAACACACTTTGATGTTACAAAGGTTGCAGTACAGCAAATAGCGAAACACTTGAATACTACTCTGGATTCTGCGCAGTTACGCAGAGCAGTTAAAGTTTCTGCCAGAAAACGTGTGGCATTATATGTGCGTACATTATAATTTAAGCCAGGGATGCCGAACGTTTTTAAGTGGTGGGTCAAATATACGGTCGTAGACCGAAAAAAAAGCGGGTCACGGGTGTAATGATATTAATGAGGGGCTTGAACTAGGAAAGCAAAAAATCAAATAAAAAAAGGTCTTCGCGCCTTCCGATGTTCCGAATTCTGCCGAAATCTATGCGAAGAGCAAAAAATAGGTCTTCACCTCATAAATTCCCAGCTTTCCGCAAATAGGCTATTGGGTGTGAACAGCAAATAAAAAGTCTTCAATGCCACAGCATAGGCAGATAAACTTTTCATTATTTCGTAAATGTTAGTTACCGTTTTTTCCTACAGTTTTCGAAACTACAAGTGGGTCACTGAAATCTGCAAGTGGGTCACTTAGTGACCCGCGGGTCAGTGGTCCGCCATCCCTGATCTTAGCACTAACTGAAGTGACTTGGGTGTTTTTTTTTCTTATGGACTGGTTCTTTCATTTCATTGTTTCGTTAGGTTAATAAAGTCAATTTTTTGATAAAATAATGTCAATTTCTTGAGATTTTTATGTCAATAAAAAATTGCCCTACTGATCAGTAAAGCAAAGTTAGATCGGACAAATTTTGTTTGCCTATACTTTTCGGTTTTGTCATTGAGGTATTTGCATTTTACAAATGCTTGCACTCACAAAATGCTTGGTAATAATTCGTGCATAGTTAGAAAAGTCTAATGGAAGTAGGCCCTAAACAATCTTGTTTTCATTGATAAAAAATTATCTTGAAAAAATTCCGGTCACTTGAGCGGGCATGCAATTGATGTCTATCAAGACAGGTCAGCTGTGCGTCCTGCTCTTAAAAACGTACATTGGAAAAAAGGGGGGTCTGGGGGGCTTCGCCCCCCAGACGTTGACACGATCTTACTACTTTGAGCCCCCCTGTCCAAAAAATGTTCCCGCGCCACTGTGTAAAACCGATAATCGCGAAAAAACTAGGCCTACGTAGATGCGAGGTCTATTCATAAAAAGTCATATATTCTTTTTTAGGTCATAAAATATGACCATTGAGTTTTGTTATGAAATACGAATTATGAATTCCCGGTACTACCGTAGGTACAGTTCCTGTAGACTTTAAACTTGAAAATTTTATGTTAAAAAAGGAAAGGAGAATTTCAAGTTTTCGCGCCGACTTTCACGAAGTATTTGAAGCGACTTTTTCATTATTAGTTTAGAAAAAATTCATACAAAAACCATTCTGGAGATGAGTAGACCACATATTTCTCCAGCATTGTATGCCAAGTTGTTAACATACCATTCTACATCAGCATCATTCTGTAGAACGGTCATTTTCGATGTCAAAATCCATGATTCACGAAAACTGAAATTTTACCGTTGCACACGTCGCACTTTATTATAAAATCGTATTCAACAGTTAAATATCTTACTTGTAGTAAGATGCACATCTGAATTTTTTCTACTTGTTCTGGTTCAACATACATGTTTAGACTTACCATTAGAGATGTTAATTACGGAAAACTGCACAAATTTGCTGTTCTAAAAATAAAGTCATATGTTTCAAAAAATAAAGTCATTGTTTTCGATTTTACAGGTTATGAAAAAATTGCCCTAGTTATAAATTATAGTCACAAATTAATGCATTTTCGGTATAGTTTTTTCCAAAAACCTTTCTGCTAAAAAAAAAAACCTGAAGTTATGCCTATTTGGCTATAAGAATTGACCAAGAACACAAGTAAGAGAATCCAATTAATTGCAATAATTCAGGCTAACATTTTACATTGGCTAGCGCAATTTTTGCAGTAAATTGGAGTGACAGTCGTGGCAGCCACGCCAGAATTCGGCCACGGCAACGCCACTTGCAGGGTACTAGCGCAGACAATTGTATTGCCTTCAACGCGCTCCGTAAATACCGAAATGATGATTTCATAGATTCAACCACAGTATTTATAGTTCCGTTGCTTTCGCGGCGAAATGAAAACCAAGGAAAAATGCGCCATAAACCGGTTCAAACCAGTATTTTCATGTCGCTTTATTTTCATTGCGGGTCTCATGTGAACGTAGCCTAAGTTTATGATTTATAGGTTGGGAGCCATCCAATAAACAGGTCAAATACCATCGGCTCCGGTTGTGAATCGAGTCCATCACGTAGGATCAATAACGTGCACCTGGTCCCCCAGGTGGCATGAAGAATTTTTTTAGTGCCAGTAGCAGTCTATCGTGACAATCTTATACGAGTTAAGTCCAATCAATTGTTCAGACAGAGTTAATTCTCTTTTCGTCATAAAACCTGAACAAAATGAAGCAGCAGTTACATGAAATTCAAAGCCTTTTATATAATTCTGGGTCAGTGAAGCAATGCTGGCTTATTACCAACTTACGCTAAATGCAAATAAATCCACAGCTGGTCGTCGGGAATTGTTGGATCATCAGCCACTAAGATATTTTTCAAGCATGGTGCTCTTCCATTTATAGACACAGAAATCTGCAAATGAAAATCAGTTAGGGACTTATCATGGCATTTACGAAATCCGATGAACAGAGACCCGCATAGCGCCTCAGTAGTTAGGGGGGGGGGGGGCTTAAAATTTAGTTCTAAGCGAGTCCTCTTCAAAAGTATGCTATAAGCTATAACTAACACTTCTAAAGCAGTCTGACGTGTTTGCAACTTAAAAACCCTAGTTCAAATTCACATCGAAATTCCTGGGTCAACTCTAAAAATGATTCATTTTTGAATACTTGAAGGTGCTATTCAAAATCATTTTAGCATTATTAAAGGATTATGACGCCATATTGGTGCAGTGTAAAAGCTTAAGAAAACCACATATAGCTTACAATTAAGTTAGGACACTACAAATGGAGACATATTGTTATTATAAACAGGCTGTATTGAAATGAGTACTGGTGGACCAGAGGGTTACAGGTTATGTTACTCGTTCTAAGACCACAAGAGTTCTGGAAAACATACAATGAGAAAATTATAATAAACTGCTCATGCAGATCGTCGACAGCATGGTGCAGTGGTTAAGAGCGTTGTTGTTGCTACGACCATGATTACAAAGTTGATGGTTAACTCCAACCCAAGTCTCATAGTTGCGTCCTTGGATAAGATACTTCCTGATAATTGTCTCTGCTTGGTGGATTCTCACAAGCAGCAAAGTTAAGAAATCAGAAGCGAAAGTCAACCAGAAAAAAAAGACAACTCCTAAGCGAGTCTGGATTCGTCGCACGTTTTGTGCCTCCATCGTTTTCAACCGACAGGAGGATAAGAAATCATCGCAATTCATCAGCATCACTTACCACTAATACACGGATTTGTGTAGTAAGATATTTAGCTAGTTTGGGGTTTCTTTCCATTTTTTGTGTTGTTGAGGCCGCCCATTTTCGTTCCTTGTTTTTGTTTGCTGTTTTTCTGGTCGTTAAATAAAATAAACTACTACTGCATCTCATTTAACTTTTCCCAAACATTATTCACTCTGCCCCAATGGGATAATGAGAGTTGATTCCAACTATACATGTGCTTTATGATAATTTACTCCACTGCAACCCAATAAATGCTAGATTTTACTCGATCTGCAGGGATTCATTCAACTGCACCCCCAGAGTTATTCCAATCTTGTAAGCAACTCTTCACCAAATGGTAGATGACTTTGTAAAACAAAGAGGGCATCATCATCATCATCTAGTTTCAATCCGGTGTGTTTTGGCCCTGGTTGAGGGAGGCCGGATACACCTGATCATTCCCTCAACGATCATTCTGACTCCCTCTTTCCATTTTGTGCGATTTGCAGCTTCGTCCACCTCCAACTCAATTTTATTTACACTCTCTTCAACTTGTCTCCTCCATATCTGCTTTGGCCTTTATCGATTTCGTTGCCCATTTACTTCAACCATCAATGCCCTCTATAAAACGTTATCATCATCCCTCCTAACCACATGTTCATGCCTCAATACTCCATTCACCTTTGCCATTTTATCTAATGTTTCCTCCAAACCCATCATTTCCATTAACTCCTCATTATTCTTTCTATCCACTAATTTCACTCCACACGTTGATCTCACCATGGCTCGCTCTGTTCTTCTTGAGATTGCCATCTCGATTTCCCTCAAACATCATCTAAATTTGGAAATGATGAAGGTATTTATCACTCATCAGCTCGACTCTTCGGATCCTATTTTGGATTTGGCATTAATACGCAACTTGAATAGTGAAAGAGATGTTGGCACAATCAAGTACAAGTTAAGATCCCTGGAGGAAAGCAGTTGGCCATGCAGCAGCAAGTCTAGTGTAAAAGCTAAACTAGTTGATTTGGTAGAACTTCAATCAAAAGAAGGATTTAGTAAACATTACAAACTTTTGAAATCATTTTGAAAATTGTTAAAGTATGGAATGAAACACTGATAGATCTCTTAAAACAGGGGCTTTCGTCCAAAGTTAAAATCGATGATCAACGAACCAACAGTTTCTTTGAAACTTCGGATAATCATTTTCCAAGCAGAAGATGAAACTTACATTGTTATGTTTCTTAACAATGATGTGACAGCTTACACCAAAAGAAAAGTCATGTACCTACCACCAAGTTCGCTTTGCTCAAGGCACTTGTTTATCTCTTCCAAAATCTAGTGAAGTTTTTTGTGTGATTAAGAAGCACCATCGCTTAGAAACAGCTGCTGCGTATGCCAAGAACTTGAAAACGTACTGAACTGCTGTAGCAAAGTACTAAGAAATCCACTGCAACATGGCAGACTTTGATAAAGTTGCATGTTGATGAATTAGCATAGTAATGATGCGGGTTGGTTCTGCACTTTCATTACCTTATATGTTCAAAATCAGTAAAGAGCAACAAACTATTAGAGCAATTCAAAGTAAAAAAAAAAAAAGAGAAATTCGGCACTGACACACTTAGAATTAAAGTGAACGGTAACTGACCAGTGTATTAATTGCTATTACAACCGTATACCACCATGCTTACAAACTTATCAAGCTACATGTAATGAGATAAGTTTGTTCAATACCAAGTTAATTTTTATGTTTCATTTGAACAAGAGTTTTTAAGGTATATAGCAAATTTTTTGTATTTTTGTGATGGTACAGATTCATAGCATAATTTAAATAGGAACTCACTGGTGTCTGCAAAAAAAGTTGCAATTAAGCCCCCCTCCTACTGTAGTTCGTTTCAAAGATCGAGTTAAATCTATAACTCAAAAAAGTAGTTTTCACAGCTTTCCTGCTTGCAGTGATGGGCACGATAAATCTTTCTATACTAAAGCGATAACGATAATCGATAACTTCAACAAAGTTTTGAGCAATACCGATGATCGATAAATCTCAATTTTTTACAGCGATATCGGTAATCGATGAATTATCGCCGATAAATTTTTTCGATAAATGTTGCGGTAAATTTCCAATGTGTTTGACGAAGTTTTTTATTTGTAAGTCAAATTGCAAAGATGTTTTCCTAGATGTTTCAGAGAGCAGTTCACGGACTCTGCCGTTGCATTAAACAAAACAAAGAGAGATTTTTTTTTAACAGCAACAAGACTGAATTAACACACCGCGGATTTTTTCCAAAGCGCCAACTTACTAACTTTAAAGTTTAAAGTTTAAACACTGTGTGCGTAAAGAATTGTTTATTGCGGTAAATTATCGGAATCGTTTATCGTAGTCAAATATATTACAAAAGCGATATCGATAATCGATAAATCAAAACTATTTTGAGCGATACCGATAATCGGTAATAAATTATCGCCGATAAATTTATCTCGATAAATGCCCATCTCCGCCTGCTTGACATTAATCAGTAATCACAGATGGCGTGGTTAACATAGTCGGCAAGTTCACTTGTTGTGCCGTTGGAAAAAGAACTTATTGAGGTTTCCCATCTTTAAGTGCAGCAACTTGTAGAGGATGAAACTCTTGTCTTGGCATTTTTTTATAGCAGACTACATGCTTGGGTGTTGCTTAACGAGAAGAAGGTTAATATGCGTTAACAAATCCTTAATCATTACCGATGTTACTAGGAACTAAGTAATGTTTGGTTAATTTCGTCACATTTATCACACTGCGCAGTGAGTTACCTTACCAACTATGAAAGAGAACTAAAAGTTTGTTTACTGAGCGACTAAATTCAACATTAAAAACCTAACAATAAAGGAACAAGCTCACAAATATGAGTTCACGTTAGACTAATGAAGTTAAAACAGCTTGGTGCTGAAGAAAATATTTTTTATTTTTGTTTTGTTGCATATTTATCCTTCTATCACGAAAAAGCGACCAGAGTTGCCGACCACTTGTCTACTACACTAAGATGGGGGAATCCTGCCTTTTTCTAACGGCACAACAACTAAACTTGCCAGCTTGTGCTCCACACTGTCCCTTTAATGCTGAGCATCAAGCAGGGAAGCTACGAATACCAATTTTAAGTCATTGGTTTGACCCGACTTGGATCCAACCTCGAGTCTATACAGCTCCCGAGGCGGACGCTTTTACCACTCGGCCACCTGAGCTGTTAAAAATACGATTACGTTATTGTCTGTTCATAAGCTATGCACTGGGCCTGAATTACAACTCTGTTTATAGCAGGATCCAATAAGCACGTATTTTGTGCACTATGCATAGATCAGAATCTGAACCAAATTGAGCTGGTAATTTATTCATCAAATTAAACAAAAAAGCAGGTTTGATTGCCTCAAAAAAGTAATGTTTAGTTGCATACATACGTTTTCCGGAAGCGAATTCCATAAATAATTTTTCAAAGTCGGCCAAAGTATTTCAATGAATTTGTTCAGTAATCCCGTATTATCGTAATTTGGTGCGGAAATCTAAAAGACAGAAGACGATTAATAACTTATTTGCTGCGTTTCGGTAATTTTCTACCATTGCAAAATGCAGAATGAGATAAAATGTTACTGAAATTGGCCAGCGACATGGCATAGCGGTACCGCACGCAGTTGACAGATCCTATGTGACGGGTTCAATCATAACTGTTTGACTTATGTAACGGGTAGCTGCTGACTCGCAGAGCGCAAGCTCACTTCGCAGTCTTCCTCATTTGCTGTTGAATTTTGAGTTCCAATATAATCTGAAAATAGCTTCAGTTGTTTATTTATTTAGTTGAAGTTCTAAATCATTTAACTTCGACGATGGAAATCAGGCCTTGGTCAGCGCCAGCAAACTGAAGAAAGAAAAGTTTATTAATTTTCTTGATTAAATGCAGTTTTAGCACATTTGCACCAGCCACTTTTTTAAAAGGTTTACGTACCCGTGTAGTCTCCTTTATAGCAGAAAAGATCGATACTTGACCGATAACAACGGCATACAGGATTGATACATACATACATACATACATACATACATACATACAGTGGTTTTTGCCACATTGTCGCACCTATGTTCACCGTCAAAATGAAATAAACCGAAAAATTAGGTTGTCGCGTTGCGGCTTGCCGCGTGTCGGTAAACACGCCTTAAGTTTTTGATTGGTCACGGTTTTATTTCGAGACACAAGGACGTAGATCTCGGGAAAAAAAAAAGACTAACAAAGCTTCGAAATACAACAATTACAATCAGGAACGTGCGAAAACGCTTTCATACAATTTTTTAGTTTTCTTCGTGAACATGAGACAAATCTAAAAATTCATTCACCTTTGTTGATAACTTAAAAGATGAGTTATACTACACAACAAGGTAATGGTCTCTTTTGATGTAGTTAGTCTTTTTACTAATAGGCTTTACGGGTTGGTTTCGTGATTAATTTGATACCGGATAAATTATATTATTCAACAATGATGCCGATATTCTTTGACGGTGTAGGTAAAAACAAATTGAAGAAGTTGTTCAAATGAACAGTTCAAGAAGGTGCTTCCTAATTCAATGGAGAACACATTGAGAAAGCTGATGGTGTTGTGATGGGTCGCAGCTCATCTTGCCTTATGGCTGATGTTCTTATGAACCAACTAGTAGACAAAGATCTGTCGAAAACGCTTACAAATCATGAAACCTTTGATATTTTACCGGTGCTTGGATGAGTTCTTTGGTGTTGTTGAAACCGTAAAGTTGATTCAAAAAAAATTTTGCGGCAGCTTCAAAAAACATCCTAATATAAAGTTTACCACTGAAATTCAAAATAACAAATGTATGTATTTTTTGGTCGCTTCAATAGACAACAATTCAGCAATAGTTGCGACGAGTACATTTGGTAAACTCATGCACACTGCGCAAACACGGGACTATATTATTCGAAACGAAGAGGTTTGTACCACGTCGGTATAATTACAACTTGATCAACTAATTGCTCGATCGTGCATGCAGTATCTGTAATTCTTACGAAAGTGTTTTAAATGTGTTTAGATGCTGAGTCACCATGAAGAAACCTAAAATTGTAGAACGGCAGTTGCACAGTTGCCCTTTGTAGGTTGCACGAACGGAAAAAAGAGCTGTCCGCCGTGGTGAAAAAGCAGACATAAACACTGAACGGGGTTATTTCACGAAACACCTTTTATTAGAAAGGAAGGCTGAAGACCTTGATAAAATATGGGGCTGTACAAGCTATTGTGTTGTTGTAGTTCTGGCTATATTGGACAAACTAGATAAGATAGGCTCACGGATAAGACAAACTAGATAAGATAGGCTCACGTAATAAGATAGGCTCACGGAACATTTCAATTCGGATATATCCGAGGTGTGCCGACACTTTACGGACAATCTTAATTATAAAGTGGAGTTTGCTAAACCGGACATTCTCAGCAGTGATGGTGATTCTTCACGTTTACTCATTCTGGAATCACTACAACTGCGCTCCCCTTTATTTCTTTAATAAATATGATTTATCTCTTTTAGTCTTTTTACTAGCTTTTAGTTTATAACGTTATATTGCCTTACAGTGACTTGTTTGGGCTATGCAATAACTTACAGTTACTGTAGAATAGTAAATTCTAGTTCTTTCAGTTTTGTGCTATCTTGTTTTTGCGCTAATGATGACAGCTGAATCTATATTATCGAAATGTCCAAGCTTAAGAATTACTGTGACTTTTATTTTTCATCCGTAAAAAAACTTGGAAGCCGATTTTGCCTGCTATTTGCTTACCTTTGGCTCGTAACCGTGACTTTTTTGAAGAGGCTTCACTCCCTCACAGCGATCATTGTTCAGGACAGGAATCAAGATAGACTTCATGTATAATAGCAAAAAGAACACGCTAATGTCAAAGATTAATCGCGAAAATGCGATTCCGCTCCCAACATCAAACAAAGCTCCAATTAAATATGAAATCATATTTCCGATTGAAACTATATTTCCTGCAGTAGCCTAACAGTAATCAAAAAATTAGAAGCGAGTCAGTGTTTTATGTAAAATGCACGACACCGTATCGAAATGTTAATCTTTCTTAAAACCATGGGTGGACATTCCGCAATTTGATTTGAAGCCTAACTTACGCAATTGCGAAAACTGCGTTTTTACTTCAAATATCCTATACAGGCAAATTGCAAATTGAGATGTGATTTACCAAATTGGATGAAACGTCAAAGTTTTGTGATACTTCGCGAATTGATCTTGTCATATATTTTTGGCTTGTAGCGTTGCAGTGGCGGCATTGACTGAAGCAAATTCAATCCATTAAATCTTCATTATGCTCGCGGCATTACGCCGAAGCGTGTAACGAGTGGCGGAAATCATCTCCGCGGCTTTGCGAAAAGTCAGCAAAGCGTACGTTGCATCGGTGACGAGCCGTTGGCGACACTGTATCCGATATCGCCAACTCGGGAATCGAACCGAAATAGTGTTATTTCTGGTTATACTGTTATAATTTTCGAACGTCCGCTATTTCGTTTTGAAATTAACGAATCATGATATTTTAGGCTTAATCTAACGGCTTTTCAATGAGGGCAAAAACAAGAAACGTAAAAGTCAGGGGTACTGATGGGTGGCTCTAACCTTCTAATAATCTTTATTGTGGGCGCCTGAAAATGGTCGCCCCAGACCAGGGGGTACGGGGCTGCCTTGATACGGCCCTGAATACATCTGATTGAAAGTATTTTCTGTATTGATGGTGAACTAAATGTCATAAGCCAGTCAGCAGTTTTTGTTACGTTTTCCTTGAGCATCGAAACTTTCGTGAAACTTCTTCACATTCAGCTATCCTCTATATTTGTGACATGAAAATTAGCCAATTGTCTCTGATTTTGCGAAAAAATTAATTTGCCATAACGGCCAATTGGCGGAGTTGTTAACGACATCGCTATCAGTCCGGCAGGTCTTGGGTTCGATTCCAGGGCCGGTCAAATCGGCACAATGCCGCTAACGGCTCGCTACCGCTGCGATGTTTCCGCGTTTTCCAAGCGTTAAGCCGCGAAGATGGGCCTCGCCACTCGTTGCATAGTTCGGCGAGTGCGATGAAGATTTTATTTGATTAATGTGCGACCTCATATCGTGTAACGTTACGCAGAATTTAAAAGTTAGTAGCGAATTTAGCCCTCTTGAAAAGCACAAATGATATACGGCCAGCCTTATTTTGCCTGTAACCAACTTCTGCTCGCTTAGAACACTTTGACTTAATCAGCTACCATTCTAAACTGCATATAGTGAAGTCGATTCAAAAAATTAAGTTAAGCCGAATTTTAAAATAATACTGGATAAAAAAAATATTAAAAAAGCATATATAAACTAATAAAACTTTTCCAAACAACTCATTATACCAGTACGCTTAGAAACCTAACATTTCTTTCAAACCTTTTGATCAGATCAGATTTTTCTTGCTCACGTAAGACGTATCCAATCGATTAAAGTTTCAGGGTATTCCCCTCGGGACAAAAATGAACTGGAGAGTCATTATCGAAACAGGAAGTGTTGCTTGCCATGTGCTCGCTATGCTCAGCCGAGCGTATCAAACACACGAAGTGATTATTTTTACCTGCCCGTAACATTTGTTGATTTGCTTTATTTAATACTTCATTACTATTAAGTACAGCGTGATGGGATAATAGAATAAATCAATCATCTATTTTTACGTGCGCGTAAAAACAGGTGCTGGAATTTTTATATAAGCATGGCATTCTTTTTTGTTTGTTTTAATAGCATTGGCATTTAGGCATACAGCAATAAGCCTCTTCATTCTATTGGCTAAACTCTATATAATGGATTAATTCACCAAATCATGCATCGATCTTACTACCTGCTCAACTTGTGGCGCTGCAGAAGCAGCATTGTTTGAAATAGAACGAAATGCGTTTTTTGACGATTTTATTTACCGTCATACGGACATGGGCAATGTGCTCGCAATTGCTATCAACTATCAGATTAAGCGTATTATGTTAAGCTTTACTCGAGCCTCAAAATTTCAGACTGCTCATCGCAACCGAGCCGGCACTCACGATTTCAGAACTGCGAAAAATTGTTCAATCTGACAATCAAAGGGTGGAAACTCAAACCTTAACCTAAACCTGAAAACCCGGTTTGAAAGGAAATTTTGGAAAACCCAAACTGAAACTGACACCTACTGTACTTAGCCAAAATTTTGAAAACCTAAACTTGAACCAAAACCGTTTTTTCTTGAAACGTCTAAACCGAAACTGAAACTAAAACCTGTGCGAAATTTTCTAAGGTTTTAGGTTTTAAAAATTGTCATCACCATCCTTACCAGCAGAGTCCCTTCAACGCTGAGCGTCGAATAGAGAAGCTGTGAATACCAATTTTTGAGTCTTCGGCGGATTCGGAATCGTACCCAAGTCGACAACTTCTGAAGCAATTGCTCCCCTCACTCGGCCATCTGAGCTGCTACTTATCATCGTAATAAAACAAAAACGCCAAGAAGTAGAGGATTTAGATAATCCGTATTCACAGTAAAATAACTTTCTTGGATGAAACTTAAACCGAAACTGAAACCCAGAAACCGAAGCTGCGCGTAAGCTAAACTGAAACCGAAACTGGAACCGATTTTTTAACAGCCGTGAAACCAAACCAAAACTGAAACCTGACATCTGGGTTTCAACTCACCGCAACTAAAACTGACACCCTAACGCCAACTAGCCAGGTTTCCACCCTTGCTGACAATACTTTATTGTAGCTCTTCTTTGTGTTTGCGACAAAATACGGCAAACCAAGAAAAGTTTGAGGGTATTCCCCTCGGGACAAAAATGCATTTTAAGATGATCATTATTTTTGAGAAACTGCTTATACGACGTGTACTTGGCGCTTTCACTTGTGCAAACATGAAATATAGCTTCGACTTTATTTTCCAGTCAATTTTGCACACGAACCGTGAGATTGACATTCCTTAACTGTACTTTTATTCTGTGGTTCTTAACCTCTTTGGTGTCTGGGCGAAATTTCGTATCGTCTAGAATAGATGCTGAGACCTCTACACCAAAGTGCAAAGAAAACTGATATAAAATCCGCACGTACAAAGCAAATAGCCTAACAGCACAAATGCAAAAATATTGCGCCTCCCTTAAGCGATGATTTTGCGCTGAGGTGTTGCCGACCACCTGTCTACCACACCAAGATGGGGGAATGCCGCAAAGTGTCCTTACCAACAAGTAAACTTGCCGGCTAGTTCTCCACACTGTCCCTTTAATGCTGAACACCAAGCAGGGAAGCTGTGAATACCAATTTTCAAGTATTTAGTTAGACCCGACTCAGAATCAAACCCGAGTCTACAGCTCCCGAGGCGAACGTTTTTACCACTCGTATCGCAAACTACAAAAGTTCTTAAATTGAATTTGAGGAAAACCAAGACTACTCTAAGCACCTTTGACGAGACCTAATAAGGTGAAAACAGTGGCGGTCGGGAGATATGATGATACAACGATTGCAAGCTTTCTATTTAATACGTGATCCCTTATGAAGCATGAAGCTAAAAATAAACCCGATTTATTTCATGCAGAGTGGCGTGGCGAGATATTTTAAAGGGGAAGCCATAAATTACAAAAATATCTGGCTTATTTCAGTCACTTAAAAACGTTTGTTCTTTTTTACTGAAAAACAAGGTCAAAAAAGGGGGGGCATAGCACAAAGACAAAGCCCACCCTAAATACTCTCCTGCTTATGCGTGGTGCTTCATTGCTTTTAGAAACGGAAGAATGGCAATGAAGAAGAATTCACTCACAACAACAAACAATATCTATAGTGACGCGGATCCTGAGACTTTTTAGAGGGGGTGGAGGGGCTAAGCATGAAAAATGCTATCTTGCAGCTTTGAGTGTTTAGAAGTATCAAACCACTAATGTATTCATATAACTAACGGAAAAATTGGAGAGGTCTTAGGCGTTTTTAGGCCCCATCAGGGCCATCATTGGATCCGGCAGTGTATATGTTGCGACATATACCTATAATCCAAAGAACCTGTTGCTCATCATAAAAGTCGTTTCATTGCCCATTCGAAAATATTACCATGGCTTTACAAAAATGCAAATTCACGTGCATTGCTCTAAAAATAAAATGAATTAGGTTATTTCGGGCGTTTTATACCAACTGAGATTTTGTTGCGCCGGAATTAATTTTCAATTTGATTGCGTGTCTACTTTTCATTTTGTTCTCAACGATATAAGCTGAGCGCAGTAGCTGGACAGCGGCAGTATGAATACCAGTCTTAAAATCTATGGAGCGACAAAGTATCGAACTTAAGATTGCAACTACAAAGCAAAGATAAAAAGTTTTTAGCCAAGTTGCGCCACTCGTCAGATTAGAAACATTGCAGCAAAGTATTTGCTGCTAGGCACGAACACCACGTCAAATCTCCATTATACGCGCGTTATTACTTCACGTTCAAGAGCGTAACGAGTTACTGGGTAGGCCTTAAGTCTTGCGGCTTAACGCCTGGGCCACACAGTTCCGAAAAGACATTGCAGCGGTGGCGAGCCGTTGGCGACACTGTGTCCAGTTTGACCGGCCCGGGAAAACTTCAGACCTCCCGCTCCCACAGCAATATTGCTACCACCGGCTGGTTTTGATTACCGGCATACGTGTTTACGCAGTCGCGTATAAACGCTGCTGTATAACCGGTATTTGTGTAAAGTTTATCGACGTCGTATCTGTAATTATGACTTTCAATTTTTTGATATATCTTCGTGAATATTCTTGTTTATTCCTCTATCTTTTTACTGGGTTGATGCGCAGACACGTAATGATCATTATACTCGTAAGTTTTAGTCTACCACGTCTAAACACAATTAATCATACATCTCGCTATAGTCTCTCACAAAACATATAAAAAAATTAGTGAATTATTTCATAATAGGCGTCGTTTAAACAAGTCGCAATTGCTCAACTAAATGTTAAACTAAATGTTTTTGAGAAAATTTCCGCATTTTTTAAAAAAGTGAAGAAGTCGCTTTGAAGTCAATTCGCAAGTCAGTATGCGGCAAACCATTACGACTTTGGCAAAGCATGAAAGCAGACGCAAAATACGTAAATCGTACAAAACTTTTTTAGTGTAATTTTGGTTAAAAATGCAATACTCAAACTTGCCTCAGAACTAAAAATTTTTAGTGAAAAAGGTTGTTTCAATAACTAATGAGGGGTGTAATTAATTTTGCTTAGATTCAATTTCGAGACTTTGTCTTGTCAGAACAATTCAGTGCTTGTTTAACAAAATACATCTCTATATACCATCAGGCTTATTTATTGTATATGAATTTGCTATCTATGCAAAAGTATATGCAAAAGCCATGCAGCAAGAGGCGGAAGAAGAGATGAATGTGCTATGAACCAAACCAAACGACGTTTTCAAGTTTGTAAAGTTGATAAGAAAGAAGGGAAGGGATATAGAAGGAGGAGGTTGCATGAAGGATAAAGATAGGAGGCTTGTAGTCAGTGAGAAAGATTGTGGAAAATTATGGAAGAAACTCATGGAAAAGATCATGAATGCGGAAAATAAATGGGATTAGAAGGTAGAAGCAGATATGGTTGAAGGACCAGTTGAAGGAGTAACTGATGAGGAGATGATGGAACCTATAAATAAAATGAAGTTGGAAAAGGCAGCTGGACCCTCAGAAGTAAATATGGATATGATAATAGCTAGTGGAAAGTTTGGTGTTGGAGTAATAAAGAAGCTTTGTGAGAGAGTGCTTGATGGGAAAGGTATGCCAGAAGAATGGAAGACAAGTGTTGTTGTCCCAATCGTTAAAGGAAAAGGGGATGTGATGGGTTGTGGGGTATACAGACGAATAAAGCTACTGGAGCATGCAATGAAGATAGTGGAGAGAGTGCTGGAAAACAAAATATGAGGATTGATAACGATAGATGACGTGCAATTTGGCATTATGCCTGGGAAGGGCACGACTCATGCATTGTTTATTCTTAGGAGAATGCAAGAGGAGTTTCGAGAAAGAGAGCAAAAGCTGTACATGTGTTTTGTGGACTTAAAAAAGCATTTGATAGGGTACTGAGAAAAGAGATGGAATGGACCTTAAGAAAGAAAGGATTGGCTGAAGTGTTGGTGCAAGCAGTGATGAGTTTATGCGAGGGTTCAAAGACGAAAGTTAGAGTTGGGTCAGGGACATCGGAAGAATTTTGGGTACGGGTTGGTGTGCATCAAGGGTCTGTGCTATCACCACTGATATCTGCTATTGTGGTTGATGTTGTGACAGAATATGCAAGAGAGCAATTATTGAATGAAATTTTGTACGCGGATGATCTGGTGCTGATGAGTAAAAGTTTTTATGATTTAAGGGAGAAGTTCCAAACATGGAGAAGTGCATTGGAAGACAAGGGATTGAAAGTGAATGTTGGAAAAACTACGATGATAGTGAGCAGAACGGAAAGAGAAATTGTTTTGAGCAAAATAGATCCTTGTGGAATATGTGGGAAAAGGGTTGGGTCTAACGCTGTGTGTTGCACACAGTGTACAAAGTGGATACATGGGAGATGCACGAAAATAAAAAAGGTAACCTGCAGTTCTGCAAGACATTTTGTTTGTACAGTAGAAGATGCGCAGATGTTGAAGATGGCGCGGAAGAACCAGTGGAGGTATTATGTGATGAAGTGGAGACTGTGAAGGGATTTTGTTATTTAGGAGACAGGCTGAATGCTAGGGGTGGATGTGAAACTGCAGTGACATCAAGAGTTAGGATCGGATGAATGAAATTTAGAGAGTGCGGAGAGTTGTTACGTAGGAGAAGGTTTTCTCTGAGAATGAAAGGGATGGTTTATCGCAGTTGCGTAAGATCAGCAATGCTGTATGGAAGTGAGGCATGGTGTTTGAGGGAGACTGAAATGGCAATTTTGAAAAGAACTGAAAGAGCCATGGTGAAGTCAATGTGAAGAGTGAAATTAGTGGATAGAAAGAAGATGAAAGATCTGATGGAGATGTTGGGTTTGAAAGAAACGTTGGAAAGAATGGCAAAGGCAATTGGAGTAAGATGATATGGCATGTGATTAGAATTGATGATGATAATATACTTAAGACGGCAATGATGATGGAAGTAAATGGGAAGCGAAAGCGAGGACGGCCAAAACTGACATGGAGGAGGCAGGTGGAAGAGAGTGGGAAGAAAGTCGGGTTAAAGATGGAGGACGCTGGAGATCGAACGAGATAGAAGGAAGGTGTGAGAGCAATCGCGGAGAGGATGAGGTGTATCCGGCCTCCTTCGGAAACGAGGAGAAAACCGGATTGAAACTGGATAGAAGAAAAAAAGAAGTGCAAATTGTCTTAAGAAAAAAACATTTGAGCAATAAGCAGCATTTTTGAATAATTGTGCAATTCTTACGTTAAAGATTTCGAACTACTGAGCTTATTTTCAAAACCTTATAAAGAAACTTCAACAGTGATTGAAAGAGAACGCAGTGAGTATAATTTTTAAGTCTGAAGCTCCCCCGATATATGAGTCATATGCGATCTGCTCTAGCCTGAAATTGAAACCCATTACGAAAAATTAAAGCGCAAGGCAGCTAGGCCAAGTCTATAGTGCTAAAATACTGTAACCAAAAAAGCCGATGCGGTCTGATGCATGTGTGTGAACTAGAGAAGGACCTTTCGTTAGGTTGCAGTAACCCTATCCACATGTCCAATTATGTTGGCTTTAAGCCCACATTGATGTGGGCTTGTTGCTGTGGGCTTTCTGTTTCACAATTAAGTTTTGATGTCATAATTTAAAAAGTATTTATGACATCAATCCCACAGCAACAACCCCACATAAATTGGACATGTGGACAGGGTAACTCTTCATTAAAGTTTTAATAGCACTAAAATAGAAACTGAAAAGCTAGAAACGCTTCTGTAAACATGATTTCTATGGCACGTCTTGTTATTCGTAGTTATTAAGCTGAGTTTCAGCCAAACCCTTTTCCGTCATAGTAATTATCAATCTTGTTGAAAAAATATTGTGTGGACAAATGTCAAGTTCATTGAACTTAAACATGAACCAAGCTCAAAAGCTTATCGCTGCAAATTGCATGCTTTTTTACTATGTACATTAATTTAAGGCATTGGATAGAATGACAAAGGTTGAATTTCGAGTCGATTAAATCGGACACAGTGCCGCCAACGGCTCGCCACCGCTGCGACATTTCTTCGAAACTGTGTTGCCAAGGCGCTCAGCCCCGCCATGTAAGAACATGGGCCCCGCCACTCGCTACATACTTCGGTGTAATACCGCGATTATGATGAAGATTTGATTTGATTTTTGTGTAGGCGTTTAAGCACCTGTTGGTCGAAACGAATGAGCCGATTGGTTCCTTTTATGTGCGCCCCCCCGGTTGGAGAGTTCGGGGGGCGCTAGTTTCGGCACTGCATTTGCGTGATACATTGCTTAATATTAACTACCATTTTTAAAGCCACTTGAGTAGCGTTACTTTTTGATTGAACTACGTACAGAGTAAAAGTAGTCGAAATTTAAATCACTGAAGTAATTACTTGTTACCAAGTAATAATCCTTAAGTAAAACTACTTCGTTACTTTACACCACTGCTGGTAACGGTACATTTTTTAAAAAGTAACAACGATAACGATACTCGGTACCGATTTTGGATGCTATTTTAGTTCGATGGTCAACCCCTCCCCCCCCCCATTGAAAAAAAATGAAAACTTCTCTTTTTGGAACGATCCGCCTTTTCTCATACACAGATTGCCGAAATTGCTCTCAATTATTATGTTTTTTTGTGATCTAACTTGCTCAAAAAATATGATCTTGAAAAACTTTCATTGTGATGCAATAAAACCGGTAGTCAAACTTTTTTGGTGCGTTGCGCTTGACATTGATGATTGAGGATTGCAGAGAAAATGAAACCTTTCTTTTTTGAGACGAACCGACTTTTCTTCGTGCGGAGCTTGCCGAAATTGCTGTCATGTTTTTTCTGTTCGGTCCAACTTTCTAATTTAATTTCGAGAAACTTTTATCACGATGCGATGCAACAATATCGGTAGTCCAACTTTTCTAATGTGTTTTGCTTGAACTGCATTTTTGTCATTGATGCTGCAGTGTCATTGAAGCAATTAGTATAAATAAATAAATAACTGAGGTTATTTTGAAATTATTGAGTTGAAAATTCAACAGTAATTGAGGGAGACTGCGAAGTGAGCTTGCGCTCAGCAGCCACCCGTTACATATGTCAAATGCGATCGGATCCAGCCGCGAATCGAACCCGTCACGTAGGATTTGTCATCTGCGCGCGGTACCGCTAGGCCATGTCGCTGACTTAAATACTTATAAGTAAGGAGGAGTTTTCTTAAATACGGTGTATCTGCAGTAGCTATGACTGCACACAAAATTTTAAAAAAATAATCGAATCAAATCTTCACTGCACTCGTTTCATTAAACTCGCTGTAGTATTGAAGCGTAGTAACGAGTGGCGTGGGCCGACCTCGCGGCTAAGCTCTTGGCTGAGCCAAATTTTCAGGGGGGGGGTTTGAATTAGCTAAAAAAAGAATAAACCGATTTTTCTCGAAATTAATGTTTTGGAGCATTGACATTATCTGTCGAATTTTTTGGGGAGTTTGAAGGCTGTGGCCTTGAAATATGCATGTTTTAAGATTTTTTTGTGAAAGTGAAGAAGAGCTAGTGAAAATTGTGTTCACGTGGAAGAAATCTTCCGCTTTTGCGTTCAAAATCCATTTCAAAAAGTTACCGCAATATCGAGTAAAACAGTCAGCAAAGTATAGCGACGGTTCCAAAAACGGTACATTCTTAAAAAGTATCAACGTTACCGATAAGGGTGCTAAAAAGTACCGCGTTACAGTATTGCGGTACTTTTGTACCGCGGTACTTCCCAACACTGATGGCGTTATAACTATAGCATTAAAATCACGTATCACTTGCACGAGTAAGATTGATAGTTGCGTCGCAGTTTTCGATTTTTGAAATACACATGCAATTTCCAAAACATGTAACATTACAGACATAAAAATTGTCTGGCTAGTGTACAGGTATATCTAAAATCCTACAATTTAATTGAATTTATTATCCTTGAATTTTAGCGTTAAGGTTTTAGTGATATATTTTTATGTGCTTTGACCTTTTGCACCATATTGCTCTAAACACAAACACATTATTCAATGACATGCGGTAAACGTAAAAGCAGTAAAGTGTTAGAGCTTTATTATTATTTTATTAACTAATATTTGAATAAGATTCTACTTTTTGCAGTTTTCGTTCTCTGCTCTAAAGAGCTTTTACGGCGAAACAGCCGATTAGTGATTTTCAGTTTTGTTATTAAATATGGATCACGAAATTAGAAGTTAAGCCACTTTATGTTTGCAAGCGTTTAGTCTATTGCATTTCAGAAAATTTATCGTAGATTTAAGACTGCTGTAGTATATCACGGCAAACGACAAAACCGTGCTTGTTTGGTTACATCAAAAATCTAGAAAATGTCACAAAGATATGATTCCGACAAAAAATGTGCTGACACACCAGAAACTCAACTTTTCCCCAGAAGATGGTGGTTAATGGGATGCATTGGAATGCAGAATATTTTAACAGCTGCATCTTATTGGTATTTTGGTGTGAACAATGACATTATTGCCAGTTACTTTGATTTATCATATGCAGTAATAGATTTGTTCACGGTAATCACAAGGCCTGCTGCTTGGTTAACTTGTATTGCTTTTGCGGTATTAGCAATGCTCAACAAATCAGGCTTTCGAAAACTTGCTTGGACAACAGCTTCATTATCTGTGATTGCCTCCATATGCCAATTAGTTGCGTATGCCTTTCCATTTTTGTATTGGTTTATGTTTTTTGGTAGTTTTTTATTGGGGGTTGTAGTAGGATATGCATCAGTAATTTCGATATCATTTGCAGTTCTTTGGTTCCCAGACAATGAAATAGGGTCTGCTTTGAGTCTAAGAATGGCCCTTTCCAGAATTGGTTTTGTGATTACTTTTCTAGCTCCAAGTCATTTCCTCAATCCGCTTTCATGTGATTCAGATGTGTTACATGCTTTTAACGTTACCACCAATCCAAGCTATACACAATGCAAGGAAATTTGGATAGATGAAGAAAAATGGAAATTTCTTGTTTATGTTAGTGCTATTTTAATTGTAGGCATACTGTTGTCAATCTTTTTGGCAATTTATGCAATGGGATCAGCCCTCAAAGCCACCTACTGTAGCTCAAGCCGTTCTTAGGCAAATAGTTTCAGAACGAAATGAGGAGCGAGTTTGGAATAAAATAAAAGACATTTTTGCGGAAATTAAGTCATTGTTTACTGACCGTACGTTTGTAATCATTACGGTGTTGTTAGGTTACGCTAACGCTTTTGATTATTACCGCAGTCTCTTTCTCAGTGAAATTCTTCGGCCCATTTTTCAGGCATATTTTTCAGCTGATGCTGATAAAATTAGTAGCTACTTAATAGTAGGATTTGAAGTTGCAGCAATTGTTGGTACTGTTGTTTCTGGTCGATTGGTTGACCACATTAAGAATTATCTATTATTGTTGCGTGTGTATTTCGTTGGTTGTATTGCTTGTTGGGTTGGTTTTATCGTTGCTTTTCATTTTCACAGCGTGCCAGCAATTTTTGTTACTATGATTTTATCAGGTGTAGGTTGTGGTCTGTTATTTTCCCCCCTGTACGAAATGAGCACCCAACATACTTACCCCCGCAAACCAGAGTTCATTGGGTCCTGTTTGGTTTCTGGAGGTAACATCATTGTGGTTCTTGTATTTGAATTGAACAGACTTGTACTAGATGGCCTGGGTGGATTAAGTTCATTAATTTACATGGCTGTAATTTTGTTCATTTGCTTTTTGTTAACAGTGTTTTTAAAACCCAAATATCATCGCCTTGAAACAGAGAAAGAAAAAAATTTATTAGAATCCAGCCTGCTTCTGAACGATGTAACCGAAAGTTCTGATAACTGAATGTACTGTATTTTTATTTGTTCTTAAACGTGATTTGCTAAATATGGGCTACTGGCTGCAGTAGAAAGGTTTTACTTGAGCATAACATCGAGCGATCCTATCCCCTGGCAGAGGTTGGCACGGCACTTTTTTAAAGTACCGGCGGTACCGGTAGTCGGTACTTTGTTAAAAGTACCGGCGGTATCGGTACTTGGTACTTGAAAATCAAAAGTACTTGGTATTTAAAAATCAAAAGTACTTTTTTTGGCACTTTTCAAAAAAAGTTGCAAAAAGGAAGTACTGCACTATATTTCGTTGATTTTATGTTAAAACTGCATACAGTTTCATAAAAATTAGTTACTGGTGGTAAGGGCCGGTTTTAAGCCGATTTGACCGATTTTGTCAAATTGGGCGCCGCACCTTGAGGGGCCACGCGCAAGTGGGATTCGTTTTCTGTATATTATGAAATACAAAATAGGGGAGAGTACCATAAGTTGAACCGGTGCATAACAAAGTCCGTAGGCTATATAAAGTTTGTATACGAAGTTATGCGGACTTTGGTGTGTAATATATATGGATCATTTCTGTTTTCTCCTAAATTAAATAAAAAATCTGCAGCTGTTAAAACCAAGCATTGGTAAGGAAAAAAACTTACGCGATTGTTTAGTCACGTGGGTTTGCTGTTTACAAGAAAATATCTGTACTCTAAAAATGGTCTTAGAAGAGGCTCATTATATTTTCAGTCGTAGCTTTTTATCGTCTATTTAAGAAAGCATGCTCTCCACTAAAAGCAATTGACGCGTGAGTTAAGTTGTCGAATGTACACTATTTCATAAAACCAAAAGCGTTGAGAAACCCTCAAGATTCATATCAACAAAGTCAATGGCACAGTGAAAACAGCACATCGAGTTAATTTGAAGCAATTTATCAACAAAAGTGGCTCTAAGGGTAAGAGCATATATGCACCCTCAAAAATTTTTAAACAGTAATGGCAATTTTGGTGCTTTTTGAAAACTTTTTAGGGTAATTTTTACACCTAATATCAGATCAACCGATTAGCATTAAAACTGTTTTATTATAACTAGGGCCCGCTGAAGTCAATAAAGTCAAAATTTTTCCAGGACCTTGTTACATGATCAAATGTGTAGTAACGTTCGTTTCAGGTGTTCAGGAGTCTCTTTTTGTAGATTTTATAAGTCAAAATAAAGTCAAAATTTTGCATAAAGTAAAAATTGTCTTTATCAAAAATTTCCTTACAAAAACGAACAAATTTATATTTTTTATATATTTTTTTGAATTTTTGAGCTGCTATTAAAATTTTATGCGCAGTTTTTGATTTTAAACTTTTGAAATAGTTGCAATATTTGCACTATCGTCACAATAATGCGTGCGGTAATTGAGAAGGAAAAGAAACGTAATTGTTGATGCATAAATACATAATTGTTAGACAATTAATCTAATCCTGTAAAAGCCTTGCGCTCTTTACACGTGGTCTTTTAAGTTGTAGCTTGCAAAGCAAAGAATGCCAAAACAAGCCAAATCTTCTATAGCGAAAGTTAGGCAAACTTGCCAGAAATATCCGGATGAGTTTTCGGCAACTCCTGCCGGCGACTTGCGATGCAACCTTTGAGACGTGTTAGTCAAATGCGACAAAAAGTTTTTTGTGGAAAGCCATCGAAGAAGTAAGCAACACCAAGGAAAATTGGAGACGAAGAGCAAATCTCAAAGTAAGCAAACCTTTTTACATTTCGATCAAGTAAACTTCAAGGAACAGGTTATTTCTTCATTCTTAGCTACAGATATCCCACTTCATAAACTCAACCATCCTTCTTTAAAGTCTCTGTTTGCTAGAATGGGAAAAGTATTGCCTTCGGAGACTGCAGCCCGGGCATGTGTTGCTAAATTGGCATCCCAAAAAGAGGAACAAATTCAAGAATTACTTCGTGACAAAAAATTTTTTTTGATTGTGGATGAAGCAGAGGTTGCTAAACAAAAGTATATTAGTGTGCTTGTGGGCAGCTTAGATGCTCCAAACCAGACATTCCAATGTGGAAGGTTTGGTGTCGGACTTGGTTAAAATAAATCAATATTGGACTCTAGCAGCCAACGTAGAGTTCTTAGAAGGAAGTGCCTACAGAATAACCAAAGCATACGGACTGCTGAAGAATATGCAATTCGATGATGATCCTTGCGCAATTAAAGACTACATTAACAAACGACTATCCAACTCTGATTTAGAAACAATAATAAACTGTACCAACTTGACAATTGACCCAACAAGCTGCGCACTATTGCAAAAAGCTCAGCCAACCTCTGCTGCTGTTGAGAGGTCGTTTTCTATGCTCAATAAATTACTGAGAAAAGACAGAAATTTTGATGTTAAGAACGTAAAAAAATATATGATGCTGTATTACAATAAAACGTCCTTGTAATTATACTGCGTGGCTTTCGTTAAAAAAATCATAGATATACTGTTAGTGTACAGTACAGTTGCGATAGCAACGCAATTTTTGTATTACACACTAATTGATACCGGTACACACAATGGCTCGTTATCCTAGGTTTTAACGTCATACGTCGCTTTGTTGCATTAGCTTTAGCATTGAGTAATTGAGAAAATGTTCGAAGTAGGCTACCTTTTTCTTTAAAAACTTATGTAAATTGCAGATTATAAAACATATTTAATTAATAAAGTGCAACAAGACATAAATAATACGCGGAAGCGGTTAAGTCAAAATTTTACTAAAATAAATTTTAAAATAAATAAAATTTTACCAAAATATTTTTTAGGTGAAAAAAATGGCCCTAATTATGACACAATGGAAATGGTTAATTGGTTCTGTTTTCGACTTCGCCATCAACTGCATCTGCGCTATAATAGGCCTACTTGCAAAAGCTTATTACTGACATAATATGTGAAAACTAGACGGGCGATGTTATGCGAGAAGCATGTCTAGCCTTCTAGGTTTTTGTCTGCCTCTGAACCTTTTACGTTATCTTCTGCAATCTTGTGCCTCATTTTGGGCCTCTGCCCATGACGTGACATCAGCTAAAATTTTTCCAGGCGTAATTATTTTCTTCTTTATACGTTAGACTTGTAAAAGACACAAATATTAAGTTGCATACAACCTGTAATTGCATTTCTAGATTTGTATTAAACTCTCAATAGGCCTACGTTCATGCAAAATTTTCGCAAGTTAATAAACTGATAGTCAAAGTGTTAATTGTCCGAAGAATCATATAACGAAACAATTTTTGACTTAACGCTAACGAGACCTAAAAAAATGAATTTCTTGATCTCGAAAACCTATAGGTGGACACAAAAATTATAGTTGTAGCACCACTAGAACGCGATGTAAAAATTCCCCAATTTGAGGCAAAAATGGAGCAATAAATGGCCACCATTTTGGATTTTAGACGCCCAATTAGTCGCTCATTCCATAACACGATTATTAAAACCAAACAAATCCAAGAACAAGCGAGGAACAAGTCTAAAACAAACAAGTATGTACTGTTAAACAAAGAGAGGAACTAGTCAAAAACAAACAACGATTTTTTTCAATTAGAACGCCATTTTGAATTCGGCGGCCAACTTTAATTTGAAGCCCAAATCGAGGTGGCTCTCTCGCGTTTTTTGAAGTGTGTGACCCATAGTAGTGAAATCAAGTGTGAAAAGTTTGACCCAAAAATCGGCTAGTTTTTACCTGGCATTGACCTGTCTAAAATAATTTATTTTGACCTGTTGCCTGGGTTATGCAATAACGTGTAATCAGAATTGTAAATTCTCGTTTTGTTAGTTTTGTTCTGCCTCAATTGTTTATAGTGCTGATGATGACAGCTGATATGTTGTCGATACGTCCAGTTATAAAGATTACCGTGGCTTTATTTTTCATCGTGAAAAACACTTGGAACCCGCTTTTGTCTGCCTATTGCTCATCTTTACGGCCGAGATTTACCAATAAGCTGAGCAGGCTAAAACCTAAGGTCTCGGAGGAATAAAAGGGCCTCGTCACAAACAACGAAAACCGTTTTTTTTTTTTTTTTCATCATGACCTGTTCTTTTTTCGGAAATTTAGAAATCGAATATCAAAACATGTATTCGTAGAGGTGGGTCTGATCATTCATCACTTGGGACTCATTAATCATATAGCCTATAGGGCTTTTCATTGTAAAAAATCGGACCTGACATCACCTTAGGCTTGTATCTGTAGCTTCTCTGAAGAGGCTTCACTCCTTTACAGCGATCATTGTTCAGGGCAGAAACCAAGATAGACTTCATGCATAACAGCAAAAAGAACACGCTAATGTCAAAGATTAATCGCGAAAATGCGATTCCGCTCCCAATATCAAACAAAGCTCCAAATAAATATGAAATCATATTTCCTACCGAAACTATATTTTTTGCATAGACAGACTACAACAGTAATCGAAAAATCAGATGCGAGTCAGCAGTTTTTGTAAAGTGTACGACACAGTATCGAAATATCAATCTTTCTAAAAACCATGAGTGGACATTCCACAGTTTGAAGCCTATAACCGCAATTGCGAAAGCGGCGTTTTTACTTCAATTGATCGCAAAATGAGATGTATTGCCGTAATTTACCAAATTAGATAAAACTTCAAAGTTTTGTGATACTTCTATTCTTGACTAGTGATGTAAATTGTTTTTTTTTTGGCTTCGATTTTTAAAAAAAAAACGTGTTTTTTTACAATAAAAACATAGCTAAAAAAAGCTTGTTTTTTTTTAAACGAACTTGCTTTTGAAAACAAATTCGAGTCCGATTCTAAACTAAATATGAGTATTGGCCGCCATGATGTGTATTGTTAAGTCTTCTTGTAGTGATGGATCTAATGGGGAGTACAAGGAGCGACCTTTCCGTCCCCTAAATCTATCATGGATTGCATGCTTGTTGTTACCGATTACCAGAAAGGTGTTACGAGTTTTAATTTCACTATGCAAAGAATAAGAAATAAAAAAGAACAATCGCAATAGATACCGGTAGATTAAAAAAATTATGGATACGCGAAGGTCGATAGTACACAGTAATGCGCTGTATTTCCCCGTTCATCTAATGAGTGTCTGTAGTTTTTCCAGTTTGTGTAGAGAAGATAGGCTCCGGGCTATAGTTTACATTTGTTGTTTTTGATCCTAACCCTAACTCTTCCATAGCCCAAAGCGCAAGCAAACTAAGTAGGTCAAATGAAGACCTAAACCCTAATTTAACCTGATTTAACATTCAATAGCACCACGTTGTGATTGGGTTATATTTTGGGGAAACTCAAACTTTAGTACGGCAGAACTGTGCAAATCGTAAAATAGGCCCAGATGATAAGCTTTAAGCTAAATACGCACTACTCCACAAACTTTAATGAAGCAATATCACTATACGACCTACAGTCATGTTCAATGTGTTAACACAATTTGTTGCTGCTTGCTGCGCTTGATATTAAAACACACTTGTTTTAATTTTTCAAGAAGGAATGAACAAAAAAACAACAAAAACATAAAAAAAAACAAAAAACGAGGTAAAAAAACAAGTGCAAAAAAAACCGTATTTTTTCATCACTATTCTTGACTAGTTGTAGCATTGCAGTGGCGGCAATGATTGAAGCAAAATTAATCAAATCTTCATTATATGCTCGCGGTACTACGTCGAAGCGTGTAACGAGTGGTGGGATTCATCTCGGCGACTTAGCGCCAGGTCAACAGAAACGTCGCATCGGAGGCGAGCCGTTGGCGACACTGTATCCAATTTGACTAACCCGGGAATCGAACTGAAGTATTGTTTTTTCCCGATTATACTGTTACAATTTTCGAACGTCCGCTATTCTGTTTCGAAATTAACGAATCATGATATTTCAGGCTTAATCTAACGGCTTCTCAATGAGGGCTAAAACAAGGATGGTAAAAGTCAGGGGTATTGATGGGTGGCTCTAACCTGCTAATAATCTTTATTGTGGGCGCCCTGAAAATGGTCGCCCCAGACCAGGGGGTACGGGGCTGCCTTGATACGGCACCGCATACATCTGATTGAAACTATTTCCTGTATTGATGTCATAAGCAAGTCAGCATTTTTCGTTACGTTTTCCTTCAGCATCAAAACATTAATCTTTCCTGAAACTTCCTCACGTTCAACTATCTTCTATATTTGTGATATAAAAACCAGCCAATTGTCTCTGATTTTGCGAAAAAATTAATTTGCCATAACGGCCAATTGGCGAAGTTGTTAACGACATCGCTATCGGTCCGGCAGGTCTTGGGTTCGATTCCAGGGCCGGTCAAATCGGCACAGCGTCGCCAACGGCTCTCCACCGCTGCGACGTTTCTTCGGAGCTGTGTTGCCCAGGCGTTAACCCGCGAACATGGGCCTGCCACTTGTTACACGCTTCGGCGTAATGCGACGAGTATAATGAAAATTTGATTTAATTTGCGACCTAACATCGTGTAACGTTGAGTGGAATATAAAAGTTGGAAGCGAATTTAGCCTTCTTGAAATGTGCCACTAATGCGACCTGTCATCTTTTGCCGGTAATCAACTTCTGTTAGTTCAGAGTGCGTCTGCTAATCAGCTGCCATTCTAAACTGCAAATACTGAAGTCGATTTAAAAAATTAAGTTAAGTCGCATTTTAAAAAAACACTCCATAAAAAAAACATAAATACATTAGAAAAACGTAAATAAACTAGAAAAACTTTATCAATCAGCCCATTATATCAGTACGCTTAAATGTCCAACATTTCCTTCATACTTTTTGGTCAGATCGGATTTCTCTTGCTCGCGTAAGATGTGTCGAATCGAGTATAGTTTAGGGTATTCCCCTCGGAACAAAAATGCCTTGCACAGCCATTATCGAAACAGGAACTGTTGCTAACTTGCTTGCCGTGTACTTGTAATGCTCAGCCGAGCTTTTCAAATATACGAAATGGTTATTTCTACGAGCCCGTAACATTTGTTGATCTGGTTCATTTTGTAACTTCATTACAAGGTCGTACAACCAAGCAGAGCGTGATGGGATAATAAAATAAATCAATTATCTATTTTTACGTGCGCGTAAAAATGCCGCTGGCATTTCTATATATGCCTTTATCTTTATCTTTTTTGTTTTAATGGCATAGGCATTTAATTATACAGCTAGTCTCTTCATTCAATTGACTAAACTTAATATATTGACTAAGCTTTAGGCATCTCGACTAGTAATCCTTTGGATTATTTCGGTGCTTCCTGGCCTTGTATAGTTGCATTATATTATTCGTGGTGTTTCTTAAACGTATGCTTCAAGGCAAATCAAGAACATTTCTATTCTGTTCTATTGGATTAATTCACCAAATTATGCATCGATCTTACTACATGCTCAATTTGTGGCGCTGCAGAAACGGCATTGCTTCAAATAGAAACGAAATGCGTTTAGTGACGATTTTATTTACCGTCGTACGGACATGGGCAATGTACTCGCAATTGCTAACAACTATCAAATTAAGCTAACTCGAGCCTCAAAATTTTAGACTGCTCAGTGCAACCGAGCCTGCCCTAAGAATTTCTTGCTTGAAAAAAAAAGTGAGTGTAGAGTACTGCGAAAAACTTGCTTAATTTGATAAGACATTTTATTGTGTTACTTCGATGTACTTGTGGCAAAATACGACAAATCAACAAAAGTTTGAGGGTATTCCCCTCGGGACAAAAATGCTGTTCAAGATGATCATTATTTTTGAGGAACTGCTTTTACGACGTGTACTTGGCGCTTTCACTCGTGCAAACATGAAATACTGCTTCGACTTTGTTTTCCCAGTCAATTTTGCACTCGAACCGTGAGATCGACACTCCTTAACTGTACTTTCATTTTGTGGTTCTTAACCTCTTTGGTGTCTGGGCTAAATTTCGTATCATCTAAAGTAGATGCTGAGACCTCTACACCAAAGTGTAAAGAAAACTGATGTAAAATCCGCACGCGTAAAAAGCAAATAACAGCACAAATGCAAGAATATTGCGTCTCCCTTAAGCGATGATTTTGCGCTTAGGAGTCCTGTCTACCACACCAAGATGGGGGAATCCCGCTCAGAGTCCTTACCAACGAGTAAACTTGCCGGCTAGTTCTCCACACTGTCTCTTTAATGCTGAACGCCAAGCAGTGAATACCAGTTTTAAAGTCATTGGTTTGACCAGGCTCGGAATCAAACCCAAATCTACAGCTACCAAGGCGGACGCTTTTATCACTCGTATCGCAAACTATAAAAGTTCTTAAATTGAATTTGAGGAAAACCAAGACTACTCCAAGCACCTTTGACGAGACCTAGTAAGGTGAAAACAGTGGCGGTCGGTAGGTTGAATGATTGCATAATGATTACAAGCTTTGTATTTTATGCGTGAGCCCTTAAGAAGCATGAAGCTAAAAATAAACCCGATTTATTTCATGCGGAGTGGCGCGGCGAGAAATTTTAAAAATAAATTGTAAAAACCATCAAAAAGATTTGACACATTTCAGTCACTTAGAAACATTTGTTTTTTTTTACTGAAAGGCACAAGGTCAAAACAAAGGGGGGCGGCATGGCACAAAGACAAAGCCCACCCTAAATACTCTCCTGTTTATGCGTAATGCCTTCATTACTTTCGAAAACAGAAAAATGACAATAAAGAAGCATTCACTCACAACAACAAACAATATTCATTGTGGGGCAGATCCAGAGGCTTTTTAGAGGGGGTGGAGGGGCTAAGCGTCAAAAATGCTTAGCCTGCAGTTCTGAGTGTTTAGAGGTATCGAAGAGTAAGCCTAATGTATTGATAATACTAACGGAAAGATCAGAGGATCTTAAGTGTCTTTAGGCCCCATCATTGGATCCGGCAGTGTATGTAGTGACATATAGGCCTACCAATAATCCAAAGAACCTGTTGTTCACCACAAAAGTCGTTTCATTGCCCATTTGAAAACATTACCAGGGCTTCACAAAAATACAAATCCGCGTGCATTGCTCTACAAATAAATTAGGTTATTTTGGGCGTTTTATAACAACTGAGATTTTGTTGCCCCGGAATTAAATTTTATTTGATAGCGTGCTTTTCTCACTTCGTTCTCAACGATATAAGCTGAGCGCAGTAGCTGGACAGCATAATTAGACTACCAGTCTTAAAATCGATGGAGCGACTGAGTATCGAACTTAGGATTGCAACTACATCGCAAAAGTAAAAGTTTGGAGCCAAGTTGCATTTCTCGACAGATAAGAAACATTACAGCAAAATCTTTGCTGCTAGACACGTCGAGCACGAAATCAAATCTCCATTGTACTCGCAGTATTACGCACAAGCGTGTAACGAGTCACTGGGTCCGTCCTTGCGGCCTAGCGCCTAGGCTACACAGTTCCGAAAAGACATTGCAGCGATGGCGAGCCGTTGGCGACACTGTGTCCAGTTTGACCGGCCCGGGAAAACTCCAGATTTCTGCTCCTTCAGCGATATCGTTACCACTGTGTCTTCCGGCTGGTTTTGATTACCGGTATACGCATTTTAGCACAAAGTGTAGAATGGTCACAAATAAATGCTATACCGGTATTTTGTGTAACGTTTATCGACGTCCTATCTGTAATCACAACTTTCAATCTTTTAATATATCGTCGTAAATATTTTTATTTCTTCGTCCAGTCATTTTAATGGGTTGATGCGTAAACAAGTAAAGTAGATGCATAATGATCATTATACTCTTAAGTTTTAGTGTATTACGTCTAAACACAAATAATTATAGAATATTTTGCTATAATTTCTCACGAAAAATATAAAAAAAGGTGAGTTGTTTCATATAAATGGTCATCGTCCAAACAAGTCGAAATTGCTCAACGAAATGCTAAACTAAATAATTTAAAAAGTCGTGTTTGAAGTCAGTTCGCAAGTCAGTATACGGCAAATCATCATGACTTTAGAAAAGTATGAAACCAGACGTAAAAATCCGTAAATCGCACAAAACCTTTTTAGTGTAATTTTGATTAAAAATACTCTACTAAAAGTTGCTGCAGACCTAAAATTTTTAATGAAAAGGTAGTCTCAATAAGTGAGGGGCGTAAATTAATTTCGCTTAGATTGAAGTTCGAGGCTATGTTTTGTCAGAACAAAATTCAGTGTTTATTTATCACAATATATTTCAGTATACCATTAGGCCTATTTATTTCATGAATTGCAGATAGTGATAAGAAAAAAATATTTGAGTAATAAGCCACACTTCTAAATAATGGTAACCAATTCTTTCACAAAACATTGCCAACGTTTTGAGCTTATTTTCAAATCTTTAAACGGAAGTTTCATCAGTGATTGAGAGAGAACGTAACGTGAGTTCAATTATAATAAGTCGATATAACGATATAAACCCCCCGATATAATGAGTCGCATGTGATCTGCTCTAGCCTGGAACCGTACCTACTACGAAGAAACCCAAGCTCAATACAGCTAGACCATGTCTTCAAATGATCATTCATTACTGAACTAATTTTTTTTTTTTGAAATTTTGTACAAACTAGTATTATTTTTTATTTAGAGCTTAAAACTAAACAAAAATCAAATTTTTCGTTATACATGCCAATATTTAGAGTTTTATGGCGAAAAAACGTGCGTGACAACATGGTCATGCTGGTACTTCGAGCAGTCAGTTGTATGATAAATTTCGCTGAGTTACAACAGAGTGGATAAACAAAATGTTATTACTGTGTTATTCGTCTGCGAAATGTACTTTGGGTTATATAGGATATTTCTTGATCTCAGGTAAAAATAAAATTTTTACGTCATTGTACGTGACGTGATGATGACGCAAGAAGTTTACAAAACTAATGAAAAAATCATCCAATCCTATAAATAAAATAATAAATAACTGAGGTTATTTTCAAATTATATTGAACAGAAAATTCAATAGTAATTGGGGAAGACTGCGAAGTGAGCTTGCGCTCTTCGAGTCAGCAGCCACCCGTTACATATGTCAAATACGATCGGCTCGAGCCGCGAATCGAACCCGTCATGTAGGATCTGTCACCTGCGCGCGGTACCGCTTGGCCTATTCTTTGATAACAGTGATATATACTGGTTATGATTTCTTATCCTTTACGGCTTATTGCACCATGATAAATATTATTCTGAACATACGCTTATGCAAACTTTCCAATCAGAAAAATATTAACAAAAAATGATTCATTTTTGTCACTGGCAGTTTACAGTAACCCATATCATTGTAAGCCTACAATCATACTACAGTTTATGCCAATAAAATATTTCAAATCACTTGCACTTAATTTTAGGCTCGAGTAATTTTTGAAGATAGCGTATGGACTGCATAACCAGATATTTCAAAACTTGATTGTGCATAAAAAGTTCAAAAAATTGAATCGGTGAAAAAATTGAATCGGTGACAAATCTCTATACTCTTAAAATTGAGGTGCAGGAAAGATACTTTGTTGTTTTGAAAGATCACTTTTGGTCCAACGGTCATTCGTAACAGAAGAGGTGGAAGCTGGTTGCCGTACAGCTTTCAGTTCATCTTTGCAAGTTATCTTTTGTCCATTTTTTAGAACAATTTCTGCATGAGCACGAAGCTGTCTTCCCTTCAAATTATCGATTAGACCGCCGTCATCTTCATCAGTAGAATCCTCATCTGAATCAATGCTTGCTTTTGGTGGAGTTATAAATATTGCCTCCACATAAAGATTTTCATCTTCGTCATCAGCAACATCCATTATGTCATTATGTCTTTCAACGAAAAACTAAAATCATAAAATCTGATGAAAAAGTGTTGCTTTCATTTCACCCTGGCACAAAGTATTAGGCTTAGTATTACACTACTTCAACAAAAAGTAAGCGATTCAAAATGAAAATAAACATAAAAAATCTCTCAAGAAAAAATTACAATTTCAACTTACCTGAAATTTTCGGCCATTTTGATTTTTTTCGATTTTGTTTCGTTCGTAAACCCAAATATACGAATATTTTTTGAAAACATTGTAGGGCCTACGCCAAGAGGGGGGTCTGGTCCCCACAATCAACATGCTTAGTCCTTTCCATTAACAAGCTTTCTCTTTTGAAGACAGCGGCTTGTGCGCTTCATTTTAAACTTTGGCCCTCCCGATAAACGCTTGGCCCCCCCTAAGTCGACTGCTCTGGGCGCCGGCTCTGAAACAACGGAATAGCATACTGACCTATTCAGATACAACCTGAAAAAGCTAAGTTTTTGCAAGAATGACGAAAATATGCAAATTCGGATCACTTTAAAGTAGGTATGTAATTTGTGACCATACGGTCGCGCTGGTAATAAAAACAGAAAAGCCAATGTGGTCTGAAACATGAGTGTAAACTAAGACGTTTCCTTAGGTTACAATCGACTTTAAAGTTTCAATAATAGGCTACTAAAAAGAAACTGGAAAGATAGAAACGTTTCTTTAAACATGATTTCTATGGAACGGCTTGGTATTCTTAGTTATTAAGCAAAGCTTCAATCAAACCCGCGTCCGTCAAAGTGAATAATAATCTAGTTGAAAAAATATTGTGTGAGTAAATATTAAGTTCATATGCAGTAGAACCAAAAAATGAACCAAGCCCAAAAGCTTATCGCTGCATATTGCTAGCTTTTTCAATATGTACAATAATTTGAGACATTGCTATCGGTGAAGGTATGACGTTCAAACTCCGGGTCGGTCAAATCGGACACAGTGCCGCCAACGGCTCGCCACCGCTGCGACATTTCTTTGGAACTGTGTCGCCCAGGCGCTAAGCCCCGCCAAGCAAGGACATGGGCCCCGCCACTCGCTACAAACTTCGGTCTAATACCGCAATTATGATGAAGATTTGATCATGATTTTTATGTAGGCGTTTAAGCAGCTTGTTGGTCGAAACAAATAAGGCGATTGGTGCTACAGATGATATAATCCGAATCAAAGCGAAGAGGGTATACAATAGGGTGATGACTACAAAAAAAAATTTAGCCTGATGTGAGATAGCATAAAATTTTCTATATATAAAACGAAAATCGGGTTGACTTTTAATTTTGTTAAAAAAACTTCCCGCACAAAATGACTTTTTTGCACTTCATTTTTCATTTTTTGGCCATCTTTTGCCAACTGTAAACTATTGCAGCAAATTATACTGATAAGTTTATGGAGACGATGCTCCTTGTCATTTAACGGCTTTAAAAAAAATTTTGTTCAAAATGGACAATCAGAGCCGGAGATATAAGCAATTTGGTGTTCAAATATCAAACATCGCCCTCTAGTGGTGAAATTGAATATTAACTGTTTCAAAGAGTACTAGAGAGGAGTTCGTTTGTGCACTCAGATAAGAGGTAATTTCTGCCACTAGATGGCAGCAGCATCGTTTCATTTTTTTTTTGCAGTTTATTGGTAAACTAATCTAATAACTGCGAAGTGGACAGCTGATCAAAAAAGTGCTCAATAATAAAGTTAGGGCGTACTATATTCACTGCAGCACATCAGTAAACCCGACAGCCTGTTTCACCCGGTAGCGTTCGTCAGGGGTATCTTATTCAAATAGAAACTAATCTAAAAATACCCAATTTTTTGGGGCTTATATGTTGTTTAAATCGCTACGGCATTCCGAGATTAATAATGTCTTTTCATAAATTTGAAACATCTGCGGAGAGGTCCAAAAGTTTGCCGAAATTTAGGTTTAACAAATGCCATCCACTGCTTTGAATAAGAGTTTTATGCAAACGTGTTCGACTACCATAAAAAATCAAATTGTAAGTCGATAGCGAGTGCTGTTGGAAGATGAAACGCAAAAGCTAAAAAACCTCGTCAGCTTTACTTTGCACAGCCAATCCACGCTAGAGTCATTCCAGACTGTGAGGACTCTTTGTTACAGTGCCAACCTAAACTTTTCAACTTCATTTCTTTTGAAGGGGTTTCTCTCCTATTAGTAGGCGACCTGTAAGAAACAAAAACTTTCAGTGAAAAAGTTTTAAGGTCTAACCCACAACTAAGTTACCGGTAGCCTCACTATTCAGTACAGGCCCGTAGGATAGCCGAATCATTTGCAGCTGCATACGCACTTCAACCCAGCTATTGTCTCATCAGTGCAGCATAGCAATCTTCCGTCCCTTTAAAAAATTCCTCTCTTTCGAAAGAACTACAAACCCTAATTCTAGCCCCCACTAATTATTCTCAAGGTAAAACATTTAAAATGAAAAGATCAAGGGTATCATACAGCTAGCTTATAAGTTAAGATGTCACAAGGGTCCCTCAGACAAATCAAAAAAGCTGGAAATGATCACTTAGTCCCAACATTATTCTCCTGGTAAGTTAAAAAACTAAAAAAATGCCAAAACTCCATCCTAATTTCTGTTTACAGGATCCAGTAAGAGGACACAATCTTCAAAACTAGCAAAACAAAACACCAATGTCATCATGATGGAGGTGTAGTTCAGTGGGAATTCTTGTGTCCTGCACGTCTTTGATTTGCATTTGCAAAGCCAGCCAACAACAAAGCCCATCAGTGTGTAAGGGTTAAAATAGGTACAACAGGAACCGATTAGTTCATAATAAAGAAGAACCAACTTTCGTCTTCTTACGGTCACTTGCTTAGATAGCCATCGCTAAGAAGCCCTTATGGCATGAAGGATCATCTAGTATGAAATCATTCTTTAATGTAGTATTGGAGTGCTATCTTCTAATGGAATGAAAAATAGTACTCTCCCCGTACAGGTGAAAAACTGAGAATCGAACCATCTAATTCGTAACATCTATTGTAAGTTTGATGAAAAAATTGGATCGTTAAAAGAGCAGTGAAATTAACGGAAGAGCTGCATAAAAAGTGTACTAAAGACAAATATCTCACGTTGAAACTTCTATCGTGCACAGCAAGCTATCATAATGGCAAGTTTTTTGTGTTTTGAAAGTGAACTGTAATCATTTCTAGTTCCTATTTTGGGCTAATTTTTGTATTGAAATTTTGAATGCACAAGTTGTCTGTTTTCTTTCAATACATTCGGTAATGGCTATCCTGATGTGTGTTTCCATTAATGAGGGCGAAATTAAAACATTTGAAAAGTCACACATGTACAGTAGAAAGCATATTCATTAAAAACTAAAAAATGGTGCTGCTGCCATCTAGTGGCAGAAATTACCTCTTATCTGAGTGCACAAACGAACTCTTCATCGCTAAAAATGGGTAACCATCACTAAAAATTATCTAAATCGCTCTAATACTCTCTGAAACAGTTAATATTCAATTTCACCACTAGAGGGCGATGTTTGATATTTGAACACCAAGTTGCTTATATCTCCGGCTCTGATTGTCCATTTTGAACAAAATTTTTTTAAAGCCGTTAAATGACAAGGAGCATCGTCTCCATAAACTTATCAGTATAATTTGCTGCAATAGTTTACAGTTGGCAAAAGATGGCCAAAAAATGAAAAATGAAGTGCAAAAAAGTCATTTTGTGCGGGAAGTTTTTTTAACAAAATTAAAAGTCAACCCGATTTTCGTTTTATATATAGAAAATTTCATGCCATCTCACATCAGGAGTTTTGAAATTCCAAAAAAACTTTTTTAGTCATCACTAGAGCGATTTAAAGTCACAAAAGTTACTTTTTTTTGCTGGCTCCAATTAACACAAAAAGCGTGGAACCAAAATTTCACGGGCGTGGGGTCAGTATTTAAGATGTCATAAAGTTATAAAAAATTACTTTTTGTGTTTTTAGGTTACATCTAATTTTTTAGGTTACAAATTTTTTTGTGCTATTTTTTGCCCTGTTTTCCTTTTTTCCTATCTTTTTTTGCTAACAATTAGAATGGATTTCCAATCTGCATAATGCATCAAGGTGGTTATATACTTACTTTGATGCGGCCAGTAAATGTTAAGAACAGTTAATTTGCTAATCTGGCACTAAAAACACTGATAAAAAACCAACGTTTCGACTGCATAAACTACCTACCTTCGATCAGGGTACAAAAAAGCAATAAAGACAAGTCAGCACTTTAAATACAACAAAGTCACGTGTTTAAAACAAAAAACAAAGTCCTGTGATTAAATTTAAATGCACCAATTGAAACATCAAAACCAAGTAGATCAGCAGGACATCGCTGCGTCATTGCAATGTCAGAAACCAAATTAATTAACAACGCAACTATGAAGCTTCTCGTGCAGAACTGGAACGAGCAATTGGAGCACACAAATTTTGATATACCTGAGGAAACGCTACAGAATCTCTGTCATTTAAACAATTATTTTGCGAGTTAATAAAATATGATTCGACAAATTTTCGTTTAGCATAATCATTTTCAAGGTCAAGAATTTCAGAATTTTCCCAGTCAATTTCATGTTCCGATTGTATGGCGTGTTTTGATAATGCTGTGGAGTACCGTTTCATAAGTCTGACGTTACGCATATGTTCTTTTTTGCTGGTGACAAACCAACGCTTTGTTTCTCCAATATAACATTGGTTGCAATCTGCGCATTTGATTTTATACACTGCGTACTGGCGATGTTCGGCGTCAACCATGTCCTTGTGGGAAGAAAGCAAATTACCAATCTTTTGGGGGGGGGGGGGTTGAAAACAGTCTTGATTCCATGCAACTTTAGTACAAATTTTATCGATTCCGATAATTTAGGAATATACGGTAAGGTTGCCAAGACACGCACTTCTGTTTGACTTTGTTGCTGATTAACCTTTTTAACTTCCAATTTAGCTTTGTTCAACTTTTGATTTAAAAACCGAGCAGGATAACCGTTAAAATTCAGAGCCTTATAGATGTGCTTCATTTCGAGTTCTTTGTCGCCTTCATTTGAAATTAAACAATTTCCTCTGTGTGCAAGGGCATTGACCACCGCCGACTTGTGTTCAATAGGATGGTTAGAACGAAAGTTCAGATATCGATCACTGTGAGTCGGTTTGCGGTAAATATTGGTTGAAATTACAGTACTCCGGTGTGACTGCGGGTAAGAGCAACGTCAAGGAAGCATATAGAGCCATCTTCTTCTTTTTCCATAGTGAATTTGATTGAAGGTTCAATTCCATTTATGTGCTCGCAAAAAATGGACCTAGAATGGACTTATCCAGGAGAACAAAAGTGTCGTCGACATATCTTTTCCATATTCGAGGAGGCTGTCCAAAATATTTCATGGTCTCCTTTGATGTTGTGTCCCTGTTTACCAAGATACCAGTGAACTTGGCGTTACAAATTGTTGAGGACCGACTACAAGTGTGTCAAAATTTAGAGAAAATTACGATTTGGACGGTGAATGATATTTGCATGGGTCTAAGAATCTGCTTGGAAGCCACGTACTTACATTTCAGAGGCAAATACTTCAATCAAATATTTGGAACTGCCATGGATCTCCGGTTTCCGTGGTAGTAGCAGATTTGGTCATGGAAGATGTGGAAAAACGGGCCATGAAATATTTTGGACAGCC
>OZ023240.1:17485972-17574831 GCA_964006365.1 Trididemnum miniatum
ACCAATGTTATGTTGGAGAAACAAAGCGTTGGTTTGTCACCAGCAAAAAAGAACATATGCGTAACGTCAGACTTATGAAACGGGACTTCACAGCATTATCAAAACACGCCATACAATCGGAACATGAAATTGACTGGGAAAATTCTGAAATTCTTGACCTTGAAAATGATTATGCTAAACGAAAATTTGTCGAATCATATTTTATTAACTCGCAAAATAATTGTTTAAATGACAGAGATTCTGTAGCGTTTCCTCAGGTATATCAAAATTTGTGTGCTCCAATTGCTCGTTCCAGTTCTGCATGAGAAGCTTCATAGTTGCGTTGTTAATTAATTTGGTTTCTGACATTGCAATGACGCAGCGATGTCCTGCTGATCTACTTGGTTTTGATGTTTCAATTGGTGCATTTAAATTTAATCACAGGACTTGGTTTTTTGTTCTAAACACGTGACTTTGTTGTATTAAAAGTGCTGACTTGTCTTTATTGCTTTTTTGCACCCTGATCGAAGGTAGGTAGTTTATGCAGTCGAAACGTTGGTTTTTTATCAGTGTTTTTAGTGCCAGATTAGCAAATTAACTTTTCTCGTGGTTATATACCAATCAGTAAACACAAAGCCCTTACATCTTCCAGTAATGCAATGGCATCTTTGAGATGTCAACACTTAAAATTCTCAAGCGCTTGATTAAACTATTTCATCGATCAGTTTTCGCTCAGAACAATACATTTTTTGAAGATAAGACTGGGTGAAAAGCGAATGGACTGGTGTTTATAACATTCCAATCTTGAAGACGTGATACTGGCTTATAAATCATAATGTCGTATCTACCAAAACTCAAATATAGCTCTCACAGCCTACGGTAGTAAACACATAATTTAAAAATCTTCTTTGATTTAAATGAGGGATTTATTTTACCATTCAATAAAAATAGCAGCGGTAATTTAACACCTAGAGTCTCCTATACCAACTTTTGTCTGTTTAAAGCCGAAGGGTTAAAATGAACATCGCAGATGAGTACAAATGGAATACTGGTTTTCAACAAGGAATGAAGAAAAAGAAAATATTGCAGGCAGGCGTAGACCAAATTATCGGAATTTACTGCGCTAATGCCAATTTTTTTTTTTTTTTTGAGCCAGAAAACATATCAAAGGTAATTCATATCAAGAAAATTAGTGAGCTAAAATGAGTGCTTTTATGTGAAAATCGTAAAAATCCGTTGGCTAGTGGGAGTCGAGCACCAATTAAGCCCGTTAGGCCCACCGGTTTTGGCCAGTTCTTTTGCCAAATCTTAGGTACGCCACTGGTATGGAACAACTGTCATTGCATTGCTAGAGTTTTTTAAAAAATGATATGATGGATTTTACTAAAATGAGTCGTCAAGAAGTAGCTCCTGCAGTATAATGGCTTGCGTCAAAGATACCCACCAACAAAGGCTGCAGCAGAACGAAGTTTTTCCATGCTGAACAACTTAACAGGCTACTTGCCAAAGACAAAAACTTTTTACCGAGGAATTTTAAGCACAAAAATGCGCGTGCATTATAATTTGAGCACTAATTGAGAATATTTTATTGCGTTTTAGCATAAACTCCTGTTATTTTTTATTTTTTGCTGTTCTTTAAATAAAGTCACTTTTTGGTTACTTTTTTGCAAAAATAAAGTCACGTTTTCAAGTTTTTTAGGTCACAAAAAATCGCCCTAGTCATCACCCTAGTATACAACTTATAACAAAGGTGGTAAAAAACTTTGCATTTCTTGTCGCGCGTTACGACGTTTTGCGCCCACGCCCGTACGGTGGGCGATAATTTTTCTCTTCTTTTTATCGGCAAGCGACAGGCGACATAGGGACGCGTGGCAAGCCACAGTTTTTCTGCAACCCTTTTCCTCGTTTCCATGTCGCATATCATGAGTATTCCTATTGCGTTCAATTTCAGTATCGCATATTGCACGTCGCGTTGTCTCCTGCCGCGTGATATTAAAAAAAACTTAAGCTCGTAATTTCATCACTTTTTTGTGTGATAATGAATTAAAGTTTGGCGCAGAAAAATATAATAAAGAACCTCCCATAATGACGTCCAGAGCTGGGCACTCGGTACTTTAAAAGTAACGACGATATTGATATTTTGCAAAAAAAGAAGTAACAACGGTATCGATAACAGTACATTTTTTTAAAAAGTAATAACGATACTCGGTACCGATTTTCGACACTATTTAAACGAATAAAGAATTTTTCTTGCTCGGTTTTCACCAAAATTGGCGGTACGCATTAGATTGTCTATTACCTGGAACGCGTACCGGTAGGGAATATATTTGATCTCAAGATGTTATGTTATTAAACTGATGTTCTTGAAACGCGTAGCCAAAATGTTGTCTTCTAACAGCTCATTTCTCATGATAAAAGAGTTTGCCCGAAATCCTATTGATTTCCATATAATTATACCCTACTACCGCAGCTGAGGTGGTGTGTTATTCAATCTTCACCAGCCATGTTTGAGCAAATCTTTAACAATTTGCTTACGAAACAGAAACAAGAATCTTTGGGAGGGGAGGGGATGGATGTGTGAATTAGCCAAAGAAAGCAGACCAAAATTTTTTTCGAAATCAATGTTTTGGAGCATTTACACTGTTTGATAAATTTTTTTAAGGAAAAGGCCATGGCCTTGAAATAAGCATGTCTTAAGATTTTTTTGTTAAATTGATAAAGGGGTAGTGAAAATTGTGTACACTTGCAAGAAATCTTCCGCTTTTGCGTTCAAAATCCATTCCAAAAAGTTACCGCAATATCGAGTAAAACAGTCAAAAAAGTATAGCTGCGGTACAAAAAACGGTACATTTTTAAGTAGTATCAATGTTACCGATAACGGTACTTTTGTATTGCGGTACTTCCCAACACTGATGGCGTCATTACTATAGCATTAAAATGACGTCATTACCACATCATTTGCACGAGTCAGACTGATAGTTGCGTCGCAGTTTTCGATTTTTGAAATACACATGCAATTTCCAAAACACGTAACATTATAGACATAAAAATTGTCTGGCTATAGTGTATAGGTATATCTAAAATCCTACAATTTATTTTCCTTGAATTTTTATCTTTAAGGTTTTAGTGATATATTTTTACGTGCTTTGACCTTTGGCACCATATCGCTCTAAACACAAGCACATAACTCAATGACATGCGGTAAACATAAAAACGGTACAATGTTAGAGCTTTATGAATTATTTTACCAATTTCAATTTGAATAAGATTCTACTTAAAATTCTCATTTTTGTCATCTGCTCTAAAGAGCTTTTACGGCGAAACAGCCAATCAATGATTTTCAGCTTTGTTATTTATTATGGATGTGCATAATTATCCTGTATCGCAAAATCAGAAGTAAAGCCACTTCTTGTTTGCAAAGGGGATTGCTTTTCAGAAAATTCATCGTAGATTTAAGACTGCTGTAGTAGGCTATATCACGGCAAACGACAAAACCGTGCTTGTTTGGTTACATCAACAATCTAGAAAATGTCACAAAGATATGATTTCGACAAAAAATGTGCTGACACACCAGAAACTCAACTTTTCTCCAGAAGATGGTGGTTAATGGGATGCATTGGAATGCAGAATATTTTAACAGCTGCATCTTATTGGTATTTTGGTGTAAACAACGACATCATTGCCAGTTATTTTGATTTATCATATGCAGCAATAGATTGGTTCACGATAATCACAAGGCCTGCTGCTTGGTTAACTTGTATTGCTTTTGCGGTATTAGCAATGCTCAACAAATCAGGCTTTCGAAAACTTGCTTTGACAACAGCTTCATTGTCTGTGATTGCCTCCATATGCCAATTAGTTGCGTATGCCTTTCCATTTTTGTATTGGTTTATGTTTTTTGGTAGTTTTTTATTGGGGGTTGTAGTAGGATATGCATCAGTAATTTCGATATCATTTGCAGTTCTTTGGTTCCCAGACAATGAAATAGGGTCTGCTTTGAGTCTAAGAATGGCCCTTTCCAGAATTGGTTTTGTGATTACTTTTCTAGCTCCAAGTCATTTCCTCAATCCGCTTCCATGTGATTCAGATGTGTTACATGCTTTTAACGTTACCACCAATCCAAGCTATACACAATGCAAGGAAATTTGGATAGATGAAGAAAAATGGAAATTTCTTGTTTACGTTAGTGCTATTTTAATTGTAGGTATATTGTTGTTAATTTTTTTGGCAATTTTTGCAATGGATCAGCCTTCGAAGCCACCTACTGTAGCTCAAGCCGTTCTCAGGCAAATAGTCCCGCAACAAACTAAAGTGCCGATTTGGAATAAAATAAAAGACATTTTTGCGGAAATTAAGTCGTTGTTTACTGACCGTACGTTTGTAATCATTACGGTGTTGTTAGGTTACGCTAACGCTTTTGATTATTACCGCAGTCTCTTTCTCAGTGAAATTCTTCGGCCCATTTTTCAGTCGTATTTTTCAGCTGATTCTGATGAAATTAGTAGCTATTTAATAGTAGGATTTGAAGTTGCAGCAATTGTTGGCACTGTTGTTTCTGGTCGATTGGTAGACCACAATAAGAATTATCTATTATTGTTGCGTGTGTATTTCGTTGGTTGTATTGCTTGTTGGGTTGGCTTTATTGTTGCTTTTCATTTTCACAGCGTGCCAGCAATTTTTGTTACTATGATTTTATCAGGTGTAGGTTGTGGTCTGTTATTTTCCCCCCTGTACGAAATGAGCACCCAACATACTTACCCCCGGAAACCAGAGTTCATTGGGTCCTGTTTGGTTTCTGGAGGTAACATTATTGTGGTTCTTGTATTTGAATTGAACAGACTTGTGCTAGATAGCCTGGGTGGATTAAGTTCATTAATCTACATGGCTGTAATTTTGTTCATTTGCTTTTTGTTAACAGTGTTTTTAAAACCCAAATATCATCGCCTTGAAATAGAAATAGGGGAAAATTTATCAGATTCCAGCCTGCTTCTGAACGATGTAACCGAAAGTTCTGATATCTGAATGTATTTTTATTTGTTCTTACGTAATTTGCTAAATGTAAACTGGCTACAGTAAAAAGATTTTACTTAAACTTAACATCACATAGTTGTTAATCGGGCTCGGGCTTTTCGGGTCAGGTTCGGGCCCGGCTCGGGCATGGATTTTGCAAAATTGTCGGGCTTCAATCCGGCCGGACGCTGGAGCAAAATCGTGATTTTCTGTGAGTGATAGGGCTTCTGTGATTGCTGGAATAAAGCAAGGAGAACACCTGGTATAAATATTACTGTACGTAAGTGGGGTGACTAAGGATGGATAAAACTTTTTTTTTTTTATTAAAATTTTTTCAAAATTTAAAGTGATGCTTTTGATTTCGGGTTTAAATCGGGCTCAGACTGGCTGCCAAGTGGAGCTTTGGGCTCGGGTCGGGTTGGAGCTTAAAAAATCGGGTTCGAGTCAGGTCGGGCTCAACATCTTCGCTCCCTTGACAACTCTGCTAACATCGAGTAATCGTATCCCTTGCATATCCATGGTAGTTTTAAATTTTAACAGTTTGTGTGAAATAATTATATTTTGTGTCAGTTATTTGATGGGCCCAATTGCGCACAGAACAATTTCATTTTGTTTTGACAATACTGTGTTAATAAACTATGATAATTATGTTAAATGTGTGTTTTGAAAAACAACAATATTTTCTGGTTTTAAATGATGTGTGGAGACCAATTTAATAGCAATGGAGTCAAGTTCTATAATGGTCAAGCAAGGACAAGACCGAGAAGAGACTTTGAAAATTATGTCTCAAGACCCAAGACTTGTTTCGAAAACTGCATCGCTACAATTTACTGTAGGTTGTGCAACAAGTTGGTTAGAACGCCATGCACTTAGAATTAAAAACACACCTTTCAAAGCTGCTAAGCAGCAATGGCCAAGTGAATAGCGTTTGGACTGGTAGACCCGGAATTCGATTTCGAGTTCGATCAAACCAGTGACTTTAAAATTGGCATTTTTTGATAATGGCGACTTACTTGCTTTGCGTTCAGCACTGAAGAAACTGCGAGGAAAACAAGCCGATAGGTGGCCGATAACAAGGCCTAAAACAGTGGTGAGGAACCGGGAAAACACGATAGGACACATCGATTGCATGCTAATTTCAGCGGGCCACATTTACTTTGTAATTTTAATATTTTGCTTGAAAAACAACCAACATTAAATCGAAAATTTGTAGAGTATGTATGGTTGAATGTTAAGCAGTTTTAAAGGAAGATTAACGTGTTCTGCAAAACCGGTATGTTGTACGTTTAACAAAGTTCAGACGCGCGCCATATTTAAAGCTTAAGCAACCCTCAAGGTCTCCACCCCTGGCCTAAAATATCATGCACGATTTTTTCTTTTATGCAAACTAAAAAGTTTTAGATTCTTTCTACCACTGGTCCGTACGTGACTTCCTGTTGTTGCGATTAATGCGCGAGTTTCGTTTGATGTTGAGTTTGTGTGTACTAATTGACTGCAAAATAAACTCAGTTCTGTTCTGTTCTGCAAGTAGCGCAAATTGCTAGCAAGGGTGGGCCAGCTCAAAAAGGAACGAAGAGTGAATACTAAAAGAGGCAGTGGTGGGCACAATAAACCTTTTTGTACTAAAGCGATAACGATCATCGATAATTTCAAAAAAGCCCTGGGTGATACCGATAATCGATACGTCTCAGAAGGGTTTAAGTTATTGATTTTTGTGGCTGTAGCTCTTTGCAGCGCCGTGTTGCTCACAGCATTTTTAAAACCAAATTAGGCTACCGTCGTCAGTGCCGTAGCAGCTCAACTTTGGGCCCCCCCAAAAAACCCTTTCAAGTCCCCAATACTTAGCTTTCGATATGAATTGTTTTAGGTTTTTCCAGGGGTAACAACTCAGTTTCTCACCACAATGCGAATACTGTGGTAAAATTAAAACATATAACGCGTTATCACTGTGTAAAAATAAAAGGTGTAATTTTAAGACAAGTTTGTTACACTCAATTCATTTTCCATTAACATCGTTTAGCTCAGGGTTTTTCTACCTTTTTCTGCTCATGGCCCACTAAAATGATAAAATATGATGGTGGCCCAATAACTTTTGCTAAAAGGTACAAAGTCAACGTGATGGCACGATTAGGGAATGCTGATGTCGCTCTCTAGTCAAGCTCTGTGGCCCACTGAAAACCATGATGTAGCCCACTGTTGGGTCATGGCCAATAGGTTGAAAACCTCCGGTCTAGCTAGAGCGCACTTTTTCGTACACAGATGTTCTTTTGACAGCATCATAATCTGGAGATCGGGCGCATTAACTTTCGATTGACAACATGGCCAGCGAAGAACCAAGCGGATGGCCGAGTGGATAGAGCGTGTGCTTCCGAGCCTGAAGGAGTGAATAGACTGAGGGTTTGATCACTAGTCAAGTCAAACCAATGACTTAAAAATTGGTATTCACAGCTTTCCAACTAGACATTCAGCATTAAAGGGATAGTGTTAAGAAAGCCGTCAAGTTTGCTTGTGCCGTTGGGAAAAACACTTACCGAAATTCCCCCATCTAAGTGCGGTAGGTAGACACAGATGGCCGGCAACTCCTAAGGGAGCTCGTGTAGCGCCCCATTGCTTTCTGTGATAGGTGGATAAAAATGCCAACAAATGGAAAGAAAAAAGATAGTCTGCTGTTTGCCATATTAGATGTAATAAACGTTTTAATAAATTTCAGTTTTCTGAAGCTTTGTTCAGCACTGGTAACAGTAACAACGCATTTTGTAAACTCGAGAAGCAAGGCAAGCGAGCACTTACAGGTATTACCATTGAATTAAAAGTTCAACGGTGTTGAAGGGAGACTGCCAAACGAGCTTGTGTCGTTCTAATCAGCAACCATCTGATATAAATATCAAATGCAATAGACTCCAGCCGTGAATCGAACCCGTCGCAAAGAATCTGAACCTGCGTGCGGTATTGCCAGATCATATTGCTGACAATGGCTGTTCATGCACGAAGCTGCTGGGTGTAAACAGCAATGCAAAGACAGAAGCGACATCACATGTCAGCTTAAAACTTTCTAGTATCGACATAATAGCCTGGTCCACCAGTTGTTTTAAAAAGTTTGCTTTGAATCTCTTCCTCAGAAGCTGTACGATATAGATTTGCATCGTGACTAAACATTCTCTTTTTCTATTTTCATTCTCTTTTTTTTTACTTTTTGATTGAGGAAGACCGGACCAATGTCCAATTCCTGCGCTATTTCAAAAGCACACGTTTTCAAACTAGCAAATCCTTTTTCAATGGACTTTTGTATTCGATGTCAGATTATGGTTGCTGACACAGAAATAGGGTAGGATTGAGTTTAATTTACCGATCGGATGGCCGAGTGGATAGAGCATCTGCTTCTAGATTGGTGGACTCCGGGATTCAATTCCGGGTCCGGTCAAACCAATGACTTGAAAATTGGTATTCACAGCTTTTTTGGTTGACGTTCAGCATAATGGATAGCGCGAAACAAGCGGCAAGTTCGCTTGTTGTGCTGTTGGGAAAGGCACTAAACGGGATTACCCCATCTAGGTGTGGTAGACCGATGGTCGGCAACTCCTAAGCGAGCTCGTATAGCGCCCCGTCGCTTTTTCATGATAGGAGAATAAAATTGCGAATAAATAAAAAATAAATAGATAAAATTTTAAATCTGCTCACAAGGTGTTAATGAATTTGAATTTAATTTTTTCAAGAGGAATGAATTTGAATTTAAGCTTTGAAAAATGATTGCATCCAACTCTGCACCGGCCTCCTTTTTCAAGTCCTACGCGCACTCTTACACACAGTGTATTGTTTATGACATCATTATGCAGTTTATGACGCTATTTGAAAGTAAACGAGAGCGAAAAACTTTAAAACTGAAATATATAGAATCTGAGCGCAAAAAATCCCATTCAACGCGATTCGCCAAGCAAAACTTTGTTTTTGAATTGATGCAACTTCGGGTCCTTCAAGACAATTTGGGGCCCCTTTTGGCAGTGTGGGCCCCCCCCAATTGGGGGGTTTGGGGGGCGGCTGCTACGGCTCTGACCGTCGTCTAGAAGCAGACAAAAAAAAACAAATGAAAGCATTTTAGAATCTCAGTCCCTACTTCTGGGTAACAGTACTACGAAGCATTCCACGAATTAAACTACTGCATACATTTCTTTCGACCCAAAAAATTCAGAAGCACTGGATAAAAAACGTTCTTTCAAGTGGGCAAAGGTTGAACCCATAGATTATTTTACACTCAGCCTACAAAATCAGAAAACATCATGCTGTTAGCAGATACGAACGCTATAAGCGAAAATTACCACGTTGAACAAGTATTTACTATTAATAGCAGTGACAGTAGTAGAAGTAGCAGGAACAGTTTATTTATCGAGCAAAAAAGGCACATGGTAAACAAGAAAAGAAGAAAAGAATAAGAGAAAAGAAACTCGAAAGGTGACTACAAAGTGACCGTTTAAGGTTGAGTGGCCCGCTGGACTTTTCCGAAATTACCAATATTATCAACTTAATTGCTACGTAATTTATAAAAAACAAATTAGGGAGCGCCCAGGTTCCCAAGTTTGGTAGGCTTTTGGTCAAGATAGGCTCTTCTGCATCGATTCCATGATAATGATACGTCACTTATATCCTCGAAGCGAGAATATCTTGCCTTCCCACGATGCACAATTAGAGTTACAGTCAGTGCATGAAGCAACGCAGTTTCGAAAGTAACGGGATATAAGACTTAAAAGACTAGGAGAGTATAGATGACAAGAAAGCATGGCAAAAAATAGCAATGCAGGGTACAGAGTAGCAATCCACGACCGGTTTCGCTCTTATTTTGAGCTCATCAGGTGAATATAGCTGGAAAATGGTGCAAAAATGGCACCGAAGTGAAGGGGTTTGAGAAAAAGTAAAAGATCGAGAATAACAAGCAATACAGCTCACCGTTTCCAGCGAACCGCATTAGTTGTTAGTTTAAAGTGGAAACAGTAGGTTTCATAGAGAAAAAGGAAAGATTTTTTAAATACATCAGTTGCCAACGTAAGCGAAATTGCCTTTTTAGAATTAGATGGTGGTGGAGCTATTCAAATACCAGTCAGTTGCATTTTGCAGTGATGTTGAAACTTCTAACTCAATTTCTAACATTTTTATCGTTTTCTACGTCATTTTTTTGTCTGATTATACCAAAAATTATCAACAAAACATCACTTACTATGATTTAAGCGATACATGAATCCGTTGTTGCTGTTAAAAAGCATAATTTTGTATCAGGGGTTTTTATTACGTATCTGGGGCTTTGTGAAGGGATAATCTGGGGTTTTACCAAAAATCTCAGTGGGAGCACTGGCTAAAAGCGATTATTTATTTAAAGTCAAAAAAGTGCATAAAGAAGATCGTGTACGGGGTCGTTACTACAATCGTGTTCAAAAGTTTAAGACCACGTAGATAAAAGTTGATTTTTGTTGGAAGATGATAAAATTCGGGATAATCTTGTGTCACATTAGCCTTTTATGTTCCATTGCATTAAATGATACTGGTGAAGCGTATATGATAAGATTTGTTGCGCATTTCTGATTTTGAAAGCAAAAAATATTCTGTTTCACTCAAATTTTAGTGCTGGATATATATCGGCAAAAAGAGAGGATTATCAGTTGCAGAAAGGGCAAAATTTGTTACTTTAAATGAAAAAGGGTACTTAGGCAGACAAATTTCAAAAAAAACTAAGACTTGGCAAAACAGAGATCCATCAAACTCCAAAATTCCAAAATTTTGTGAGTTTTCAGGACTTGCACAGGTCTGGAAGTCCCAGGGTTACCTCCCAAAGGGATGATCACCTGATAAAATGGATGGTAGTGCGTTCACTGGTCCGTTTAAGCAAGAAAATTGGGTCGGCCTTGCATCAACTGTACCTTCGTCTTTCTGAATACCCCTCTTCATTCAAAGTAACAATTTTTGCCCTTTCTGCTACTGATAAACCCCTCTTTTTGCCCACATTTCCAGCACAAAAATTTGAGTAAAACAAAATGTTTCTTGCTTCCAAAAACCAGAAATGCACAAAAAATTTTCTCGGAAACAAGGGCAACTCCTAAGCCCGTCTGGATTCATCCTATGCACTACGCCTCCGTCGCTTTCTCGTGACAGGAGAATAAAAAATGAAGCAATCAATTTCAGTACTAGTAGGTAGTAGCACAGAAACGTAACTTTTTGTGCTTTTTCTTTACATCGCTTCTCTTCCGCTGTTTCGAGCAGGCGAGCAGCCGCTGTGACGGTGTTACCATGTGTAACCTCTACAGTAAGTGTAAAAGTTTAAGAACGGCGAAATCAAAGAATCCACATTCTCGTCTGATATAGTTCGTCCGTTAATCGTACATCAGGAAAAAGGATGCACATCTTAATTGGTTTGCAGGAGCGTAATTAGGAGAGGGGGGCTATTGTGCCATGCCCCCCCCCCTTTTGACTCTACCTTTTGGTAAAACAGAACAAAATTAATGGTGCCAAGTGACTGAAATATGCCAGAAACTCTTTTGATGGTTTCTGTAGCTGAGCCTATGGCTAGGGGGGTAGGATGAGGGGTATGCATATTTCCACCAGCCACTTTCAAAAATGTTTTTGATGTAGGCCTATACAATTTTTCGATAATTTTGAACCTCTTCGATAGCAATAAGCATTCCGCTTTAAGCACGCATAATCGCAAATGTGCGAACAAAATGCGTCATATTTCTCGAAGCACTCAGCATTAGGGTAGAAAAATTTAAACAAAATTTGTCTGAAAATTATTCAAAAAGCACTAAAATAGCCATTGCAGCATGCACATTTTCAAACGTTTTTCGAGGGAGTATGCCCCCGGGCCCCTCTATAGCTTTTCTTAATTGTTTCTCAATCAGTTTCAAATTTGTTCTGCCGAAAAAACACGCTTGAAAAAATGAGGAAATTATGCCCCCACCCAGGGGTGCCGCAACGTTGTAAAGGCAAGGGGGCAGCTTTTTCAAAGGGCACTTTATTACGTATTGTACAGTCAATTATCACCAATATTGTTTTTTAATACCGTCAAGCGAAAACAAATTTTCAACAAAGCCAGAGTAGTAAAAATGTTGTATAAATATTAAAAAAGCTGTTTAACCGAATAATCTGTATCTGCTTGAAGAGTATAATCTCTTACTGCTGAAGCAATCAAAGCTGATTGAGAAACAAGAAAGGCTCTAGGGGGGTCCGGGGCATGCTCCGCGGAAAATTTTTAAAAATTTACTTGCTAGTAATCGCTATTTTAGTGCTTTTTGAACATTTTCCTCCCAAAATTTGTTCAAATTTTTTGCCTTAATTCTGAGTGTTTCACCAAATACGATGCATTCTGTTCGCACATATCTGATTATGCGTGCTCAAGGCGTAAGGCTTTTCGCTATCGAAGAGGTTGGAAATTATGGAAAAAGTGCATGCATGAAAAACATTTTTAAAAATGGTTGGTGGGAGGATGCGTACCCCTCATTCTACCCCCTTGGATCCGTCCCTGGTCATAAGCTACGGAAACCATCAAAAGAGTCTAGCATATTTCAGTCACTTGGCATCATTAATTTTGTTCGTTTTTACTAAAAGGCAGAGTCAAAAAGGGATGGGGAAGGGCACGACACAATAGCCCCCCTACATACGCTCCTGAGTGTTAGGTAAATGCAGCAGACTTGGGCTTGCTTGGGGCGCTCGACACTGCTGAAATCGGTTTTTAGCTTTTTCAACTCGTTTTTGTTGAGCACGAGTCCAAGTCCAAGTCCGCTGCATAAAAAAATTCAAGATCGCAATTTGTGTAAAACAAGAAACCAAAATATACACTCCTAAATTTCTTCGCCTGTATTTATTGCTGCCTGTTGGGATTGACAACCAAATTGTTGAAAATGACGTAATAGAAAAAGCATATTGTAGAGTAGAATTAGTTGTAAAAATGCTAAATGTAACGCAGAAATTTTTACTCGCTTGCTTACACAAAATAACCAAAACCTTAAGAATACTGCGGTAACCCTGGCTATTCAAATTTGATATTGCTACCTCAATGCCTCCTCCACTGTGACCTCATTTGAATAGGAATAGACCGGGGCTACGGCCCTGATTGGGGATGCTATTTTTTACGCGGTCCGGCCCCGGCCGGTAGGGTCATGAAATTGGCCAGGGAAGGGGCTAAATTTCAAATTTATTTGCTGTGTATAACGGGACATAAGACGACCCTTAAAGTGCAAAATCCCACCCTTAAAAATTGGAGACGTGTTATACAACCGATATAAAAATCATATCTCAATTTTCATATAAAATTGTTTTTATATTTTGCATGAAAAATGCGTTGGAGCATAAAAATATAGAACTTGCATGCTTAAAGCGTTTTTGAGGTTCGTCCTGAACTGATGAAAAGCGTGTACATATTGCAAGAGAGCAATGGCGTGATATCGAGAAAAGTACACACCGGTAGGTATGTATTCTAAACACAATATAAGGCATTGTATAAACCCTGACCAAGGCCGGGGCAGGCGCAGTTACCCGGTCCCCGCCAGAGCTCCGGCCCCGTCCAAAATTGTTGCCCCAGTCGTTCCCTACATCTAAAAGCTTAAACATCTGCTCTACACCTGAGTGGTGGTACAGAGTTTTAAGATGGCCAAAGTATGAAACCTCTTCATCCGCTCTACAATGAAATTGTGTCGTGCCTTTTTTCTGATGTATACGATCAATGGACGAATCATATCAGACGAGAATGTGGATTCTTTGATTTCGCCGTTCTTTATTTTTACAGTTGCAGTTACACCATGGTAACACCTTCGCAGCTGCTGCTTACCTGTTGGAAACAGCTGGTGAGAAGCGATGAAAATGACGTAATAAAAACTTAGTAATCTAGACAGAAAACTTAGTATTGAACGTTAAAAGCACGAAAAGTTACGTTTCTATACCACTACCTATAGTGCTAGAACCGAATTTGTCATAAATCGAAAAACTAAAACCTCACCATCAGGCTTACTCGCATTATTTTTTTCACAACTCTAAGTCCAAGTCACCAAAAAAATGAGGCGAGTATAAGTACAAGTTCAAAGAAAACATTTCGAGTCGAGTCTTAATGAAGCTGGAATAACTGGAATCGAAAACTGGAATCGAGTTCTAATCTGGAATTGAGTCCTAAACTGGAATCGAGTCAAAAACTGGAATCGAGTCCTACTGAAGCTGGAATAACTGCAGACAATGAAAGCGAAACTGAAACTACTGATACCTTCGCTATACTAGCCTACAGAGCAGACGTTTACTTCGTTACTATTTCAATGGAATGGTAAGGGCAGCACTGCCCCCCTTGCCCCCTACCTTCGCTATACTAGCCTACAAAGCAGACGTTTTACTTCGTTACTATTTCAATGGAATGGTAAGAGCAGCGCTGCCACCCCCCCGTTCCGGCACCCCTGCCCCCACCCACCCCCCCTTTTAAAATTTCTCGCTACGCCAGTGGCAACAACATATGTAATGATCTTCCGCAAGAAGCTCCGAGGACGTGAAGACCTTTTTTTTGCTCTTGACCTGACTTTACTCGAAAAATTGCTTAAACGCTATCAGGTGGGCAATTTGGTCCCACATTTTCCAAACAAAGGCGATTGTGCAAAAAAAGTTGAAGACCCCTGTTTTAAAGCATGAATACAGCGCAGATTTGCAAAGAGTTAATTTGATTCAAATTGAATAGAATCAATCACAAAAATTTACACTTCAATATGACATTAGCCTAGTTACTGGTCGTGGTTTTTCAAGCCCTTAAAATTTTTTTGCAAGAAAATGATTGTGCAAATTGTTTTACATTAAATTGTTTTTACACATTGTAAAAGTAGGTTTCACTATGATATAGACTACATTTTCACAATCACTATTATTCGTTTCACACATTGTCCAAGGGTGAAGCATGACAGAAGTTAACCACCTTACTACTAATCTACCATGATAGTAAAAACAAAGCTAGTTCTGTATAGTCAAATCTTCTTTTACGTGAGATTTAAAACAATTTTGCAACCATTTTCCAGCGTAAAAATTTTCATATTGAATCATGACCAATAGCTCAACTAATTTCATATAGAAGTTTAAATTTTTGTGGTTGAGCCTATTTAATTTGAATCAAATGACATTTTTTGCAAATCGACGTTACATTTACGCTTTGAAACAGCAAGAAATGCTATTAGCTTAAAAACCGCTTCAAAAATTATTGCCTATGTCCAATTTACTTACCATGTAAAGTGCCTAAAACTTTATCAATTTTTTTGAAATTTGTTTTAAACGATAGCTAAAATCAAGACCTTTACGATTCAGTTGAAATTTTGAAAATCCAACAAGCATAACTAAAGTTATGATATTTTTTGTAACATAAAAGATATGCGGCGTTTGTCCAAGTGGGTAATTCCAAGATGGCGGATCGGAGCTTCTAATTGTACACTTTTGAGATAGCCGTTTCACGCGCAATCTAGTTGTAGTATTACATATCTATGCCAAAACACCAGCTACTTACGCAATAGCCGACATGGCTGATTAGCAACGACTGATGAAGAGTAAGCATAAGCATGGTTTTAGATGATAGATATGAGCGCACCAAGACCAGCTCTCATTTTTTGCTTTACCGTAGAGCGAGACAGCGCTGTTTCTGGCTATTAGCCTTCATCAGCCGCCCTCAGGTTAGCAACATTCATCTTCCAGGACGAATGATCTTGCCAGGATCACTCATCCCTTCGGATAAATATTCCCTAAAGAATTTAACCTTTGTGGTACGCAATCCACTCGTATGGCTACGTCACCATTCCACTCAAACTCTTTACGTGGCCAGGGTGAAGAGCAAACAACTAAAAAGCAATGTCCTTCCTGGCCTACCGGACGGGAAGTCATGACGACTTCCTCTTGTTGGGTCAGAGGCTATAACAGCACTCCATCACCAACAGTGCAAAGCACTCCAGTAAATCGTACCGTAGAGCGAGACAGCGCTGTTTCTGGCTATTAGCCTTCATCAGCCGCCCTCAGGAAAAAAACATTCATCTTCCAGGACAAATGATCTTGCCAGGATCACTTATCCCTTCGGATAACTGACCGAGATTCTGGCCACGTAGGCTAAAAGAAACGAGGAAAAAGAGGCAAAATCAAAAGAAGTTAAAAGCAAATACATGTGTAAAAACAGCTCCAAAAAAACGTGTTGGCGACGTCGAGCTGTTGATACAGACGGGGTCGGGGGATCGGGAATTTGAAGGCTCAAAGCGACGACTGAATACTTGCTTCTCTCGAGGAAAAACACCACGCCAGTGCGTATAATTTGTGTTTAGTCCAAAATATATTGGTATTAAAGCAAAGTAGCAATGAATCAGTTGAAGCAATTGAAGCAATCGAAGCAGTTTTCTAAAAATTAAAACCAAACATAAACAAAGAGAAAATAACTAATACGTCAACATTAACAGATTTCATTTAGTTTGATTACCTTCAACTACAAAATCAAAGCAAAATACTTATCCAAAAATTACTCATTAAAAATCCAATAAAGTTATTATTAACAGCGTTACATCAAGCGGAGAACTACAACGGCGAATTAGCAAGTTTGTAACCGAATTTACTCGTACTTTCATGATTTCATACTTAATCGCACGTAACAGCATTACTCGAATATCCATTAAAAGTCCACAAAATTACGACAAACATAAAGCTAACTAACGATAATTATGCCAAAGTAAATCTTGCCGAAAATAACCTCTAAAACTGTTTAAAAACACCGATATGCGTCAACATAGAAAATATTAATCATTAATTAGTAATTCAAAAATAATAATTTAGCATGTCCCATAGCAATAGAAATACGGCTATTTCATCAACACAATACAAATTTACCAAATTAATCAAGGGAAGTAATAAAACAAAACATACCAGTTTTTTATCGATCGCAGCCAACAAATCACAATCACAAACGATCGGGATCGGGTTGAATACTCCAAAATTATAATCCAAAATACACTTCAGCTTCAAATTTCAGTATAATAACGCTGTACTGCATGCACACTGTTTCATCGTAATTAACAACTGTATGAACTATTCGTTCTTATTCAAATAGAATCGAGCGTTAAATATAGCGTAATCATAATATTAATAATAATAATAATTTCTGTGTCTACAATTTCTTAATTCTTAACTAAATAAACGTACACTTTTTCTTAATCAATAAAATCACATGAAATACTTCAAAAGTCTCAGCACAACTGCAGTTCATCGCTCTTTTGCGCGTAAAGCGTTCTATAATAGTACACTACAGACAAGTAACTAGACGATAAATGGCATGTCTACGAATAGCGGTGATCGAACGTAAAAGTAAAAAGCACTCCCCAAATGACGGTTCAAAGCCAAAACAGCGCAGCTACGGTATTAAGAGAAAAAAAAAAATTTATAGCATCTTAGTCATTCCGGTTATCATACAGCGAAAGCAAAAAATACATTACAAAACAACCTACACAGAACGCGAATTTTACAACATGTAAGAAAGTAAGTCGAGCAGTTAGCTGATCCTACACAGTGTGCGAAGTAGGGGGGAGATGGGGAGACATGTTCCCCCCAGTAATTTTTTGCTTTATCATATTCATATGATATTTCCAAGACAAATTTTCATTTATTATCACCCCCAAGAATCGTGTAAAAGACACTTTTTCAACCTTGCTGTTTCTTAATTTCAGTTGGAAACTTATAGTGGTTTTAGCTGACCGAGATTCTGGCCACGTAGGCTAAAAGAAACGAGGAAAAAGAGGCAAAATCAAAAGAAGTTAAAAGCAAATACATGTAAGAAAGTAAGTCGAGCAGTTAGCTGATCCTACACAGTGTGCGAAGTAGGGGGGAGATGGGGAGACATGTTCCCCCCAGTAAAAATTATCGTCTCCCCAGCAAAGAAAAATATTGTCCTGGGGGGATGCCAAAACGTCCCCCCCAGCGATAAGCATCGTAAAAGTCGAATGTTTTTTACCGGTATACGTGCAGCCTGTGGGTAGCCTGCGGACTGCGGCGACACTTTTCAGCTTATCTCGTAGCCATAATGACTTCCTTCCTTCACAAACCAAACAAAAACAATCTTTGCAGCGCGCCCATTAAACTGTGCAGATTCAGAACAATTTATTTTTTATCAACACTAAAACACGTCAGCAGTTTTGTATAAGCATTAGGAAAGCATTAAGAAAATGTCAAAGCAGTGGTTCCCTAACTTTTTTTAAATCATATTTGAGATTGAGAGAATAAATTAAGAAAATGCTATAGCTTCCGGGGCTCCTCCCCGGATACGGCTAGGGTAGCTTGCTGCTCTCCCCCTAAACCCCTAGCTTCATTTATGAAACAAAAACTTGCCTAAAACAAGACTAATGAAGCATAGGCGCTCGCGGAGGGGGCACGGTGCCATGGTCCTGCCTTTTGGCCCAGTAATAAGATGTTAAAACCGAGCTTTCAGTCTATAATTTTTCAAACTAATAATGGTTGCAGCGTCTCCTTTCACTTATTTCAGGCAAGCTTCGATACTTTTAGACATAAGCTGCGAAAAGATTTTTGCATTGTCCATAGTGATTGCACTCACTGCATGCCCTTTTTCGATAAAAAATATGCTAAAATGAGCGTTTTTTTATGAGGAAACCGGAAAAATTCGTTAGCGGCTGGGGGCTACGCCCCCAGACCCCCATTAGTCTACGGCAGCTGAGGGTTTTAACCCCTAGACTTCTGGTTGTTCTCCCTCCCTCCTTTTTGCCAAATCCTGGGTGTGTCACTGACTCACTGTAATGAAGTTTTCGAAATTCTCTCGTTGAAAATTTTTGTTCATCATGCTAGTGGTATGCAACACTCAGTACGCCCTCCGTCACTGCTATAATTTGGTCATTGACCAATGACGACGCCCCATAAACAATAAACACCCTTTTCGCAATATTGTCTTGTTATTTGGGTTCAGAATTCAAACAAAATTGTAGACAAAAACATCCCCCCCAGTAAAAAATTTTTACTTCGCACACTGATCCTACATCCATTCAATCTTTGAGCTATAATAGTCAAGCCGTAGAAGCCAGCAGAGCAACTATGCCTTAGCGTTGCACTCTCTTTGTTGTTTATTATATTTTCTGTGTTATTTATATTTGCCCTTTTAATGAAACAGTGCGAAAATTTTATTCTATGCTTGACCTTTAAAAATTAATTTCAAAGTAAATTTTTAACAAAATTAAAACTGTTATAGTTTTGAGTTGTTGTGGAACTGAATTGGAATCTTGCAATCTTTTAGTCGCGTATTTTGTTCGTCATGTGATCATTAATCCTTGTTTTAAGCAAGTGTGTCAAGCTGTGTTTTTGGTAGATCTTGTGACGCGCATGTAACGGTTGTTTGTGAAGTTTGCCATGGCATTCAGAACTAAGTAGATGTGAGATTTGAAAGTGAATTTTTAGGGTCTTGAGTTTAGCTATGTTCAATGATAATTAATATGACAGCGTAATATTTAACTTATGTTTATTTTGATTATATTTGAATAAGATGTAATAAAAGTGTGTTGAGTAAAAACTGTTAACTAGTAGTGTTAAAGGGAAAAACGTAAAAAAAACTTTAATTTTTTTTAATGAATCAAAATAGCAAATTGGACTCAACCTCTTTGATTTAGATTCATCGTCGAATTAAAAGTTTTTTGTCAACATTAATATCTTTTTAAGCACGACCCAAACCTGAGTTTGATTGACTTTATAAAATTTCTGGTTGATCGTGACGACAATGAATTTTAATATCCGAAAGGATACTAGTCGGTTTTGCCTTTCATAATTTAGGAGCCCCGCACTCTTTTCTGCACCGGGCCCTGCAGTTTCTTGATCCGCCCCTGTGCAGTTTAGTGAGTTTTAACGTCACGTATCCCATCTGTTGGTAATATCGGTTTCATCGTAGTCATGTCAATCAATCTCATGATCTCCTGCTATGCTCGGACTTACGGTTGTGAAATCGCTGGCGGCGGGTTCGATTCTTTATCTGGATATATCGCTGTTGTGTACTTAAATAAACACTAAACATGTTTTTAGTGTACTGAGAGGACGACCTGCGTAGGCTTGTGTCGCAGTCGTCGTGAATTTAAAAGCCTGCTCCTGTTCGCATGACAAATACAAGTCTGCGACGACAAACAAATTGACAATTTTTGCATTAAACTTACGAGGTTCGAGCGCAATGTGTTAGAGTCTATAATTATATCATTAAAAAACGCAACACGAAGTGGCAGAATTTTACGAGTATGTGTCACGAATATGTCTTTTAATAAAATTTCATCTCGTCACATCTAGTGATGACCTTAAAAATATGCCGTAGATTGCAGTAAAGTAGGGTAATTCCGGGAGAGATGGCCATCAAGGAAAGATGGCCATTAGCCGCTATTTCTTGGTTTTACATGCTACGCAAGACTGACTTCGTCAGTTTCGAATCTGCACATGGTGCAGTAACATATCTGAAAATGCTGACGAACTTTGCTACGTTTTGTAAAACATAGCCAAAATGATTTTTAAGGCAAGGTAAAAATTTTCAGCATGATATAGAGAGCAAGCAGTAATACTTTTTGTGGGCGTGTTTTCACTCTACAGTATAGTCTTCAGATTTGAGAATTTACAGTTACAAGAAAGCAATCACAAAGCACTAAGCAGGTACCTTCTGAAAGTTCGTTATCGTGTAATCCCGTGAATGGCCATCTCTCCTTAAGCTGTGGGCAGGTGAACGCCTACTTATAAAGGTTAGATGGCCAGGGCTGGGAATCGATACCCAAAAGAGTTAAGAAATAATCGATATTCCACAGTTAACCAAAAAGGAAAGAAATAATCGATTTCGATGGTAGTTTAAAAAAGTAAAGAATATTGTAATCGATATTACACTGAGCATTTAGCGGTGTACGCCAAGCATTTTTTGTGACGTCTTCACATTTATGCGGTAACTTACAGACAAACGAGAGACATAGTATATGCGAAGCAACTTTGCAATTAAAAATCTTTTTTTTTTTTGTTTTTTTGCCCTCCCCAAAAAAAAAATTCATCAGCAAAAACAAGATAATGTCATACCGACGATCATTTTAGATTCACTAAAGTGAGATAAAGTAGCCTGAAAAAGAATCGAATATGGAATATCAAATTGCGCCGAAAAAAAGGAAAGACAAGGCCAAGGCCATATTTGATACTCATTCAAAAAAGTAAAGGCTCCAGTGCATTCGATGAACAAAAAGTAAAGAATATCGCTATCGAATATCGATTACAATCGATTTTTCCCAACCCTGAAGATGGTCATACCTTCGAGCATATACTTCTGCGTGCAATCTTCACATATGATATCATGGCAAGAAGCAAACGAGTTGTTACAGTGAAGTGTTAGCAAGCCTATAGGACTAGTATGATTAACTAATGTTTATAAACGTTCCAAAATAACAGAAATTTTTGTTCAACTCAGGTTCCATTTGTAGCTGCGCAAAAATGAAACAGCGTTATGATAGACTGAGCGTTATACACATGTCCATTTTCGTTTGTTTTACGATAAATCTTTCTCATTAGGTGTTGCAACCATACTGGCCATTTCACCTACACTTTTCAGGTGAGATGGCCAATGACGTCATTTAAAATGTAAAATATTTATTTTGTGTAGGCCCATGACACATTTAAACCGATGAGGCAAAGGAATGCAACTCTGGTCCTTAGCAATATCAACCCACCCTTTTATACTATGTTTTAAGCAAGTTGAAAGCAAACCACGGAGATTCATAAAAAGCATGGCCATCTCACCCTGACTTACCGTAGTTGTTATCACCACCAGAGGCGTAGTCACGGGGGGAGTGAGGGTTTCAACCCCCCCATTGATCTTTTAGTAACTTCATACTTACTTCTTTCTCTGATATTTATTTCAAGTGCTAGATACTTTGTCATTGATAATCTGGTTTCGTAGTTGTCATAACATCAAGAATTACGTAGCGTTGTTTCCTGAATTTTGTTCTTTGCCGTTATGCTTAATGAACCAATGGCGCAATTTTATTAGCAGGGCAGTGCCGCTCCTGTACATGTAACTGCCCTCGGCCCCTCAGACCTTCCGCAGAAAAAAAGCAAAACGATTTCAAGCAAAGATGATGTACGTACTGTAGCTCAAAAAGGAACTAAATCGCTAACATTTTAATATCGTTTTACCAGTTCCATCAGAAAGCATTCCTTTGACTTCCTTACAACAATCGTGCCTTAACTGCCTTCGGTATTTTTCGTTTAAAACATCTCTCTTAAAATTTGAGGCCATCTTTTGTTATTATACAACCAGAGGCGGATCCACGGCGGGATGTGGGGTATGCTGCGTATGCATTGCCCCACCAGCCATTTTCAACAATGCTTTGGATGAATAAAATATTTCCATAAATTCAAACCTCTTGATGACAATATGCCGTAGTCGCCTTATGCACACATAATCGAAACTGTTCGAACAAAATGCATCATATTTAGTGTATTTGGTGAAGCACTCAAAGTTAGAGACCAAAAATATGACAAACTTTCCTTGAAAACTGTTCAAAATGCACTAAAATGGCCATTGCAGTATGCAAATTTTCAAAAATTTTCCGGGGAAGTATGCCCCCGGACCCTTCTAAAGTCGTTTTGTGACTTAAGTTGCTTAAAAATAAATCTGTCGAAAAAAACTACGCTTGAAAAGTGACGAAAATTGGTGCCCGCTCCTCGAAAAAAATTCCGAATACGTCCTTGCCATGAACACATTTTCAAAAGGCTTATTTACGCCCACTTCCGAGTCTAAACGTCTTTGCATTTAGTTAACATTCAAACTAATTCAAAATTACATCTACCCCACCAAACCTCTCTGGATCCGCACCTGTATACAGCGTATGGTCAAATGTGATGTCATTCTCAAACCCTCCCATTGCAAAATCCTGGCTACGCTAGTGATCACCACAATAGTTGAAACAACAGCAAAATTACATCGCTTGATCGCAAATTTTGGTGCGTCTACGAATTATACTCGGCAGGCGACAACGATTCTAATGCAAGTAAATGTAGTCGATGAAGAGTAAAATAAAACAAGGTAGGCTACCGGTTGTCACGGAGTAGGGCCTACTGGCGCGGTAAAAGTAACTTAGGAAGATTCTTTGTTTGCGATCAAAGTTTCTACTGGCCCACGCCGACTGCACTCTTCAAAACTTCACTCAAAATTTTTATAACACAGTAACTTATTCAAATAGAATCAAACATAAAAAAAACAAGAATTAGAACACAAGCAATCATAAAAATGCTACTACCTTATTTTTGTAGAAAGTTGTTAACAAAAAAAATCATCCCTGCATTCTCTAAATCTAGACTCTAAGATTTCCACACGTGCTGACTACTATAAATACATACTAGACATTAACTCCCAAGGGTCACAGAGAGAAAAACACTTCGGCCAACTAATTTAAAGTTAATGAAGCGCACATCCACAGCAAGCGCATTCCGGTCGTTACATAATGAGCCGGTAATGAAAGTGTCAACAGGAATGATGGATGTACGCAAACAACAAGAATTGCTTCGATAACACAGAATTTGTGACACCGGTACAAAAAAATTGTCGCGTGCCGCCTGCTACGACGCACCTTAAAAGCTTAAAAATGTAACTTGCCTTTTCAACATACTAGCGTGGCTAGTAAAACTGTTTAGATGACCGTATGAGTTTGAGTCGCGCTGACTACTTCCACGTTGATGTTTTTTACGGTGGAAAAGCTTCCGACGAATAAAATTTGATGCGCAAATGCCAACGACGGGTAATTACACGTAATATTTTAATACACGTTTTGTGACATTTTTCTCAGCATAATGTTTTTACTAGACATGAAAAAATTGGTAGAAGCATATTAAAAAGGCAAATTAAAAGGTTGGCAAAACATGGAAAGTTTTGTGAAAAAATAGGAAGAATGAATTAAATGCAGGCATAGAGCAAGCAACAACGTAGCCTAAAAGAGGCAAGGAATTAAGGATGATCTGAGTTTTTACATGAGGTTCGAAATAGGTGCAAAATAATATCTTTTTATAATTGCATCAAATTTCTTTTAACAAAAATCTTTTTAAAAACTTTAAAATGCATTTGGAATTAATCTCTCTGCATTTTTTTCTGATAACGCTCACTGGGATGGTTTCTGAATGAGTAGATTTATTCATTGCAGAAAAGAACATGTCAGGAAAGAGCAACATGATTAGGCTACTGCATTGTTCAACAAGGTTTTTTCAGAATAATCAATCACGGATTATAAAGTAGGTCTATAACGTGTGATCTACATGAAATTCAAAGTAACAAACTGTAGTCGTGTAGTTGCAAAGAATACACACCTTAGAGATACATACCTTAGAGAAAGAATACACACCTAACAGCTCAGATGGCCGAGTGGTACAAAGCGCCTGTCTCGTGAGCTGTAGACTCGGGGTTTGATTCCGAGTCGGGTCAAACCAATGACTTTAAAATTGGTATTCACAGCTTCCCTGCTTGACGCTCAACATTAAAGGGACAGTGTAGAGATCAAGCAGGCAAGTTTACTTGTGCCGTTGGAAAAGCACTTATCGGGATTACCCCATCTTGGTGTGGTAGACAGAAGGCTGGCAACTTCTAAGCGAGCTCGTATATCGCTTTGATCGCTTTCTCGTGATAGGAGGATAAAGATGCAACCAAATAAAAATTAAAAAAAAATTTGCAGGCATGTGTAAAAATAGTACCGGTATCACTGCATTAACCTACAAGATCTTGTCGTGTGCTCGCCATGCCCAACCCAGAAAAAATCAACATGTCAAAACTTCAAACTTCCGAGTCAAGAATTTGCAAAAACACAATAAATATCCAGCTGTTTGCAAAAAGATGGTGGCTAATGGGTTGCATGGGCATTCAAAACACCTTACTTTGTATATCATTTCTGTATATTGGGGTGAACAATGACATCTTTTCTAGTTACTTTAATTTACCGTTTGCGGTGGTAGACTGGTTCACGATAATCACAAGACCAGCAGCTTGGTTAACCTGTGTGGGTTTTGCCTTCTTATCAATTCTAAACAAAGCTAGCTTCAGAAAAGTTGCTTTGATATGTGCGTCGTTATCTGTGATTGCCTCTCTGTGTCAACTAGTGGCTTATGGATTTCCTTTTTTGTATTGGTTTATGTTCATCGGAAACTTCTTGTTGGGAATTCTAGTCGGTTATATAATGGTGATTCCCGTTTCTTTTGCTGTTCTTTGGTTTCCAGACAATGAAATTGGAACAGCTATGAGCATACGCATGGTTTGTTCCAAACTTGGTTTCTTGTTAGCCTTTCTAGTACCAAGTCATTTCTTGACTCCCACACAATGCGAGTCCAATGGCTTTAACACTTCCGCGAAAAACTTCACCGAATGCGAATGCAACTGGGTTGATGAAGAGAAACAGAAAATGCTGATTTACGTAGGCGTAATCTTGGTAATCAGCGTATTGATATTAATTTTTTTAATATTTTTTGCAATAGATCAACCACCTAAACCACCGACTGTTGCTCAAGCTCTGCTAAGACAAAACATTGAAACACAGAAGGAAGAACAATTTGGGAATAAGATAGTTATGTTTTTTAAGGAAACAAAAAAATTGTTCACAGATGGTGCATTTTTAATTCTTATTTTATTGTTAGCTACTGTTAATGTTTTTAACTATTATCAAGCTTTGTTTCTTAGCGAAATTCTTCGGCCAATTTTCCAATCTTTTTATTCTTCAGTTGATGCTGATAGAATGAGCAGCTACCTGGTGGTAGCATTTGAACTTGCAGCAATTATCGGCACGTTTATCACAGGCTTTTTGGTTGACCGTATTAAGAATTATGTGCTGTTAATACGAATACACTTCGCTTGGTGTGTTATTTGTTGGATAGGCCTAATAGTTGGCTATTGTTTTCAAAACATTACTGCAGTATTTGTGTGCAATTTTTTATCGGGTTTGGGTTGTGGTTCCCTTTATGTACCCATTTTTGATCTCAGTACTCAGCACACGTACCCACGCAAACCCGACTTTGTTGGGTCTTGTTTAAGATGGGGTTACAACATTATATTTCTTGTTGTAATTGAAGGGAATAGGCTGGTGATTTATACAACGGGTGGATTGGGCTCATTAATATATTTAGCCATGATTCTTAGCTCTTCTTTACTGCTCACAATAATTTTGAAGCCGAAGTATCGTCGTTTGGAGGCAGAAAAACAAGCAGTGGAAAATTTTTCAGAAACTCAACCTTTTCTTTCTAATCGCAACAATTCGGAATAATGTTAGCTGAATTGGTTCTAAAGCATTCATCACATTATGCATGTGAACACTGGCGGATGTTTGTGGGGGAAGGGCCGAAAGTCCTCCCTAATTTTTTAATCATAGTCTTCATATTTATACAGCAGTGTTTTTACACGTTTTCTTCTATCCAGTTTCAATCCGGTTTTCTCCTCGTTACCGAAGGTGGTCGGATACTCCTCATCCCCTCCGCGGTCGCTCTCACACCTCCCCTCCATCTCGTTCGATCTCCAGCTTCCTCGATCTTTAACCTGACTTTTTTCGTTCTCTCTTCTACCTGCTTTCTCCATGTCAGTTTTGGCCGTCCTCGCTTTCGCTTCCCATTTACTTCCATCATCATTGCCTTCTCCAGTATATTTTCATCATCCCTTCTAATCACATGTCCATATCATCTTACTCCATTCGCCTTTGCCATTCTATCTAACGTTTCCTTCCAACCCAAGATCTCCATCAGGTCCTCCATTTTCTTTCTATCCACTAATTTCACTCCACACATTGACCTCACCATGGCTCTTTCAGTTCTTCTCAAAGTTGCCATTTCAGTCTCCCTCAAACACCATGTTTCACATCCATACAACATTGCTGATCTTGCGCAACTGCGATAAACCATCTCTTTCATTTTCAGAGAAAACCTTCTCCCACGTAACAACTCTCCGTACTCTCTAAATTTCATTCATCCGATCCTAACTCTTGATGTCACTGCAGTTTCGCATCCACCCCTAGCATTCAGCTTGCCTCCTAAGTAACAAAATCCATTCACAGTCTCCACTGGTTCTTCCGTGCCATCTCCAACATCTGTGCATCTTCTATCCAAACAAAGTGTCTAGCAGAACTGCAGGTTACCTTTTCATTTTCGTGCATCTCCCATGTATCCACTTCGTACACTGTGTGCAACACGTAGTGTCAGACCCAACCCTTTTCCCACATATTCCACAAGGATCTATTTTGCTTAAAACAATTTCTCATTTCGTTCCGCACACCATCATCTTAGTTTTTCAAATATTCACTTTCAATCCCTTGTCTTCCAATGCACTTCGCCATCTTTGGAACCTCTCCCTTAAATCATAAAAACTTTCACTCATCAGCACCAGATCATCCGCGTACAAAATTTCATTCAATAACTCTTCTCTTGCATGTTCTGTCACAACATCAACCACAATAGCAGATATCAGTGGTGATAGCACAGACCCTTGATGCACACCAACCCGTACCCAAAATTCTTCCGATGTTCCTTATCCAACTCTTAACTTTTGTCCTTGAACCCTCGTATAAACTCATCACTGCTTGCACCAACACTTCAGCCAATCCTTTCTTTCTTGATGTCCATTTTATCACTTTTCTCGGTGCCCTATCAAATACTTTTTTAAGTCCACAAAACACATGTACAGCTTTTGCTCTCTTTCTCGAAACTTCTCTTGCCATCTCTTAAGAATAAACAATGCGTGAGTCGTGCCCTTCCTAGGCATAAAGCCAAATTGCATGTCATCTACTGTTACCAATCCTCTTATTCTGTTCTCCAGCACTCTCTCCACTATCTTCATTGCATGCTCCAGTAGCTTTTCTCCACTGTATACCCCACAATCCAACACATCCCCTTTTCCTTTATAGATTGGAACAACAACACTTGTCTTTCATTCTTCTGGCTTGCCTTTCCCTTTAAACACTTTCTGACCAAGCTTCTTCATTACTCCAACACCAAACTTTCCACTCGCTATTATTGTAGCAAACAGTCCTCCTACAGTACAGTAATTTTGCAATATTAAACTTAATTTGGCAACACCTATAAATTGCGTTACGTAACGTGTAGTATTTGTGCTTTATGACGTGATAATTACCTATTGAAATTTCGCATTGCAACCTGCCGTTGTTAGGGTTGCCAGATTGGCCTTTTCTAGGCCATATTTCAGAAATTTGGCCATTTTTGAAGTGGTTTGGCAGTGAAAATGGTGTTTGGCGTTTACATTGCTTCGATGCCAATATTCATGTGGACATTTAAAAATTTCAAAACTGTTAACAATTGGCAAGTTTGGCCTTTTGAGGGGCTATTTCCCTTTTTTGACTAGCTGTTAAAACTAACGTGAAAACGTCGTTTAGTTTAGTGCTTAGTACACTCATCTCCTCTTCCGCCTCTTGCTTTATGGCTTTTGCAATTACTTTCTTCATTTTATTTCTGGCCTTCCTATAATTATTTTTACTTTCCATTGATCGATTCGTGCACCACAATTTAGACGCATTCTTTTTCCGATCTATTGCATCCCTTACTTGCTTGTTCCACCACCATGTGTTTCCCTGATCTCCTTTCCCTTTCGTCTTTCCACACAATTTATCACAGGCCGGTAATACTCCTTTCTTATAAGATCCTCACAAATCCATTAAATCAGTGTCCATTAATTCTACTACTCTTTCCTCAAACTTCCCTTTGATTTCTTTTTCCTTCAGCTTCCACACCCTCTGTCCCACTTTTCTTCACTGACTTCTTTAATTTCTGCTCCTCCACATCAAACAACCACTAGCCTGTGTTGCAATACCCCAGGGATAAATTTCACATCACGTAGATACTTTCTCTTTTCCTTTCCAACCAAAAGAAAGTCTATTTCTGTATCATTTGCGCGCAAACTGTAAGTCTCCTTCCTTTTGTACCACGTGTTTGCCACACACAATTTTTCTGGTCACAGAAATCTAGTAACATTCTTCCTTCAGCGTTTCTTTTCCCTATTCCATACCGTCCTTGTATACCTTCAAATCCTTCTGCCCATTTCCCAAAATGACCATTGAAATGAAATCTCCCTATCCTAACACCAATTCATTTGCGTTTACCATGCTCAACTCACGCGCCATTTCTTCATGAAATCTCTCCTTCTCAGCATCTGGCTTTCCACTCTGTGGTGCATTAGCACATATTACTCTCACCACCTCTTCTCCAAACACTAATCCAATGGCCATGACTCTGCCACACCTTCTTCTGACCTCTACCACGTTCTCGCACAGTTCTTTTACCAATATACCCACACCTCCAGTCTTATCATCATTTCCACACTACTATAGTTTGTACCTTCTTCCCTTGACGCCAAAAAAGCGAGCTCCTTCACCTCTCCATCTCACTTCCTGCAAACAATATTCATCCACCTTTCGCATTCTCAGTTCTTCGCACACCTCTGTTCCTCTGCCAGATATACTTTCAACATTCCACCTTCCAAATCTAACTCCAAATCGTTTTTCAGCTTTCTTTTCATTTGTACCGGTACCGCAGTACCAGAAGTACCGGTACCGCAGTGCCGGTACTTCTATTTCTCAATTTTTAGGCGGTACTCGGTACGTTTGCAAAATCTTTTATAATAAAAAAGAAGTTTGCACAGCTACACCTTCCGCAGCAATCCTTTGAAAGGTTTGTTTTTAAAATGCAATACTGCCATCCCGTCAAGCGCGACAATAGAAAGATTCTTTTCCACTGGATAAGATATTTTGAAGCCGAAGAGGAGTGGTCTTCTAGAGTTAGACGACCTTTCCCAAATGGTTTTGTTTTTGAAATGCAATTCAGAATAAATGTATTTCAATAGTTTCGTTTCGTCGGTTCTTTTTTGCGTCACCGTCCGTTGATTAGGTTGTTACTATAAGAGAAAGTCTTGTAAGACCTGGGTAGATTTTTTAACAGCCTGCATACAACGTGGCTTAATTAATGTTAAACAGAGTTGGGCAACGGTCAGCCCTAGTGAAATACATGCGCCCTCTGAAATACTTGTTAAATACGATTCCGCGGGATGTTTAATTTAAAGTCTGTATAACTTCGTATTACTTTACCTCAGCAGGCTTAGGGTTGGATTGATTGATTTTTGCGTATTTCAATGCAACTTAAAACCTATGCTTAATTATGAGAACAGGGACGACAGAAAATTTAAAGTAGTTTTAAGACGTCTTTTTTGCAGGTTTCAAAATTCATTTTTTCGGATTTGATTCGATATTTCGCGATTATGCTTTTTCTAGACATTTGATTTTCTTTGATGTGATTTCTTCTCATTTTTATCCTCGTATCACGAGAAACCGACGTAGGCACAATGCCTAGGACGAATCTAGACTCGCTTAGGAGTTGCCTGCATTTCCGAGTTTTCCGCTTAAATTTTGCTTCTGACTTCTTCAATTTGCTGCTTGTTAGATTCCACCGAGCAGAGATAATTGTGGCGAAGCATCTTGTCCAAGGACGCAACATCCAGGCTTGGGTGGGAGTTGAACCATCAACCTTGCGAACATAGCCGTCGTAAAAACGACCCTCCGAACCACTCGGCCACGCTGCCGACAGACATTCCATCGACTTACAACTCTCTGCAATAATGTTTCTTGAGTGAATTTCCTGAAAAAGATGCGAAATAATAAAATAATTGTGTACTTTTTCTTGTGAATCCAATGGAATTTGATCGATATAGACTTTTTTTATTAACGAGCGGAAAACAATTTCTTTTTTTAAAGGCCCACATTCTAAACATTAGTGACCTGAAACCTTCCTGAATAGCATAGGCCTTACTATATTTTGTATTACATTTACTCGTGTCAACTCGACGAATATTTATATAATGTCTCAAACTAATCGTTGCTGATTATGACAGTTTATTGTAGCAGCTCTTCCCATCTTACTTTGTAGCTTATTCGCCATCTGTCAGTTCCGTTATGAGATTTATTCCTAACTCCTAATGCGCATATGCATTTTTGCTCCAACCAACTTAATCGCTTGCTATATCTTAATTCATAAGATACTAAACGCACAAAGCAAAACGTGTTTTTGCACTTACGCAACCCCATCTCAAAAATGTCTACGTACAGCATACACCCCTCTTAAAACTTGTTTCCTGATAAGGGGGTGATGAAAGTCTTCAACTTTCAAGAGGAAGCGGTAGAACAAAAATGTTTCAGAATCATTGCTCTACACCCATGGTCTCCAGTCTCGCGGTCATGAGTTTTCATATAGTCTTCGTCCGTGGTCGCACGAATTTTGTCTATTATTATGATCTCATGAATCTAACTTACAGCTTTGAGTGCTTTCTAATAATCACCGACACGAAAATTATGCGCCATGAAAAAGTTAAAACGATTTATCCTACGTGAAGATCCGGAGTGTAACAAATTTTAAAAAATAGCGAAGCATACCTTAAAATATTATTGGCCCTCGACTCTTCGAGCACTTTTATATTATCAAATCTGGTGCTTCTGAAAAAAAAACAAACTGGGTACCCCTTTTCTACACACTTCGATGTTAAAAATTCTGTTTCTACTTTAATGACCTTACTAAAAGGTTTGACGTCATTATGATTTATGACGAACTCCTTCCACTGAAAACTCCAGCGTAGGCCACTACTGGTTATGGGATCCCCATTCATTCAAAATTCTTAAGCAATCTTTTTGTCGCATTCTGTGCAAAAAGTGGCCTCCAATAAAAAAGTTTTCGCTTGATGAGAGGCGGCCCATTCTTATGGGCGAGGGAAATTGTTGCATTTCTTCTGATTTTGGTAACGCTAACCACTGGCACTAACTATGGCTTATTTTGTACCGTTTTTTGATGGTTGATGCATAGTTTGCAATTCGTGAATTGTGTCGTACCAAGTAGGCTACTGCCGGTAACACTACAATACCGTATTGAGTAATTTAGTATTTATCTAGCTAATAGCTGTAGGCCTAATTATCATGAAACAGTACAGTTTTACCGAAAAATCAACAAAATATAGGGCAGTAGGCTACTTTCCTTCTGAAACTTTTTTTGAAAAGTACCGACAAAAGTACCGCGGTACTTTTAATTTTCAAGTACCGAGTACCTAACAAAGTATCGGTACCGCTGGTACTTTAAAAAAGTACCGCGCCCACCTCTGCCGGGGACTGGGTGCCAAAACTTTTCTTTGTATCTTCATGAAGTTTTTTCGGAGCATTTGTTTTATGGCCGCATGCACTTAATTGCTGACGCCAACCACAATTTTAAGCGGTGGGCCTAGTCTTTGCCTAAAAAGGCATACCCTGCAAGGCAACAGAGTTGCTGAATAGTTTATACGGATAGTTCAAATTGTTTCCCGTGCGGTGTTCGTGCCCCAAGAACAGTGGCGTACGCAAGGGGGGTCAAATCTAAAATAAGCCGTCGAAGCGAGCGTGTAATATAATGACCACTCGCTTCGACGGCTGATTCTAACGACGGCTTGTTCTAGATGAGTCCCCGCAAAGACCCCCCCCCCCTTGTCGATTAGAGATGCAGTGAAACTTATCTTTTTTAAAATGATACGCTCTTTGTTCGCCCTTCCTTCGAGCTGGCAAAAACTTCATACGTTTCGTCTGTTCCATCCAACTTTCTTATTTAATCTCGAGATACTTTCATTGTGATGTAACAGTAGCGGTAGAATAACGTGTGCGATGTGTCGCTTGAATTGCATTTTTGTCATTTCTGTTGCTGTGAAGCATTAATAAATAAATAGGAGTTTCCTTTAACTGCATATAAGCAGTGGAGTACGTACGGAGGGGGGTTGGGGGTCTACACTTCCTTTTTTAAAACGATCCGCCTTTTTTCATACTGAGTTTGCCGAAATTGCTGTCATGTTTTTCTGTGCTATCCAACTTGCTTATTAATCTCGAGAATCTTTTATTGTGATGCAATCATAGGCGCGGAAAGTAGGGGGCCAGGGGGAGCTCAAGCCCCCCCTGGACTTTTTTTAGTCCCCCCTGAATCATTTGAGCCCTCCCTGACAATCGAACAAATTACGCACTGAGTGCGACGTGATTAATGCTCGCAACGTACATACTTAACGAAGCAAATATTTTTTGTGGCGCTTTTAACCAACAAAGAATCACTATTCTTTTAAAAATCACTCAGCTGTTATTCACTAGGTCAACGTGAAATCTGATAAAATTTTCAATGTTTGAAGTTCAGTTTTAACAGTTTTTTATATCAGCGTTCGCAAACTTTTACAGCTGCAGTCATGGACGATGGACCAGCAGAAGCATAATGGCTGCCAATTCTTGCAGCTGCCAAACACTTTAGGCCAAACTACTCTGAATGCTCATGAAAGTCGTTACTGATCATGGGAATCACGCAAATCGTAGACGAAAATGCGGTGAAGTGCAAAAAAACGGTCCTCAATCCTTCACATGTTCCGAATTCCACCAAAATTTATGTAAAGAGCTACAAACAGATTTTCACTGCCCGGACGCGTTACATGAACTGTAAATGTTGGTGACCAACCTAAAGTGTGTACATGCCAAATCGGCTCGCGATCGACAGCCAAGCATCCACAGATTGACCGGTAGATTGCGATCGACTGGTTGGGCACCCCTGATCAAGCTTTTATGAGCTTGTGCAAGTTCTCTTTTCTGGTTGAGTTTTTTAATGGTTTTGAATTTTTTCTACCTAATGAAGCGGCTAAATCACTACTAAACTGGCACCAATGATTGTTACTAAAATTAAGCTAGTACGCCTACCTAAATACCTATATCTACACATTTCATTATGTTAAAAAACGGTTCAGTGCTTTATTTTGATCGTGTGTTTTTTGTTATTTTTAACCTTGGTGGGGCATTGTTTGTTACATGTAACTCTGATCAGTAAAGCAAAAGTTAGATCGGACAAATTTTGTTTGCCTATACCTTTCGGTTTCGTCATTGAGGTATTTGCATTTTACAAATGCTTGCACTCACAAAATGCTTAGTAATAATTCGTGCATAGTTAAAAAAGCCTAATGGAAGTAGGCCCTAAGCAATCTTGTTTTCCACGAGTTGTGTATGCCGTTAGGACGTTGCCTTTTGCTATACGTCTTGTTTTGTGTTTGACCTCATTGTGACGTAATAGTCGGATTTTGTATGTGGTTTCGCAATGTCTCGTGTTGTTCTTTTTCTAATCTGAGCGTCAAGAAGTAAACAGCGCAGTAAAAATTTTGATTCTTTGTTGAGAATACAACAGGAAAGAAATTGGCGACGAGGAAAATGGAAAAAATAGCAGAGGTTTTGCAGCAGCAATTCGCAGCTCAACAACAAAAATTTGAAGAGTTGCAACAACAACAACTGAATTTATTTAGTCAACATCACAACTAAGGCGATATCAAACAATGTTCAAATTTAAGACCACTTTTAAATTGAGCACCAAAGAAAAGAGGTGATTTGACAAGGAATCGCGAAGGGACGCGAAGTCTTCAAGTCAAGCGATTCCCGAAGCAATGATTAAATACTTGAAAAAAGGCTCGAATGGAGTGAAAGCTTTAAAAACATACTTTATGAAATGAATTTATAGCTAATTATTTGAGATATTGATCCTCTAGGATTATTACAAAACTTGACTTTAAGATAAATAATTAAATTGAAAATTTATAGAATGTGATGGATAGATAATTTTATTACTGAAAATCATATGTAGTTTTGAAATATAAGCTCCTTATGTGTTTTGAGGAATTTACGACGAGATGATTGTTTTAATGGGAACGGTAAAGAGTTCCATAACGTAGCTCCTTGAAATTTGATCGATTTTTGTACCCGATTAGTTGCATACAAAGGTAATATTAAATTTTGACGAGAAGATGATCTTGTATTATGAACATTGGCGTTCTTAAATTCTATGAAATAGTCATTAAAATATTTTGGAGTATATTTGCTAATGTAACTATATACAAACTTGCTTAGCTCAATTTTGTATAAATCGTGTAACTTCAGAATTTTGAATTTACGATAAAGATGTTTAGGAGAAGTACGCCAACCAAGATGACCAATTGCTTTTAAAGCCTTGTTTTGAGGAGACCTTAGTTTAGTGAGGTAGGAATTATTGGTAGATCCCCAGATAATTATCCCATAAAATAGAAGTGGATGGACCAAAGCGTAATACAGAGTTTTTAATGCAGAAATGGGAAGAACTTTATTAAGTTTAAATAATATTCCGATATTTCTAGATACTTTGGCTTGTAAATTTTGAATATGTGGCAAAAAACTTAGTTTGTGGTCAATTACGACTCCAAGATATCTTATTTTTGCGGATGATTGAATACAATTTGAGTTATATCGCATCTTGGAGATCTTAGTTTGTAATTGATAATGATTGCTTGCGATTTACTTGTATTTATTTTTAGTTTATTAGCATCCATCCAAAGCTTAACAAGTAAAAGTTCATTATTACGTAAAGCTTCTAATTTATTTAGATTATTAGAGGAATACAACAATAGTGTATCATCTGCAAACAAACGTGGCTTGCATAATAATGCATTGCTGAGATCATTTATGTATAACAGGAAGAGTATTGGTCCCAATACTGATCCCTGAGGTACTCCTGATTTTATTTCATGTATTGGAGAGTTTACATCATTGATGCATACATATTGCTTTCGGTTAAGTAAATAACTTTCAAATAATTGATGACAGACTCCACGTATGCCATAGTGAGACAACTTATTTAGCAATATTGAATGGTTAACCGAATCGAAAGCTTTTTTAATATCTAATGCAATAGCACTTGTGTATAGTTTGTCGTTTATGTTATCGAAACTTTGCGTAACTACATCAATTAGAGGAAACATAATTGTGTGTTTTTCACGAAAGCCACTTTGTCTCTCATACAGAATTGATTTTTGTTTAGAAAACTAATTAATCTTGATTTTATTAATTTTTCAATGACTTTTGAAAATGGCGAAAGTAATGAAATCGGTCTATAATTTTTAACTGATTGGTTGGAGCTGGTTTTATATATAGGAATAACTTTAGCTATTTTAAGTTCGTCGGGGAAGATACCTTGTGTAAACATATACTCCACAAGGTATGCTAAATAAGGTGACAAGACGTCCGCAGCAATAATCAAGAATTTTGTTGGTATTTTATTATCGCTAGTGGGTTTATTTGCATTTAACTTTTTAAGTTCGGTAGCCAGTTCGTTAGGCGTGAGAGGAGATAGAACCATTGAAGATGTGACACTATTCTTTAGGTAGTCAATGTGTGACTTAGTTGAATTAATGTCCTCAGAAATTTTGTGACCGACATTAGCAAAAAAAGTGTTAAAAATTCCAGCAATTTCATTTTTGTCAGAAATATCTGCATCATCAAATTTTAATGTGGATGGTGTTGTGTCACATTTTTTCTTAGGCAAAAGTTCTCGTAAAATATTCCAAGTTTCTTTAGGATTATTTGTGACAGATTTTAACTGATTTTCAAAATATAGCTTTTTTGCTGCTGTTTTTAGTTTAGTCAGTAGATTTGCATATCTTTTGTAGAATGCCTTTTGATTATTCGATCCGCGTAAATAATGAGTCTTATACAATTTTTGCTTCTTTCGTATGGATACATACAAACCTTTAGATATCCACGATTTACGTTGTGACCTTTTTTGTTTTCGTGTGCATTGCTTAAGTGGTGCATGTGTATTTATTACTGTTTTTATTGTATTTAAAAAGTGGTGAAAAACATCGTTAAAGTTTAGCGAATCTGGTTCGGGCATGCTACAAAAATACTCTTCCAATGATATTTGTAAATCTTGACAAAATTCATTTGAATCAAATTGTTTCATGTTTCGGTAAAACTTTGTTGTGTTATGTGAGTGTTTTTTAATATTGCTAATAGTAACAAAAGTCGGCAAATGGTCTGTTATATGGTAATCAATAATACCAGGTACAATTTTACATTTTGTAATGTTAGTTATAACGTGATCAATTAGAGTGGATGAGGACTCGGTTATACGCGTAGATTTATCTAGAAGCGAAAAAAAAGCGTTGGAGTTTAACATATTAATATAGGAAGCCACAGGTTCGATGTCTTGTTGCAAAATATTTATGTTGAAATCGCCAAGAACAATGCAATTGGCATTTTTTGAATTAAGTTTTACGAGGGTATCATTAAACTCATCAATAAATTCCTTAGCATTGGCGTTAGGATGACGATAAATCACCCCTAAAACAAAATTTTGGGTTAAACTTGTGTTAATAGAAATCCATAAATTTTCAAGGCCATTTTTTGAAAAGCTGTAAAAATTTTCACAAGCAAATTCAATTTCTTCATCAATGTATATACCCACTCCTCCAGCGTTAGTATCCGAATCTACGTGGCAAAATTTGTAACCAGGGATTTGAGTATTGACAAGACTATTTTGTTTCAATCGGGTTTCCGTAAGGCATATTATATTCGGGCGGGTACCTAATTCAGTTAAGAATTCAAGCAAATCGTCAATATTTTTGTTTAACGAGCGGATGTTTATATGAATAATAAATAAATCTGTAGAGGTTATTTTAAGGGAAGATATACGATCAGCATCAAAATACTTGGTAGAGGATAAGTCTTGAGTGATGTAAGAATGCATGTCATCTGACGTTTGATAAATTCTATCAATTCGTGAAATCGCTTGACTTGAATCAGTGTCTATCGTATTCAGATTACTCATACTAAGCTAACCAAAATGCAGTAGGGAAGGATTTAAAAAGAAGGATTTACAGCATGAGATTAGATAAATGGAATTCAGCAATTTAGTGCATTTAAATCAACGTTGGATCAAGTTTAAAGACAGGCCAATCGGTTGCACTTTAAGGCAATCAAAATAAAAGCAAATGAGGGAGCGACACAATAGTCGCAAAACTGATTCACCTTAAAGTGACTTCTTCTAGGCAATGATTTTTTTCCCATCAACGTACAGACAATATTCGCCGTCCTGTATGCACCAACTAGCTCTCTTATTTTCTGATCTTGCTTTCTTGTAATGCGGAAGTAATTGCTTTTTTTGCAGATAAAGTGGCTTAGGTAAATGTTCAGTCACGTATACTTTGCCTGCTTTAGACTTTTCTTCCAATCTAGTTTCATTATACCGACGAAGATTTTTTAAACTGTGCATGATCATTTGCTTGTCGTTGTTACCAGCTAATTTGAAGATAATCGGTCTATTGATTTTTACTTTGTTTTTAAACAATGGGTGTTGTGGAAGCCTATGGACATCAATGATATTGATTTGGTCAGGCAATGATACAATGATACTGATTTGGTCAGGCAACAACGCAATGAAGAACAAATGAAACTAATGCGGGACTTATTTCAAAGTCAGCTGTCTGCAGGTGCTAGTTCACCTTCTACTTCTAATACTGCAACCATAGCGTCGGCCACTCCTGCTTTTCAATGCTTTGATTCTACTACTGAGTTGTGGACAGAGTACCTGTCAAGGTTTGCTACTTTTGCCGAAGCACATTCCATTCAAGCGAGTAAGCTACCGCAAGTGTTTCTAACTAATCAAAGCCCTACCATTTATAAGTTACTTTCTAATTTAGCCAGTCAAGAAACCCCACCTAAAGGTGTAAATGAACTGAGTATGGATCAAATTAAGCAGTACATGAAACAGCAATTTGATCCTAAACGATTTGTCGTGAGAGAGCGATTTCGGTTGTGTTGGAGTGAAATGAAGAGAAAACCGGGCGAAACTATCCTTGAACTTTCTGCGCGCATCCGTCAAGAGGCGGCCACATGCGATTTTCAATCCATTGATGATATATTGGACGTAACTTTGCGCACCCGATTTATCTGCTCTGTAAATAATGAAGCTGTTTTAAAGGCATTATTCAAGTTGGGGGCAGATGAATTGACCTTTGCTCGTGCTGTTGAAATTGCCGCAGAAACCGAAGATGCGGCTAAGGTGGCCAAGGAAACAGTTTTTGGTCCACATCCTTCTACTCAAATGGTTAAGAAGTTGCCAAGTTCGTCCTCGAAACCATACAATAAAAAAGAAAATTCTGATGCAAAGTGTTACCGATGCGGGAAAAGTTCACATCTGGCTAATGTTTGCCGCCACAAAGACAGTATTTGCAATTTCTGTCGTACGAAAGGGCACCTAGAAGCGGTGTGCCAAAAGAAAATTCGAGCTAAGTCATCAAGTTCTACACGTGACAAGATCAAGCATATTGAAGAAATAAATTCCATTACCCAAGTTCCGAAACTGCAAATACCTGTGTTTATCCAATCCAAACAAGTTACTTTAGAGTTAGACACTGCTACCAGCGGAAATTTTATTTCTGAAAAGTTGTGGTTAGATTTAGGAAAACCCGTCCTGAACCAGGCGAATTTGCAATACCGATCTGCCAGCGAGGATGACCTTCCCATTGTTGGGATTTTTGAAGCTGATACCAGATTGCAGGAAAACGAGGAGGTATGTACAATTACTTACAATGTTTCTAAAATTAAAGATTTGAATTTGCTAGGCCGAGATGCAATGGCAACTTTGGGCGTTTTCATAAATAAAATGTTGTATCCCGAAGGAGTAAATTGTGTTGCCACAGGTAGCGATCCTGATCCTCTGTTTCAAGAAAAATGTGCAAAGTTGTGCGAAAAGTTTCCTGACTTGTTCAAATCTGAGTTAGGCTGCTTACAAAGTTATGAGTTAGAGATCGAATTCAAAGACGGGGCAATACCGAAATTTTGCAAACCGAGATCAGTACCTTTTGCTTTACAGTCGGATCTAGCTCAGGCCTGTGATTCCGGCATTGCCCAAGGCATTTGGACTCCTGTCCAATTTAACGATTTGGGGACCCCGGTTGTTCCCATTCGTAATAGGCAGCTGTCTGAAGCAAGTTCAGCTCCACTACGCGTGTGTGGAGATTATTCAGTTACAGTGAACCCTCCACTGGAAGTGCATCGTCATCCTCTTCCTCTGCCAGAACATCTCATGCGTAGGTTGTCTGGAAGTTACGGGTTTACCAAAATCGATCTGGCTGATGCATACAGCCAGATCAAATTAGGTCCAGAAAGCAGACGGAGGTTGGCTTTGAGTGCCCATCGCGGCGTATACTGCAGAACGTGCTACCGTTTGGCATTTCCTTAGCCCCAGGCTATTTTCAAAAGATAATGGATGATCTTACGAGTGACCTTCCCGGTGTTGCTGTATATTTGGACGACCTACTTGTCAGTGGTGTTGATGCAGAAGACCACTTACAAGGTCTTGAAGGATTATTGGAACGGCTCCAATCAAAAGGTCTCCGTTGCCGCAAGAAAAAATGCCAGTTTGCTAAACCCAAAGTTGAATATCTTGGACATGTTCTGTCAAATGAAGGGATTTCGATGGGCGGTAAGGTGGATGCTGTACGCGCTATGCCTGTTCCCACCGACGTTACTGGACTGCGATCATTTTTAGGGTCGGTTCAATTTTACTCAAAGTTTTTGCCTCTTTTTCTACTTTGGCTTCCCCTCTCTACCAACTTCTACGTAATAACGTTCCTTGGAAATGGGACAAAGCAGAGCAGGAAGCATTTGATTCGCTGAAGCAGCTTCTGTCATCGTAAGAGGTTCTAGTTCATTTTGACCCATCCATTCCATTGGGTATTTACCCATCCATCCATTCCATTCTTGCGATGCGTCTAACGTAGGAATTGGAGCTACCTTGTTTCACCGATACGAAAACGGAGACGAGAGACCGATTACAAATGTTTCAAAAACATTTGAATTCAGCGCGACGAAACTACAGTCAAATTCAAAAAGAGGCGTTGGTAATCATCTTTGCACTGAAGAAATTCTACCAGTATATTTTTGCGAGAAATTTTATACTAGTTACGGATCACAAACCTCTTGTGGCTCTGTTTGGACCTACCAAGCCCATTCCAGGTTTAGCAGCTAATCGATTAGCTCGATGGGCACTTTTTCTGAATCAATTATCCTACACCATTGAATATCGAAAAACGAGTCTTCACCAAAATGCTGACGCACTTAGCCGACTTCCTTCTGGCGATGATGCCTCTTTTGATCGGGAGGAAGGTGCGGATGATGTGGATATTGTATGTGCTATAAATGCTCTTGAGTCGCAAATCAAGCCTACTGATTCTAAATTGATGAAAACAGAATCCATAAAAAACCCTGTGTTAGCACAAGTGATGCGCTATGTCAAAGAGGGATGGCCTTACAAAATGAATGCTGATAATCCAGCAGGAAAGTTTCGAAAATTGTCGGAATCTTTGAGTACTTGTCACGGATGTCTTCTTTATGGATCCAGATTAGTAATTCCTTCCAGTCTCCGACAGCAAATCCTTCAAATTTTACACACAAGTCACTTGGAAATGCAACGCATGAAGCAGTTGGCCCGTACTGCAGTTTTTTGGCCAGGGATTGACAATGATATAGTGGCTATGTGTCGCGGTTGTGTTACTTGTGCTGAGCATCAAAATGCTCCACCCAGGTCTCCTGTTCATCCCTGGATTTTACCCGAGAAACCCTGGAGTTGACTGCACATCGATCACGCTATTAATTTTATAGGTCAAAATTGGTTGGTGGTAACTGATGCCTATACCAAGTACCCTTGCATCCACTCTACTACTTCAGTGTCCTCAAGAAGCACAATTGATCTTTTAGAAGAAGATTTTGCCCACTTCGGGTACCCTCATTCCATTGTTTCGGACAATGCCAATTCATTCACCTCGGAAGAATTTCAGACTTTTTGCAAAGACAAAGGCATTATCCATCATACCGGAGCGCCGTATTATCCTGCGACGAACGGCGCAGCTGAACACTTAATTCAAACTTTTAAACAAGCTGTACGTAAGTCTTCCAGTTCTCCAAAGAAGGCTACACTTGAATTCCTGATGCAGTACAGAAGAACACCTACTACAAGTGGCTACTCTCCAAGCGAGTTGCTCAACAATCGACAGTTGCGAACGAAGATTGATACTTTGATTCCTTCTCCTGCACACATTGCTCAAGGCAAGCTAAAAGTGAACAATCCTTTTGAAACTAAAAGGAACCACATGTTCAAAGCGGGAGATGACTGTTACACATTACATTTTGGCCCTTTGCCGTAATCAGGAACCACGTTGGGTTCCCGCAGTTGTTGCAAAAAGAGGTGCTCGCATGTTCAATGTCAGAGTAACTCCCAGAGGACCCATTTGGAGGCGGCACCTAGACCAGTTACGACCACGCTACTTCTCTGCTGAGGATCTCGATCCGGGGTAAGATAGCTTTTCGAAAAATGTGCCGAGCTTCTCTTCTGAGGATTGCAGGACGCCTGATCCGGGAGAAGCAAGTACGGCAATATTTAATACCAGGTTCTCCCATGAGGATTGCAGGACGCCTGATCCGGGAGAATCACCAAATGACATTAATGTTGAGACAACTGGCAATATTTCGCCAGACATTGACACAGATGCAGATGTCATCGACACCTAACATTGACAATTTTAACCCCGATAATGAAACTACACGTTCACCACCTATTTCAGGTGTTAAACCTACTAGCAACGATAATTTACTGTCACAATACAATAATGATAACCTCAGGAGGTCTAATAGGGATAAAAGATTTCCTGCTCATTTGAATGGTTTCGTGTGAGCTAACCTTGTGCTTCGGGTTTTTCGTGTCTTGTGGGTGTTTTTACTTATTGGGGAGGTGTTGTGTATGCCGCTAGGACGTTGCCTTTTGCTATTCGTCTTGTTTTATGTTTGACCTCATTGTGACGTAATAGTCGGATTTTGTATGTGGTTTCGCAATGCCGCGTGTTGTTCTTTTTCTAGTCTGAGCGTCAAGAAGTAAACAGCGCAGTAAAAATTTTGATTCTTTGTTGAGAATACAACACCATGATAAAAAATTATCTTGAAAAAATTCCGGTCCCTTGAGCGGGCATGCAATTGATGTCTATCAAGACAGGTCAGCTGTGCGTCCTGCTCTTAAAAACGTACATTGGAGAAAAGGGGGTCTGGGGGCTTCGTCCCCCAGACGTTGACACGATCTTACCATTTTGAGCCCTCCTGTCCGAAAAACGTTCCCGCGCCACTGCATGCAATAATTCCAATAATTCCGGTAGTCAAACTTTTCTGCTGCTGGGTTGCGCTTGAACCAACGACTAACACAAAATGCAAGCCAGGACAAAGTCAATGGATGTTGTTAAAGCTGGAATCGTGTTGTGATGTCATCAAGCGATTGTTTTTAACGGCTATCAGGGCTGGACAACGCAACGTTACAGCGCAGGAGGTATTCTTGGAAGAGAATGGTTTCAACGTAGGCGGATGTTCCGCTTGCGATGTTATAACTTTGAGTTAACCAAACCAGCCAGTTGAGGTTAACTAAAGAAATCGCTATCGGCTTGGGAAGTTTTGGGTTCAATTTCTTGGCCGTTACCGGTCGTTAGTTTAGTGGTCAAACGCAAAGACTATCGGTGCGGAAGGTCTGGGGCTTGATTACCGGGCCGGTCAAATCGGCACAGTGTCGCCAACAGCTCGCCAATGCTTCCGTTTCTGTGTTTCCCTGTCGCGGAGTTGACGCTTAGTGGCGTATGCAAGGGAGGGGGCCGGAGGTCACCTTACTTTTGAAATTGCTATTATGTTTTTTCTGTTCGGTCCAACTTTCTAATTTAATCTCGCGAAATTTTCATCACGATGCAATATGCAACAATACTGGTAATCCGTAAGTCCAACTTTTCTGATGTGGTTTGCTTGAACTGCATTTTCGTCATTGATGCTGCGGCTGTGAAGCAGTTGATGAGGTAGGAGTTTCCTTAAATACTGTGTCTCTGCAGTAGCTATGGCTGAACACAATGTTTTTTTGTAAATCAAATCAAATCTTCACTGTACTCCTTTCATTAAATTCGCTGCAGTACCGAGGCATTAGAGATGGGCGAATAGTAATCATTGGTTAAAAAGTAACGGATAGTAACAGATTCGTTTTGTCAAAATACCGCTTCCAAATGGTATTCGTTTGCCATCCAGGGCCTAAACTAGGCAATGCGTGGCCTCCCCCGAAATCATCTTCCGGGGCCCCGACGTCCAATTTTCCCCAAACATCGGGTGAAGACCACAAAAAAAAGGTCTTTACGCCTTCCGACGTTTTTTCTAAAGTAATCACTTGGAACTGTTACTTAAAAGTAACGGTTAAGCACATCTCTACTCTAAGAGAAGATAGGCTATTCCATACCTTTTATCCGTTATTTGTATGCGTTTAATGTTTGGGGGAATACTGAACGTCGGAAGGCGTGAAGACCTTTTTTTTTCTTTGTTTTTAGTCTTTACCCGATAATTGGGGTAAATTGCACGTTGGAAGGCGCAAAAACCTTTTTTTTTTTGGTCTTCACCTGATGTTTGTAGGAAATTTGGACGTCGGAAGGCGTAAACATTTGGTAGAGATGTGCTTAACCGTTACTTTTCAGTTCTAAGTGATTACTTTTAAGTTCTGAGTGATTACTTTAGACTTTAAAGTAATCACTTAGAACTTAAAAAGTAATTACTTAGTACTTAAAAGTAACGGTTAAGCACGTCTTTACCAAATGTTTACGCCTTCCGACGTCTAAATTTCCCCCAATCATTAGGTGGACACCAAAATAAAAAAAGGTCTTTGATTCGTGATTACCTAAACGAATACTAGTAACGGATATAAAGTATCGAACATCTTTTCTAAAGTAACCGCTTGGAACCGTTACTCAAAAGTAACGGTTAAGCACATCTCTACGAGGCATGGTAGCGAGTGGCGAGGTCCGACCCCGCGTCTTAGCGCTTGGGCAACAGAGGTCCGAAGAAACGTCACAGTGGTGGCGAGTTGTTGGCTACACTGTGTCTGATTTGACCGGCCTGGGAATTGAACCCCAAATCTTCCGCATCAATAGCGACATCTGTAACACCACGCTTTAACCGTCCGGTTTGATGAAAAATTATTATAAACGTTAAAAATCTAGAATGACACTGCCAATGTAAATACTACGTCATCGCGATGTGACGTCACTGAAATCCCCCCATTGAAAAATCCTACCTACGCCACTGCCTAAAGAGGCACTACCCAACAAAGCATACACATTGGGACTAGTATGCCATTGCCATGTACACCAGAACCCTGGTCGACTGTGCAATGCATAAAAGTACTTCCCATATGTCTATTGTCTACACCAGAGGTTCTTAACCTGTGAGTAATTACCCACTAGTGGGAAATTTAAGGATTTTAGGTGGGTAATTTGAAGTTTTGGAACACAACAGTTTAGGATAGGTCATAAACCAGTGGTTCTCAACCTATGTCCCCCCTCCTTGAAATATAAGCTGAGGACGTGAAGAGCTTCTTTGCTTTGTTTTATTTTTTTGGTCTTCACTTGATTTCGGGCGGTAAAATGGACGTCGAAAATGGGGCCCCCCCCTTTTCAAATTTCTAGGCACGCCCCTGACTTACGTGTGTTTAGTGACTCGTAATATTGAAAGTGGGTAATTTGGTTATGTCGGATTGCAAAGTGGGTAGCTGAATATAAAAGGTTAAGAACCACTGGTCTACACCAACCACACACTGGACTGTGAAATTACAAGACAAGCATTTTTTTGCAGTTTTGCCTCTCCTTTTTCATTTTTTTCCCTATCCAACCCAAACGCAAAACACAGCCTTTGTTAGCTCATTTCCTATGTTTTAGGATCAAGTCGTACAGCGAAGAAGTTTACTTACAAAACACCCATTCATTTATCCACCTTTCATTAGTAAGTCGAAAATAACAAAAATACATGTAACTGCATTTGATACACATGACAAACTCTACTGTAAGGACTATTCAACAACGTGGAATGAAAAATACTGCTCCTTTTCGATTTTGTTACAATCTGCGTAATAAAAATCTCACATATTTTGCTATTCAGTGCAATAGTTCGTAATAAGTTAGGAAAGTTTTCCCAGAGAAAACTTTTTGTACATTTCTGTTGCAGAGAAAATCATAGAATCAATTATTCCAGCGACGGTAAAAGTTCCACCAATGATAGCACATACCTGCAAACGAAACATTGAAAAAGAATTCAAGTTTTTTCTGAATCAATATCGACGTTTTACGTTATACGCCTTTGAAAAATATGAAAGAAAAATCGATGAACAACCAGACAGATTGGCTCAAGCCCGTAAATGACTGAACATTTTTACAGATCACGTTAATTGCCGCATCTGTCAGCAAACGCACGTCGTCACCTTAAGTTGAGAAGCATCTATAACTATGATAGTCAATTTTTTTACCCGTGCACCATTCTAAGGCTTACGAAGTAAATTATTGATGTGACTAGGCGTATTTTTTAAAAAAGCGGGTAAATGCACAATCAAAATTAGGAAGTTTAATTAATATTGTACAATTAAACTTAAATTGCAGACAACAAACACTGCTTCGACCATTCAGGTCATAGCAGTGCAGTTGGTGTGACTGACACTTACTCAAGGCAATATAATATATGCCCGCAAAGGGTTTTTGCTGGCGGCTTGTGATTATACCAGTGACAAGCCGCCACAAAAGGTTTTTTGCTGGCGGCTTGTGCTTGTGATTATACCAGTGAAAAGCGTGGGACATGGCAGTCTCTATGTCTGCGCATACCGCCCAGGAAACAAACTGAATAAACGCGCTATTGAACCTTAATTAAAATTGTTTTGTTGGTTCAATGATGAAATCTTCATTCTACACACTGTTGCATGCTGAAGCGTGTAACGAGTAATGCGGCTCATCTCTGCTTAGCCCTCGTGCAACACCGATTCAAAGAAACGTCGCAGCGGTGGCCAGTCGTTGGCGACACCGTGCCTGATTTGACCGGCCCGGGAATCGAACCCCAGACCTCCCGCACCAACTGCGATATGCTTCACAACTGAGCGAACCGGCTGGTGTTATGTTGGTTAGTCAGGGCTAATTAAAAGACTGATGACTTACCATAGTAATAAAGTGATAAAATGGCTTTCGCCTTTCAGTGTATTTCACCGTGATGGGAGTCAATTCATATCGAAACCAGATAGCTGGCATAAGACGCTGACCATGACCATATCCAATGTAATCCTACAAAAATTAAACTTGCTGTAACGGTTGCCATCTTATAAATATTAAATAGAACTGCAGAAGAGCTTACAAAAATGAGTTCAGCAACAAAACCATTTTTGAATATCTAAAAAATATCATTAAGGGATTTTGAGCTACTACAAAACAAAAAGAAAACAGAACATTTTTGGCGATTTCATCAATCTTGATTTACTAGCAAAAATCTTATTTTCTTGATTTTCAATTACACTCCACCCCAAAATTTACGTTTCGCAACTTAGCTGCAAAAACTAGGTCCTACAAAAAGTCTTTTATTTAGGTTTAATGATAATAAGAGAGAATGCTAACGTCAAAACCGCACTCAGATACTAAAAAACTTTTTTACTTTATATGCGTGTGTGTATTGGTACATATAGCGTGTTTCACCAGAAATTGTTTCATAGACAGTGGGTACGATCTTCATAACGTAATCATGTGAAGATAATGCTGCAAAAAAATAGAATTAGCCAAGTGATCTCATCAGGCAAATCGTGCCAACTATTACCGTGCTTATCGAATGTCTTCTTCCCTTCTAAAGCCGTAAAAGCCTGGCTCTTGACGTTTGGAAGCTGAAAAAAATCAAGTTACTTCAATATTACGTAGGCTTTAAAAGCCAATCGTAGGGTATTTATACATACTTTTCTAGATGTATCAACGCAATTAAACTAATAGAGAAACAATTAAGATACAGGGTAAAGGAAATTGACAGCATCTCTTAGCATACCATTTTTGTATCTCCAATTCTCAGTTCTATAATTTCATGATTCATATCTGGATTGGTAGGTTGGCTACGAGCAGCGTGTGTAGAGACATGAAAATTCCCAGGAACCTGAAGCAAACAATACATTCTCAACGATTAGGATAAGCTTTTTGAAATAGCTACTAAACATTCACTCTGGTGTAGATGTTACAGGTGGATGAAAGGTTCGAATTTCTAAACCAATGAGCCGGTTTAATGCGTATGGAGGTGCCCCGAGTGACTTTATCGGAAAAGGCAGCATTTCAAAAGTAACAAAAAATCTTCAAACTGGGGAATAGATGCACAATAAAAAATTGCACAACGCAGCGGCATGATTCCCGCGGCCGCCTTTAATGACACCAATTCTGGGACAACGCATTGCTTAACTTCTATTCTATCATACCCGCCTTCAAATGACCTAAAAAATTGATTCACCGTTTTACACTGGACTAGTGGACTCTGTGTTGAATTGCCGACAAATGAACGTAACTACCATCACGCTACACCAAAACTTTATCAAGAATTTCCAAGTGTACAAGAAAAAGAGAAAACCAAAACTTACCTTGTTAATTTGAAATTTAGAAGAAAATTTACAGCCTTTGTCGTCATTAACAGGTACTTTATCACTATTTTCTACCAGACCAACTTCATGCCTTCCCATTGAATCTTGGATATCTAATCCAATATCTGAAAAGTAAATCATAAGTAGCAAACTGATGAAAATAGATTTGCAGTATGCAAACTAACAATTGTTTTCAAAAAAAGAAATAAAATTACAAGTAATTTGCAATAGCATGCTGAAAAACTTACTGAAACTTAATAACTTCAAAGCCGATTTAACAATACTGATAGCTGTAGTGGGTTTGCTATCAGCATATGAGGTCAGGAGTTTGATTCCTGTGCTGGTTAAGTCGGACGCAGTGTGGCCAACGACTTGCCATTGCAGCAACGTTCTTGGAGCTGTGCTACCCACTGCCCAGGTACTAAGTTACGGAGATGGGCTACGCCACTCATTAAACTCTAAGGGGTAATACTGCAAGTACAAAAAAGGTTTTATAAAATACACAGCTATCTGCAATTCCATAAACTTACATTCACAAGCCATGTTGGGAATAGAAATGACAATATGAACAGGAATTCGATCTCCAGGATGAGGATCATCAACGTATAATTCACTAGCACTAAAATATAATCATTGTTACAGAAGATTCAACAGAATAAAATAACAATCAAGGTTTCAATGTAGTAGCGTAAAGTTTACATGATTTGTTCTATTAGCCAAGTTTTTGGCATTACAAAGTTAACGGTATATATGCATAGCTTTGCTAAGGAGTTAATTTTATCTTTAATGATCAGACTAGAGTAGTTAACACTTGGTCCAAACAAAATCAATCAACATTCAAAATAAGAAGTGTCTAGAGCACCGGCAAACCTATAGAAAAAAACAACCAGTCTGGTGCAGCAGCGTTTTGATTATGGAAACCAGGCCGGTGCTCTAGACACTGCCTTTAAAATATATCAACAAGCTAACAATACTTACACATCTACATGAATAAAACTTGCAAGTTCTGATATCAGAAGAAAAAAAATGAACAAACAGCAGCCAACAGAAACTGAAAGAAAAATACACAAGTGAGAAACCACAAATCTATTTACACTTCATACAACAGCATCAACTCACTAGCAGCTCCTGTTGTAGTGGGTTGAGTCAAGTCTTTTGGCACTTTGCGATAAATATCAAATCTATTGAAAACAACATAGTCTAAATTAATATCTGAATTTGAACTGTAAACTTCAATAAAAAATTTTTACTTTGTTAACAGATATTAGTGACATGGCCTAGCGGTACCGCGCGCAGGTGACAGATCCTACGTGACAGGTTCGATTTGCGGCTGGAGTTGGTCACTTTTGACTTATATAACGAGTGGCTGCTGACTCAAAGAGCACAAGCAGTGACGCACCCAGGAAGGGGGATTGGGAGGTCGAATCCCCCCCTTTTGGAACCGAACTTTTGTTTTTAAAGGGAAGTGTCCAAACTATGCAAGTGCAGTACGTGCTGTTATTTCAAAACAGCTTAGGCTGTATTTGCTCCGCATCATACTGAAGCCAAATTGGCTAGTTGGTGTAGTGGTAAGGGACATTGTTATCAGTGCGGGCATGGGCGGAGCTAGGGGGGATGCACCCCTTACCTCACCAGCCATTTTCAAACATATTTTTTTATGAATACAATTTTTCCATAATTTCGAAGCTTTTTGGGGACAATAAGCCTTACGCCCTGAGCACGCACAATCAAAAATGTATGAACAAAATGCATCATATTTGGTGAAACACTCAGATTTAGGGGCAAAAAGTTGAAACAAAATTTGCCTAAAAATTGTTCAAAAAGTGCTAAAATGGCCACTGCAGTATGTAAATTTTCAAAAATTTTCTGGGGGAGCATGCCCTCAGACCCCTTTACAGCCTTTTTTATTCTCAATATACTTTAAAACGATTCTGCCCGAGATAAACACGCTTGAAAATATGACAAATTTGGGTGCTCCCTCTTTGAAAAAATTTCTTGAATATCATACGTTGCAAACATAAAAACATTTTCAAAGGGCTTCTTACACCTTTTTTGGGTCTAACGTCTTTGTATTTTGTTAGCACTCAATCTAATTCAAAAGTTCATCCCTCCCCACCAAAATTTTCTGGATCTGCTCCTACGTGCAAAATTGAGTTTTTTTTAGAACCCCCCCCCCTTGAAATTTTCTGGGTGCACCACTGAGCGCAAGCTCACTTTGCAGTCTCCCTAATTACTGCTGACTTTTGCATTCAATTTAATATGAAAATAACCTCAGGTATTTATTTACATTAACACACATCTTAAACAACCCTGATGCTTACATATTAGTATCAGTATCTTGCAAATTCATAAGTTCACCCACAGCTGTTCCATATAGTTTGGATCAGCAGCTCTTAACTTTTTTTGGACTGTTTCCCAACATAGACTTTTATTATGATCGAATTTCCTACCCCACTATTTTAAGTCAATGTTAACATAAGAGATGAGACATTTTAATAACTGCGGAGTGGACAACTGATCAAGAAAGTGCTCAATAACAGAGTTAGAGCGTATAATATTCACTTCAGCAGTCAAGCACATCAGTTAAAAAATTGACATATTAAAACCCGACAGTCTGTTTCACCTGGTAGGGTTTGTCAGGGGATGAACCATGAACCCTATCAGGTGAAACAGGAATAGCTACAATATCAGCAATAGCTACAATATCATACCTTGTCTCATATGGGTTACTAACTGTTTCGGAAAAAGGAAATAATAATGCTTTTGTTGATAACAATGGTAACAAAACAATGTCCAGAACAAGTAGGTCAGCAGGTCAGGTTTTTGAATAAAACTTATATGGATGTTTGTAACTGAAATTATTGGTATCGCCCAGAGCTTTTTTGAAATTATCAATATCACTTTAGTGCAGAAAAGTTCAAATTGCCCATCACTGAGTACCATTGTACCTATATCAGTATATTTCAACAGCAATAGAGTAAATTTTAACTGGGCTTACCTTCTGATATCAAAAGCCATTGCACTGTTTTTGGGAAGCACAACTGGTAGGTGTGTAGATGAAGTCAAATCAGACTGCAAGAAGCACAAAAAGTACCGGTACCCTACCGGTATTCAATGCAACATCTACGAGTTGCTATAGGAACCTTAACTTTATCCAAAAAAATTCTTTAAGAGCAATCTACCAGTGTACTGCTACCCTCTGGTACCTGTAGTTTAATCTAGAATTGCAACTGTGGAAAATAAATATAACATTTTGGTACCAGTACCTGTATCCAGGCCACCTGTACTAATCAGTGCAATCACCGTAGTATTCCAGATTTCCAGTATTCTATCCTTCACTAGTCTAGCAGTTCGTAATTTGCAACTTGCAACTGTTGCAATTTACCATACCTCACAGATTTAAAAGAAGTCAGTAGTACCGCTGTACGGGTAGGCTATTACACTATCAATGCATCCCCTACTCTTATCCATATAGCCTAGACCGGGGGTTTTTAACCTTTTTTGTCTTGTAGTTGTTTACCTCTTGTCGAAAGAAAGAGGTATTGATATAATTTACCCCCAGTGTAGTACCACCGCTTTTTCATAACTAAAAATTAAAGTTTTCTTCAGTCCTTAATTCAGAATATGTACCCCCTCGGTAGGTAAGGGGATAAATTTACCCCCGGTTAAGAATCCCTGGCCTTGACTGTAAGCCTTGCTCAGCGCTGTACACAGAAGATTATTATTATTATTATAAGATTTTCTCTTGACGTGTCATTGCAAACCCTACGCAAACTACTCAACCATATCGCGATTTCGGACTTTTTTAGAATTACCTCACAATCCGATCAAACCAACCTAATTAAATCAATGTTTTTGATGAATACAACCGGTCGGGTTGCGCAGTGGTTTTAGACATCGTTATCGGTGCGGGAGGTCTTGGATTCATTTCCAAGCCAATCGAATCGGACGTAGTGTTGCCAACGACCAGTGAGGTTTTAGGCAAAGATGGGGGGAGGGCTGTGCAACAATTATGGGGGGGGGCTTATGAGATTCAAATTCCAAGACTGCTGTAGTGAGTACTAAACTGCCGTACAAATCATAAACACAGTAAGTCCGAAATCCAAGTTTCGAGAAAAAAGCAAAAAACTGTTTGAGTTCTTTTTTGTTTGATTTGAAACGGAAAATCCTTACGGATTTAGCTGAAATTCTTACAAAATAATCTATTGCTCTCAATTGCTGTTCCTACCAAATTTCCTAAAAAAATTCCTCGAGGTTAAGTTTTTTGAATACAGTAAGTCCAAAACGCTGGTTTTATGTATTGTTTTTCTGCCGTAAAACAAAACAATTTGATAGTAAGTCCAATTTAGGCACGATAATAGTAAGTGCACGCAGCTTTTTTTGCTTGGGCGAAATCAGACAAAAACACAGCAAGTCCATTGTGACAAAAAAGTAGTAAGTCCAAATCAGCTGATTTTTGTTGCATTATAAAAGAACGCAATAACAGCAAGTCAATGAACTCTGTGACCGAATAAAGAAAGTGACGAGATGTGTCTAATATTGATGGAAAGCTTAAGGAAATTCGAAAAATAACAGCTTAAAAGAAATATTGCCTTTGCTGTTTGGCATGTATCTTTCTCTCTCGTAAACAACTAGTGTTAGGTCTACTGCAAAAATGTATAAATAATCAGATGGCACTGTGATCAGTGGCGTGGCCAGCGCAAATTTTCGGGGGGGGGGGGGCAAAACTTCATAGGCTTGCATAGGCGCGGGAAGTGGGGTGCCAGGGGGGGCTCAAGCCCCCCCTGAACTTTTTTTAGCCCCCCCTGAACCATTTGAGCCCCCCCTGACAATTAAAAAAATTATGCACTGAGTGCGACGTGATTAATGCTCGCAACGTACATACGTAATGAAGCAAATATTTTTTAAAGTGCTTTTAACCAACGAAGAATCACTATTCTTTTAAAAATCAGTCAGTTATTATTCACTTGGTCAACGTAAAATTTGGTAAAATTTTCAATGCTTGAAGTTCATTTTTAACCGTGTTTTATATCAGCGTTTGCAAACCTTTACAGCAGTCATGGACGATGGCCCAGTAAAAGTATAATGGCTGTCAATTCTTGTAGCTGCCAAACACTTTACGCCAAACTACTCTGAATGCTCGAATGAAAGTCGCTACTGATCATGGGAATTACGTAAATCGTAAACGAAAATGCGGTGAAGAGCAAAAAAACGGTCCTCAATCCTTCAGATGTTCCGAATTCCACCAAAATTTTTGTGAAAAGCTAAAAAAAAGGTCTTCACGGCCCGGACGCGTTACATGAACTGGAAATGTTGGTGGCCAACCTGATTTGTGTACATGCCAAATTGACCCGCGATCGACAGCCAAGCATCCAAAGATCGACCGGTACATCGCGATCGACTGGTTGGGCACCCCTAATTAAGCTTATATGAGCTGGTGCAAGTTCTCTTCTGGTTGAGTTTTTTAATGGTTTTGAATTTTTTCTACCAACCCAATGAAGCGGCTAAATCACTACTAAACTGGCACCGATGATCAGTAGGCTACTCGATTTGAGGGGGATGCCATCCCCCCTGAAAACAACACCATCCCCCCATAAAACATTTTAGCGTAAACCGTTCCCTTACAACTATAATAACCATCTCTTTTTAGGTCTGCATGAAAAGTTGTAGCCTACCACCCCCATAAGTGTTTTCACAACTCGAGCACTGCCGATGATTGTTACTAAAATTGAGCTAGTACGCCTACCTAAATACCTATATCTACACATCTCATTATGTTAAAAAATGGTTCAGTGCTTTATTTTGATTGTGTGTTTTTTGTTATTTTTAAACCTCAATGGGGCATTGTTTGTTGCATGTAACTCTGATCAGCAAAGCAAAAGTTAAATCGGGCAAATTTTGTTTGCCTACTTTTTGGTTTTGTGATTGAGGTATTTGCATTTTACAAATACATGAGTAGTAATTCGAGCATGGTTAGAAAAGCCTAATGGTAGTAAGCAATCTTGTTTTCCATGATGAAAGATTATCCTGAAAAAATTCCGTTCACTTGAGCGGCATGCAATTGATGTCTATCAAAATAGGTCTGCTGAGTGTCCTGCTCTTAAAAACGTGCGTTCGAAAAAAGGGGGGTCTGGGGGGCTTCGCCCCCCAGACGTTGACACGATCTTACTATTTTGAGCCCCCCCTGTCTAAAAAACGTTCCCGCGCCACTGTAGGCTTGTCCTAGTTGTCCAGTGGCGCACCCAGGATTTAAAGTATCCAAAGGTATTTTTTGTATCCAAAAGGGGGGGCACAACCGGGGGTAGCCGTAGCTGACACGGATTTCATTTAGGGTTTTTACAAGAAGAACATATTTCAGAGTAGTTTTTCTGTCGAAAAAGGACACACGTGTACCCCCGATCGAGTGGTCTTAATCTGCTCCTGCTTGCGTTGTTCGTAGACTTACATTATAGCATTAGTATTTGTTTGTAGGCACAGATGGGCATTTATCGCGATAATTTATTGGCGATAATTTTTTACCGATTATTGTTATCGCTCAAAATTGTTTGGATTTATCGATTACCGACATCGCTTTTGTAGTATATTTTGTTATCGCCGATAAATCATCGCGATAAACAATTTTTTATGCACACAGTGTTCAAAGTTAGGGAGTTGGCGCTATCGTAAAATTCACGGTGTCGATTAAGTCTGGTTGCGATTTAAAAAATCTCTCTTTGTTTTGTTTAATCTTACGGCAGAGTCCATGAACTGCTTTCTTTTTTTGAAAAATCTAGAAAAACACTTTTGTGATTTGACGCACAAAAAAAAAACTTCGTTAAACACATTGAAAATTTACTGCAACATTTATCGGAAAGTTTATTGGCGATAATTCATCGATTACCGATAGGCCTATTGCTTTAAAAAATTGAGATTTATCGATTATCGGTATCGCCCACAGCATTTTTGAAATTATTGATTATCGCTTTAGCTAAAAAGGTTTATCGTGCCCATCACTGTTTGTAGGTTATAGGGTAATTAAAAATATTTTGGGGGGCATTTGCCCCCTTTGCTCCCCGCCTGGCTACGCCTCTGACTGTGCTCGATCAGAAGTCACAGAAGAATCTATACCCAAGGGCGTTGGAAGGTGGGGGCTGAGGGGGGCTGAAGCCCCCTACATTTTTTCAGCCCGCCCATATAAATTTTGAGCCCTCCTTCAGTCCCCCCTTTCAAGAATTTATCATAACAGTACAGCCTAAGGCACTTCAACAATGACTTATGGCGTCACTTCTTATTTGTTTCTTTTCTTCATTGATACTATCAAAACCAACGTACTAACTTTTGCAACTTTGTGTCAAAGGCGAACAAAATCGCAAAAACTGTTGGATTTTTGGTAACTTCGTGTACAAGCTCTTAAAGCTTTAATATGATGTCACAAGAAGATTTTCTTCAATTTTAAAAGAAACTTTTGGGTAAACAACAGCGAAACAACAAAATATCAAATTAGAATTTGCAAGCTTACCCGAGGAGCAGTGGCGTAGCGAGAAATTTTGAGAAGAGGGGGGGATGATTTTCACATTTTTTTCAAGCGTATTTTTTTGGGGAAGAACAAATTTGAAGCTGATTGAGAAACAAAAAAAGCTCTAGGGGGTTCCGGAGGCATGCTTTTCCGGAAATTTTTGAAAATTTACATGCTGTAATGGCTATTTTGGTGCTTTTTGAATAATTTTTAGGCAAATTTTGTTGAAATTTTTTGATCCTAGTTTTGAGTGCTTCACCTAATATGATGCATTTTGTTCGCACATTTTTGATTATGTATGCTTAAGACGTAAGGCGTATTGCTATCAGAGAGATTCGAAATTATGGAAAAATAGTAGGCCTATACATCAGAAATATTTTTGAAAATGCTGGTGGGTGGATGCATACCCCTCAACCTACCTACCCGGCTCCGCTCTCGGAATAAGCTACGAAAACTATCAAAAAGGTCTGGCATATTTGTCACCATTAATCTTGCTCTTTTTTACTAAAAGGCAGAAACAAAAGGGAGAATGGCATGGCACAATGTCTCCCTAAATACGCTCCTGCCTAGGAGTTTCAGACTAGGAGCTTGTGAACGGATAATAAGTTATTTTAAAGGAGGTAAACACCTTTATAAACGTCGATCTAGCTACTGTGTTTATGCTAGAGAAACGCTTGAGTTCATCAAGCAATCTCTAAATGACTTTTACTGAAGTAAAGTGCATGATATGTATTGTATGATGTATGTTGCGATAACAAGGAGGGGGTCTGGGGGGCGAAGCCCCCCAGACGCTGGTATGATATTACAAATTTCAGCCCCCCCCTACTTGAAAGTACATCCAACGCCCTTGTCTATACCTATTTCTATATGCGATATTTATACCTAATTAACCAACTTTTTTAGCAAACAGATGAAAATTGAAACAAACAATCGAGGCAAGAGTTCTGTAACATAACAGCCAACCGAAATTCCTGTTCCGGTAAGCCGCAAGAAAGTTCCATTTCTGCTCCTGTTCCTAAAAAATCTATGTATTCCTGCCGGAACCAATTCCTACTCTGGTCCATGGACAAATCTGATGCAGCTCGTCTCAACCGCCGGTCCGCGGACGGGCACGGGTCCGTGTCTGCTTTTCTACCGGTCCGCCAAATAAATTCCAATATTAAACCACAACTGAAAATTGTGCTTTTTATAACCCACTTGGCTACGCGCGCTCGATGCTTTTTTCATCAGCCAATAGACAAGTTCATGCAGTATACGCCAGAGCGTCGAACTTAACCGGAACGTAAACCGAAAACCCGGATCAACCGCTTCCTTTCAGTGAACCCGAACCGAAACGTAACGTTTATAATTTAGTAGACATGAACCTAACCTGAACCTGAACCCAAGATCATCAAAAATCTTGAATCTTAACCGGATTTGAAACGTTAAAATAATTTTTGTTTAACCTAAACCCACACCGAAGCGTCTTTTTGGGACTGCGCTATCAATGCTGTGAGATCCATTTCTGATGGTTTCATCTCATTAATCTCGGCGCGTTTGTGAAGTTCTTGTTGGAAAGCGAGAGCAGCACTGCAGCTTGCAACGTGATGCATGCAATTAGTGCTTTATCACTTTGTAAAATCGATTGATCTGAGATTATATGCGCAGATGGAAATGTTTTAACCCCAAAGATATACAGTATAGGCTATTGCGTGATTTAGACCGGAATCAGATTTTACGGTATAGGCTATACGGTGGAAAAAAATCGAATAATTCCGAAGTTAATCTGAGGTTCTTTCTGCCGCTGAGGACATCCTTTATGAGCTACAGCAGCATCTTGAAAGTACCGTCAGCCTAAATACAATAAAGAGTTAAAAAAAGCGCTTGTAACTGTGTACCAGAACATAAGTCGAATTGAACTGACGGTTTTAAATTCTTGAACCTATAAATTTTTGCTTCAGCGAACCTGAACCGAACTTCAACCCAATAATTCTAAGTATTTTTAATTTTAACCGGAACTGAACCTTCAAAATCAAACGACGAAAAACCTAAACCGGAGGCAAACCACTAAATATAAATTTTGTGGCAGTGGCGGCTCGTACATAAGAGCTGCAGCACCCCCTAACTTTTTTATGCGCTTAATTTTTTTTTTTTTTCCATTACCTTTTGAATTTCTATCGCCAAATTTTTTAAATTTTTTATTTCTTTCCATGTTTTGATCATATGTGAATATATATTTTAAAATGGAATCCCTGTTTTGTCTGCGGCTCAAGTTTTTTTGTATGCAAATGAACCAAACGGTGACGCGACATAGGCTATTGATGACGTTCTTGGACTCGCCGTTCAATTTTTGTATGAGGTGCTGTGTTGGCAAATCAAAGCGAATTCCCACTAGCTCTGGCTCATGGTATAACGAGACTGGTTTTTAGCCCTGCTAGGCTGCTACCTCTGATCGAGTTAGTTTGTGTAAGAGCTCTATGATAGCTGGTTCTTGATGCAGATTTAGATTGGGCAGGATTTCTATTTTAGACGAGGCAGACAGATATCATTAACCTAACTGTAGGCTAATCAGTAATGGTAGGCTACTGGTTCCAGTACGTGTAGCCTAGACAATTTAGACCACTGCCAGACAGTTGATACTCTTGTGATAAAATTAGGCTAAAGTTGGTTCATGGTTGCAGAAACATGTATTGGTAACTGGATCAAGGACGCCATGGTTTGCTCGAGCAAGTGTAGGTTTGGCAGGTTTTTTAGGGCAGATTTTAGTTGCATTAAAAAAACGATTTTCCTCTACAATTTTTCCTAATTTTAGGTATATGCATACCGGTACCTGGTTTATGTATATTATATATATTTGGGTATCCATGCCAGGTCTGTAAAATGTTTTAAAAAAAAAACTTGAATTTTTGGATAACAGCCCTCAATTTACCCGCATGTATGTAGTGTGCATTGCAATTTAAAAAAACAAGTCAGAAAATTTTGTTTTTACCAAATCTACTGGTACTGTTCTGTGTTTTGTGTTACCTGTCGCAGCTATACTTGAACATCAGTATTAAGGTATTACCGGAGATGGACATTTATCGCGATAATTTATCGGCGATAACTTTTTACCGATTATCGTTATCGCTCAAAATAGTTTTGGTTTATCGACTACCGATATCGCTTTTGTAATAAATTTTGTTACCGCCGATAAATTGTCGCGATAAACAACTCTGTGTGCACACAGTGTTGAAAGTTAGTGAGTTGGCGCTATGGTAAAATTCACGGTGTCGATTAAGTGTGGTTGCAATTGAAAAATCTCTCTTTGTTTTGTTTATCCCACGGCAGAGTCCATGAACTGCTCTCTTTTTTTGAAAAATCTAGAAAAACACTTTTGTGATTTGACTTACAAAAAAAAACTTCGTCAAACACATTGAAAATTTACTGCAACATTTATCGGAAAAATTTATCGGCAATAATTTATCGTTTACCGATAGCGTTTTAGAAAATTGAGATTTATCGGTATCGCCCAGAGCATTTTTGAAATTATCGATTATCGTTATCGATTTAGTACAGAAAGGTTTATCGTGCCCATCACTGGGTATTACTAGCTTGGTAACTCTTTCCATGGTTTTAGTGTGAAATCGATCCAGTAAATTGTTATGTATCAGAGAGTTTCTGTAATAGGCGTTGAGATTACCACAGTTAGCAGGCTTTTCAAAATTTATCGCTTTCAGCACCTCTTGTTTTTTTGGCCACGATCCACCACTGTTTTGCGGAACCTAAACCGGAGCCAGAGGTGGGAACGGTACTTTTTTAAAGTACCGGCAGTACCGGTACTCGGTACTTTGATAAAAGTACCGGCGGTGCCGGTCCTCAATACTTGAAAATCAAAAGTACCACCGGTAGTACCGCGGTACTTTTCAAAAAAAGTTCCAAAAAGAAAGTACTGCTTTATATTTTGTTGATTTTTAAGTGAAAATGGTCAGTTTCATAATAATAGGCCTATAGGTAAGCTAGATAAATACTAAATTACTAAATATTACTTGGTACGACACAATTCACGAATTGCAAACTATGTACCAACCATCAAAAAACCGTACCAAACAAGCTATAGTCTAGTTAGTGCCTCTGGTTATTGCAACAAAAGTCAGAAGAAATGCTACCAATTTCCTCACCCTTAAGAATGGGCCGCCACTCATAAAGCGAAAACTTTTTTATTGGAGACCACATTTTTCCAGAATGCGACAAAAAGATTGCTTAGGGTTTTTGAATGAATGGGAATGTTAGAACCAGAAGTGGCCTACGCTGGAGTTTTCAATGGAAGGAGTTCGTCAGAAATCATAATGACGTCAAACCTTTTAGTGAAGTCATTAAAATAGAAACAGAACTTTTAACATCGTAGTGTGTAGAGCAGGGGTACCCAACTTTTTTTCAGAAACAACAGATTTGATAATGTAAAAGTGCTCGCGGAGTCGAGGGCCAATAATCTTTTAAGGTATCCTCTGCTTCGCTATTTTTAAAACATTGTTGCACTCCAGAACTTTACGTAGGATAAATCGTTCTAACTTTTTCATGACACTTAATTTTCGTGTCTGTGATTATCAACAATACTCGAGTTGAGGGGGGATGCCATCCACCCGGAAAACAACACCATCCCCCATAAAACATTTTAGCGTAAACCATACCCTTACAAGTATAATGACCATCTCTCCTTACGTCTGCGTAAAAAGTTGTAGGCCTTCCATTCCCCCATAAGTGTTTTTGCAACTCGAGCACTGATCATCAGAAAGCATTCAAGGCTCTAAGTGAGATTCATGTGATCATGATAATAGACAACACTTCGTGCGACCACGGACGAGGACAATTTACGAAAAGTCATGATCGCGAGACTGGAGATCCTAGGTGTAGAGCGGTGATTCTCAAACATTTTTGTTCTACCGCTTTCTCTTGGAAGTTGAAGACTTTTATCACCCCCTTATCAGGAAACAAGTTTTAAGAGGGGCGTACGTCGTACGTAGACATTTTTTAAGATTGGGTTGCGTAAGTGCGAAGACATGTTTTGCTTTGTGCGTTTAGTATCTTATGAATTAAGATAAAGCAAGCAAAAATGGAGTAAAAATGCATATGCGCATTAGGAGCTGGAAATAATTCCATAACGGAACTGACAGATGGCGAATAAGCTACAAAGTAAGATGGGAAGAGCTGCTACAATGGACTGTCATAATCAGCAACGATTAGTTTGAAACATTAAAAATAGGCCTACTTGTCGAGTTGACATGAGTAAATATAATACAAAATACAGTATGCTATTAAGGTAGGCCTTGATGTGGGTTTTAAAAAACGAAATTGATTTTAGCTCGCTAATAATAAGGTCCACGTCTAGAATTCCATCGGATTCACAAGAAAAAGCACACAATTATTTTATATTTTTGCGTCATTCTCTTTAAAGGAGATACATCCAAGAAACATTATTGCAGAGAGTTGTAAGTCGGTTGAATGTCTGTCGGCAGCGTGGCCGAGTGGTTCGGAGGGTCGTTTTTACGACGGGTATGTTCGCAAGGTTGACGATGTAACTCCCACCCAAGCCTGGATGTTGCGTCCTGGGACTAGATGCTTCACGACGATTATCTCTGCTTGGTGAAATCTTAGCAAATTGAAGAAGTCAGAAGCAAAACTCAACCGGAACACTCGGAAACAAAGACAACTCCTAAGCGAGTCTGGATTCGTCCTACACATAGCGCCTACGTCGCTTTCTCGTGACAAGAGGATACAAATAAAGAAGAAATCACATCAAAAAGCATCAAATATTTAGAGAAAGCATATTTGCGAAATTAGGAGTCAAATCCGAAAAAATGAATTTTGAAATCTGCAAAAAAGACGTCTTAAAACTACTTTAAATTTTTTGTCGTTGTTGTTCTCATCATAGTTAAGCTTAGGTTTCAAACTGCATTGAAATACGCAAAAACCAACCAATCAAACCTTAAGCCTGCTGAGATAAAGTAATACGAAGTCATACGGACTTTGAATTAAACATCCCGGAATCGTATCGAACAAGAAGAAAGATATTTCGGAGAGCGCGTCCATTTTACCAGGGCTACCCATTGCGCAACTCTGTTTAACATTATTTAAGCCACGTTGTATGCAGGCTGTTAAAAAATCTACTTATCTCTTGAGAGTTTCTCTTACAGTAAAAACCTTATCAACGGACGGTGACGCGGAAAAGAGCAGACGAAACTATTGAAATACTTTTACTCTGAATTGCATTTCAAAAACAAAACCATTTGGGAAAGGTTGTCTGACTCTAAAAGACCACTCCTCTTCGGCATTAAAATATCTTTTCCTGTGGAAAAGAATCTTTCTATTGCCGCGCTTGAAGGGATGGCAGTATTGTATTTTAAAAACAAATCTTTCAAACGAGTACTGTGGAAGGTGTAGGCTAGTTGTGTAGACTTCTTTTTTATTGTAAAAGATTTTGCAGAAGTACCGAGTACCGCCTATAAATTTATCAGTACCGGTACTTTTTTTCCGAAGTACCGACGGTACCGGTACTAAAAAAGTACCGCGGTACTAAAGTACTAAAAAAGTACCGCGGTACTGCCCACCTGTGACCGGAGCGATATTTCAAGCGGTTCCATGCTCTGGTTTAGCCTACGCACTGCCGACTCGTTGAGTTCTGCCTTTCTTGTAAAAAAAAAACGTACGTTGGAGGTGAAATGAACCTAGCGCATGACCACTCATTTACCACGAGTTGTTGTAGTAGTGTATGAATATGAAATCTAAGAACATATTTGACTGAAGTTTAGCAGTATGATTACCGTAATTTGGTTCTGAAACGAAAACAAACAAACAGCCAAGTGTTTTCCTTTTTCAAACATTCCATTAACAAAAATCAAGTTGGTGATCTTAGCACTTGGTTTTAGCATGACGTTTTTGGTTGATTTTTAAGGACCACAAAATTTATTTGGTAGTTTCGCCGGTTCGCTACCTAAAAAAATTGAGAACCACTAATGTAATGTACAGTGGAAACTTTATCAACTGCAAGTAATTGGTAGACTATAAGACTAGGTTCATTAAAAATCTCCCAGAACTTAGGAAAAATTAGAGACCTGAAATGAGTTGCTTATTCTACTGCAGTGTTTTTTGACCGGGGTTCGACCGAACCCCTAATGTTCGACGGAGCTGTCTCTGGGGTTCGGTGGAAGTCCTTCAATATCCTAACCAGTGCCGTAGCAGCTCAACTTTGGGCCCCCCCCAAAAACCCTTTCAAGTCCCCAATACTCAGCTTTCGATATGAATTGTTTTAGGTTTTTCCAGGGGTAACAACTCAGTTTCTCACCACAATGCGAATACTGTGGTAAAATTAAAACATATAACGCGTTATCACTGTGTAAAAATAAAAGGTGTAATTTTAAGACAAGTTTGTTACACCCAATTCATTTTCCATTAACATCGTTTAGCTCAGGGTTTTTCTACCTTTTTCTGCTCATGGCCCACTAAAATGATAAAATATGATGGTGGCCCAATAACTTTTGCTAAAAGGTACAAAGTCAACGTAATGGCATGATTAGGGAATGCTGATGTCGCTCTCTAGTCAAGCTCTGTGGCCCACTGTTGGGCCATGGCCAATAGGTTGAAAACCTCCGGTCTAGCTAGAGCGCACTTTTTCGTACACAGATGTTCTTTTGACAGCATCATAATCTGGAGATCTGGCGCATTAACTTTCGATTGACAACATGGCCAGCGAAGAACCAATCGGATGGCCGAGTGGATAGAGCGTGTGCTTCTGAGCCTGAAGGAGTGAATAGACTGAGGGTTTGATCACTAGTCAAGTCAAACCAATGACTTAAAAATTGGTATTCACAGCTTTCCAACTAGACATTCAGCATTAAAGGGATAGTGTTAAGAAAGCCGTCAAGTTTGCTTGTGCCGTTGGGAAAAACACTTAACGAGATTCCCCCATCTAAGTGCGGTAGGTAGACAGATGGCCGGCAACTCCTAAGGGAGCTCGTGTAGTACCCCATTGCTTTCTGTGATAGGTGGATAAAAATGCCAACAAATGGAAAGAAAAAAGATAGTCTGCTGTTTGCCATATTAGATGTAATAAACGTTTTAATAAATTTCAGTTTTCTGAAGCTTTGTTCAGCACTGGTAACAGTAACAACGCATTTTGTAAACTCGAGAAGCAAGGCAAGCGAGCACTTACAGGTATTACCATTGAATTAAAAGTTCAACGGTGTTGAAGGGAGACTGCCAAACGAGCTTGTGTCGTTCTAATCAGCAACCATCTGATATAAATATCAAATGCAATAGACTCCAGCCGTGAATCGAACCCGTCGCAAAGAATCTGAACCTGCGTGCGGTACTGCCAGATCATATTGCTGACAATGGCTGTTCATGCACGAAGCTGCTGGGTGTAAACAGCAATGCAATGACAGAAGCGACATCACATGTCAGCTTAAAACTTTCTAGTATCGACATAATAGCCTGGTCCACCAGTTGTTTTAAAAAGTTTGCTTTGAATCTCTTCCTCAGAAGCTGTACGATATAGATTTGCATCGTAACTAAACATTCTCTTTTTCTATTTTCATTCTCTTTTTTTTTACTTTTTGATTGAGGAAGACCGGACCAATGTCCAATTCCTGCGCTATTTCAAAAGCACACGTTTTCAAACTAGCAAATCCTTTTTCAATGGACTTTTGTATTCGATGTCAGATTATGGTTGCTGACACAGAAATAGGGTAGGATTGAATTTAATTTACCGATCGGATGGCCGAGTGGATAGAGCATCTGCTTCTAGATTGGTGGACTCCGGGATTCAATTCCGGGTCCGGTCAAACCCATGACTTGAAAATTGGTATTCACAGCTTTTTTGGTTGACGTTCAGCATAATGGATAGCGCGAAACAAGCGGCAAGTTCGCTTGTTGTGCTGTTGGGAAAGGCACTAAACGGGATTACCCCATCTAGGTGTGGTAGACCGATGGTCGGCAACTCCTAAGCGAGCTCGTATAGCGCCCCGTCGCTTTTTCGTGATAGGAGAATAAAATTGCGAATAAATAAAAAATAAATAGATAAAATTTTAAATCTGCTCACAAGGTGTTAATGAATTTGAATTTAATTTTTTCAAGAGGAATGAATTTGAATTTAAGCTTTGAAAAATGATTGCATCCAACTCTGCACCGGCCTCCTTTTTCAAGTCCTACGCGCACTCTTACACACAGTGTATTGTTTATGACATCATTATGCAGTTTATGACGCTATTTGAAAGGAAACGATAGCGAAAAATTTTAAAACTGAAATATATAGAATCTGAGCGCAAAATATCCCATTAAACGCGATTCGCCAAGCAAAACTTTGTTTTTGAATTGATGCAACTTCGGGTCCTTCAAGACAATTTGGGGCCCCTTTTGGCAGTGTGGGCCCCCCCAATTGGGGGGTTTGGGGGGCGGCTGCTACGGCTCTGATCCTAACACTTTCAGGGGCGTACGCAAAGGGCCGCTGGCCGCTTGATTTTGGGGGGCAAATTGGACGTCGGAAGACGACCTCTGTTTTTGAAGGAAAATGTTTTGGAGGAAAATTGAACGTCGGAAGACGTGATGACCTTTTTTTTGGGGGGGGGTCTTTATCTGATTTTGGGAGGGAAATTGGACGTCGGATTCGGTTGAGACTGCCATGAAGTTGTTTGAGTTCGGCCGCTTGATACGGGTTAAGAAACACTGTTCTATATGCAATATTGGTAGCTTGAGTAGCGTATACCACGAACTAGTTATGAGCATCTAATTAAATTGGTCAAGTAAATCATTTACGAGTCGCAACTGGAAGTAGGCCCGAATTTCACAAACTTGTAATCAGTCTTTTTGATTTGGTTTAATTGCCACAGATGTTGTGATTTAAATTCAAGAGTAAATTCGTTGAAATTTTTGGCATTGATACAACCTTAAATAACTCCCTTAGCCTAACTTTAACTGGATAGAGTTAGGCCTTGGTTTACTTAATAAAGGTTGGTAATTCGTATTCAACTTTAAGATAAGATATTTTGATTGATGAAAAAAATCACTTAGTTGTTCATAGGTTACATTGTAATCGAAGGGCCTATTTTTTTCGATGGGCCTGGGGTTGCAGCCCCATCAGCCCCCGCCGTAATCTGGCCCTGCTCTGATCTATAGCTGTGAAAGGCTGTTTGGGCTACAAGCTTTCATAAGGGTATCAGCGTCAGTGTCGATCCTAGAACTCGGAAAGTGAGGAGGCCACGTTGGGGCCAAGATAATTATATTAAGAGAGGCATGTGACAAAAGTTCATGGAAGGAAATATTTGAAGTATGAATTAAGAACGATTGCCGCTGGATTTAGGATAGATTATTGTGATGCAATTAACTAAAGCTAATGCAATATAATGCCGTCATGTCGACCACAGCAAATTATGCATTGAAAAAAAATACGGTAGTTAAGCAGTAAGTATGCGAAACAAACAGAAAAAACAGAGCAATATTGCGATACTATTGCATATTCAGCCTTCCATTGGTTAGATGCCATAGACTTTAAAATATCAGTTATTCAGCGTAACTTTCTCCTGGTCCTGCAATTATAGTGTCGGCTGTCAAATTCATCTACAAAATTCTTTAGGCTGGGAGTGGGCAACTTCTTTAGACGGGAGGACCAGATGTGAAAAATTTAAGTCCTTGGTGGGCCGGATTATTACAAGAACAGTGTGACGTCATACGAAAAGAACCGTTGTCACCAGGGCTGCGAACTCGATCGATTTTTAACCGAGTTCGAGTTCAAAAGATATTTGCAAGTCAGAGTTCAAGTTCGAGTTCTAATAATTTTATTTTTCGAGTCCGGCAAAAATTACCGAGTTCGGCGAGTTCAAGTTTGAGTTCGCAGCCCTGGACTATCGGTCGCAATGGCATGAACAAGTAGACCTAGCTTTTCTTTTGGTAAAATCATAACTTCAATTTACACGGATTGTGACTACTTGAACAACAAACTATATTTCGTAGTGATCTTTCATTTCTTTTCAACAATATATCTTGCTAATGAACTCGAACAGTTTTATGCGAGTTCGAGTTCAGAAAAAATATTTTTTCGAGTTCGGCAAAATGATCGAGTTCTTTTGAGTTCAAGTTCGCAGCCCTGGTTGTCACACGGTGATGGAAGATGGTTACAACACTCTCTGCTATGACCTAATTTCCAGCAATCTCACCATAAATACAATAATTGCTTCATTGACTCAAGCAATATTGTTGAAGTTTCACAAGCGCACCAAGGCCGTTGTTGGTTTCACAAGCTCGCGCCGACAGTCCTGTGACAGCATAGCGATCGGCAACAGTAAGGAATGAGGCTTCGGGCCACATTACGGGGTATGGTTGGATGCAGTCTGCGGGCCAGTCCAAACCCTTTCACGCGCTGGTCCCGGCCCGTGAGCCGTATGTTGTCCATGCTTGCTTTAGACTGACATTTTTCAGCTCATGTAGCCTGCGGTACTTTCAATTGACAACAATGCACTTTTGCTTAAAATGTCGTTGGTCATAAAATTTCTTAAAAATGCTGTTAATAATTTCATTTTTGAAGATTATACTGTAGACTGAACAAGACCGTTTGAACTGGGGGCCATGACCCCTCTGCCTCCCCCCTAGAATCGCTACTGATTAGCATACCAAAGTGGTCCCATCGGGTGTTTTTGTAAAGTGATCCATGGGCCAAAAAGGATTGAAAACCACTGCTTTCAAATACAAGTACCTAACCCTGGAATACATCATCTTTACAGTTGGCGGAAATGGGGTTGGTAACTATTCCTTCATAACCTAATGGAAAAGTAATTTGCGGTTTGCTTTCAATTACCTTGGTTGTTGCTAACTGACCAAAATATAAACACTTGGCAAAATTGTTAGCTGAGGTTGGCTTCCGCCTGTAACCGAGATTTTAATCTATAACGCTATTCAAAACCTCGTGTGTCCGAATTAATTTCACGACACAAGAATGTATGAAGTCATTTAATGAGAAAAGTTACACCATAACACGATATCAAGTGAACGAATTTAATAAGTTTACAGCCTCATATATGGCAAATACAGAAGTAAAACAGAGTAACATTTGGTGTTAACGTGAAAACATACACAACGATAAACCAAGTGCAAAATGTGAAAGTTGGCATCTACAAAAAAGAAATAGATCAATGATTCGAGTAAACGCAGGGCGCCGCAGTCTGGCACCCAATAAACTTTGGTAAAAGTCCGCAGCATGCGCATTGCGCAAACTCATACTTGAAGTCAAAAATATTTCTAATGAAAAAAAGTAATTAACGTCAAAGTTACTCCAATAATACCAGCGACTTTTTTCGAGTTCGTTTTTTTTTTGAGTTCACAAATTTTTTGTTTTTAAGGAAATTAGGCAACAACTACAGAATTTTCGAAGTCGCAGCCTTGTTGGCCAAGCTATATAATACATATGCACTATGCAGTCTAATATGAAGTGAAACCATTAGTATTGCGCCAGCGTCACTAATGCTTGTGGCCTGAAGCTTTTACCACGAGAAAATATATGAATGAAACAGCGCCCTTACAAAACGCGTATTCTTAATACACTTGCTTGATTTGTAACCTCGAAAATACAAAAAATCGTAGAAGGAAGACAAATACTAAAAAACAATGGTGGTAAATGTAAGATGTTACGAATTTTTGTTTTGGTTCAAAGGATTGGCGAGGCTAGACCTTGACTTTCTTGTTTTTTAAAGTAGTCGCTCAGGACTAATTTAGCACTAGAATCATCACTTGGTATGCAAACGAACTTTAACACAAGCTAACGCACGGTACAAGTGCACAGCATAGCTAATCGATCAGAACAAGACAATGCAACTATTATAACAAACTTGTAAAATGCACAAACATTATTAAGAGTTCCAACCAACATAGAAACAAAATTTCCTAAAAACGACGTACTAAAGTGATAGCCTACACGCCAGGTTTTTCACACGCCAATGAGCGAACTTAATCAAGGGGGTGAACATTTTTTGCTCCCTCATCTCAATCCCCTAATGCATTATAAAACCTACAAATCCAATACTTAAACTACTTCTTGTTGCATAATGACATGGTACAAATACGGACAATATAAAATTTAAAATACATGAGAAGTTTCATGAACCATTCTGGACGCTTGGATTGTTGTAACACTGGGGATTGGGCATGATTACACGGAGTTACCAAACTCGAAACAGTTTGCCCGCATTCGGATGGGATTAAAAAATCGGTGTCCAACAAACATTTGGAAAAGTGCAATGCAGATTAATTGAGGCACACACGAAGTCAATGAAAAATGCAAAAAGCAGCAAAACAATTTTAAATAAAATGATAACCAGAAAGTAGAGCAACGTTTCGGTAGATAAATTCTCGTGATCTAAAATTGTAACGAAATGTATTCGGAAAAAAAGGGTTAGCTTACGCTAGCGGTTCTTAACTTGGGCTCCACGTCCCCTTAACCCGGAAAGGTGCATCAAGGCATCCGCTTACCCAAATACGAATGTAATATGAATCTTTAATAACGGCTAATTTTTAATGAAGGGGTCAATAGATCAAAACATTTTGAGAAGATCTTAGTTGGTCTCACCTTGGCATCCTACCAGAGCATATAACCTTTTTTCACGGAGGATCGAGATGCTTGGAGGCTGCAACTCCAGCAGCTGCCCCGCAACTCCCCAAGGATAAGCGGGTCTAGAAAAGCTAGTTACTTTGGAGATTTGTAATTCAATTACGGTTAAGCAAAACTGGCTTAAGATGATGATGACGAAGGACACAGATGCCGAAAAGAATGGAAGAAAAAAGGAAAAATTGAGAAAATTTGAAGGAGTCCAACCATTGACCGCAATCAACAAAAAAGGAGTTAAGCTAGGGCGTTGCCAGACTGCAAAAGAGAACCACAATGGAATCTAACCTCCATACTCTACACACTACACACACAGCCTACAGTGATTTCAAACTGAAGATTGCAACGGGGAAAATCGAAACATTGAATAATGAATATGCATTGCCTTCTAACATTGACCATAGCTAGTAATTCTTGTAGAACTTAACACTCTAAGCATTGTTCGAGTCAGCATTTAGCTAAACCATGTGATGATGCATCAACTATGATTCATTAGACCACGCATTAGGGGGCAGAGCAGGTCTTGGGGGTGGATTTGACTTCTTCAAAAGGTTATTGTATTGTCCAGAAGTAGTCTCCTAAGCAAAACGTAAAATGTGTAACCAAAAGTTATAATAAACTTAGCTCTACTGAACCTCGATGCCGACACATGAACACTGAACAGAAGTAGCCTACTTTAGTAAAGCACTCCATCAGTATGTCAGACCAGGCCGAAATATCTCTTGTCCTAGACCGAGGATCATATCGCAACGAAAACATGAGCAAAAAATTTTTACACGCGAGAACCTACAAAAAGGCACATCTTGGAGTACATAAAACAAGTAAATTCGAAATCCTAACGCTGCAAACTGATACCTATCACCTATCTAAATACAAGCATTTGAAAACCTAACTTCAAAAAAGAAATTTAGTTATTTCCATATATCCGCAACCACGGAAGAATAGACGGGTCTACGAAAATAAGTATTTTTATAAAAAAAATGTCAATTGCAAGTTAATTGTTCATAGATACAAACCTTAGTCTTAACTTTTGGTGCGCTAGGTGGAGGTGGTGCTTTTCTCGCCGGGATAGGCTTGTTGACAATGGGGGTATATTGCGGAAGTGTTGGAGGAGGCGGTCTGGCAGGACTTCTAGAAGGCGGGGGAGGTCGATTGGGAGTTGCTGATGCTTTAACTCCGTTTTGAGAAGCTAAAAAAACGAGAAGTTGAGAAAATAATGCATTGTATATTGCAAGAATGGTCACTCAGGATCGTAATGACTCAATGGAAGAATTCACAACAAAATCTAGTTAAACCCACTCAATAGTGCAGTTAGGTAGTTTGCAGTATGAATTGAAAGCACATTCTATTTACATTACTGCCTTATATCAATGGCTTGAAAACAATCAGGAAGCTTATTCTGTTCCCGTTGTATCAAGGTTGGTGAAGGAATATGAAGCAAAAGGTGTTGATGATCTCAAACGGTATCATGTTAGAGCTTCAAAGGCACCGGACGAAAGGTCAACTGCAACCATGAGTAGTTTGAGTACTGCTAGTAGCAGTAATTGCACCTCTGTTGTCTCATTGAACTTTGTTTGTTTATTGACGCCCAATTAAATATTATGACACGATGTAAAATTTGGTAACCTATACAACTGAGTCGAGGAGGAGACTGCGAAGCGACCAGTCGAGTGGTCTTCGAGTCAGCAGCCACCTTGAAGAATCAAATAAAGATCGAGGATCATAACTTGGCTTAACAAGAGAAACAAAAAAAAAAAAAAGATAAACAACAACAAAAGGCTAAAAACACAGCATCCTACACAAGATATAAAGGGAAAAATGGAGTAAGGAAGAACATGAGGTTAGGTTGTAATCAATGGAGAACAATATTTACTCAACAGTGACTTTTTTAGATGGTATTTAAACAATTATAAGGAGTTTCGCTTTTTAATGTTTAAATCTACAGAATTCCAAACAACCGGACCCTGATATTTAATAGATCTTTGTAACATAGATTTTGTAAAGGGAATAAAATAATTAGTTTGGATAACCGACCGAGTAGATCTGTCATTGTATACTTCAGAAAAATATTTTTTAAATGCAGAGGGAAGAGCTTTGCTTTAGTATTTGAAAACAAATAATGCCTTTTCTAATTTCAAAAGGTCAACCAATTTTAAAATGCGTAATTTAGAGTAGTAAGGAGTTGCATGATCAAAATATTTACCACCACGAACAATCTTTACTGCTTTGTTTTGTAGGGTAGTTAATTATTTAAGATAGGTTTTGAAAGTGGAACCCCATATAATAAGTCCATATTGTAAATGCGAGTGAAAGATAGCATAGTAAAGCTGGAGAAGTGCTTGCGAATTTAAGAAATTTTTAACTTTACATAATATTCCAACTGCTTTAGAGAGTTTTTATACTAAATTGTTGATATGCTTTTCAAAAGAGAGACGGTTGTCAAACGTTATATTTAAGTATTTAGCAGTTTCAACCGACATTAATTTTGAAGGCAGATCGTAGGCTTGCGCATTAGAATTATTGTAATTTTTATTATTTGAATTTATTAAGAGTACGCTTGATTTAGCAATATTTAATGTCAATTTATTTGCAATCATCCAATTATTAACGGTGGTTATTTCTTCGTCAATGTTAGAATTGCGACAAGTTTCGATTATTCAGCATAAGGCAGGTGTCATCGACATTGAGAATAATTACAGACCAGCAACAAAAAATTCAAGAACTACAGATGCAAAAGAAAATGAGAGAGCTTGCATTAGAAGAAAAGGATGTTGAAATCAAACAAGGTAACATAGAGTTAAAAAGAAAAAAATTAGAGCTTGATTCATATAAGCAGAAGGTAAATGAATTAGAAAATGTAACTGAAGCTGATGAATTCATTAATTGCTGTCCTGCTCAAGAGCACGCAAATATCATTTCCATGGAGGAACCTTGTGAATTGAAGCTTCCAGGGGTGACTGGTTTGACAAAGTTTCATGCTACAGAGGAGGATATGCCAAGATATGGAATGGTAAAAACTGAGGGGACAAGAATACCGGCACTAACACCAGAAACTAAGTAATATCACCAGTGATAGAAGTTATAAATTAGGGCTTGGTGTTAATGTGTGTTTTGTATATAATTGGATTCTTGGCTCATATTTTGGAACTGTTACAACTAGCTGTTTAATACACTTTTTGGTTACTCTTTATTCTTTGTTGAATAATGAGGGAGTTAGCAACTTTGGACACTAGACTAGTAAGCACGGTCGGAATTATTCAAGAAGGATCAACCTGCTATCGGCACTCTGTTGAATCGCTGGAGTGTGGGTAGTCTACATTGCAATCTACTTCATTGCGGTTGGTCAGTGTGCAATGCAGCCCCTCGGAAAATTGGGAATCGTATCTTTCCTGAATCTAATGACTTCAAATAAAACTTCGAGCCTTTACAGCTGCTAAGATAATTCACAAACAGCTCCGAGTTGCCAAACAACTCAGTACTTGCCAAATAATATTTTTCCACGCGCTTCTGCGCCAATTTTTAGACTGCAAAGTTTTTCAAAACCGTGAACACAACATCGCAAAAACAGAACATGAACCATCCATAAGTTCCCAATATAAGCAACATATTACGCCTTTTAAATTCTTACAAAATTTTGAAATTTGCTCTTACATGTTACACCTAGATATTTTGCTTCGTTGCTTGTATTTGATGACGTAAAAGTTACGGTAGGTGTTTCTGTGACTAAGTGATCAAATGATGATGTCCTATCTTTGGAAGGCTTCGGAATTTTTCCTTTGCTAATCGCAACTTGGCGTAAACGCTCTTTTCTGAAATATAAACAATACCAGCTTCATTAGATAAAAAAAATTTTTTTTAGCTATTTCCACTTTTCTAGCAAAAAACGCCAATCTTTTAATTCAGTAGTTCTTACCTTTTTTGTTTTTTGGGGAGAGCAAATCGTATTTGCAAATCATATAATTTGTAAATTATATAGGAATAATTCGTATTTGTATTTGCGAATTTCTTATAGCATCTTTGCGGACCCTTAGGGGCTTCCCAGAGAGAAAAAAAAACCCAGCTTGTAATAATTAAATTAGGCCCGAATGGGTGTCTCCAACATGAAAAATAACTTACCGCCAGAAAGAATAACGAATAAAAGATGGAACGCGAAAACGTTTAAATCGTTCATAAGTGAGCAGTACACCCGCATTAGCGGCATTACACTTCACTACTATAGCTTATAAAACACAATGGAGATTTTTCGTGTAGATAGTCAAAATTCCAATGGAGTTAATTGAAATTAGCACAAACAAATTTCGGAAATTTTACGAATATAACCACAAAATCATAACGTAGGTTAGCTCAGTTGTTATCGCTATCGGTGCGGGAGGTCTGGAGTTTGATTCCCGGGTTGGTCAAATTGGACACAGTGCCGCCAACGGCACGCCACCGCTGCTACGTTTCTTCAGAACGGTGTCGTCCAGGCGCTAAGCTGTGGAGATGGGCCCAGGCACTCGTTGCATGCTTCGGCGTAAAGCGGCGAGAAGAACGAAGATTTGATTTTTGATGTCCGACATGAGACTGAAACTCACCTATTATCTCTCCATGATTGAACTTCCTCTTTTCCTTTGCATTTATGATACCAGACCAAGGTGGTCGCTATCACCGCTAGTGGAAGTAAAACCGCAATAAACACAATCAAAAGAATAGCTTGAATGTCTCCTGAAATTGAAGGCAAGTCACGTCAATAATTTGAATCATTCAGCATAATGCGTTTTACTTTTTGAATTAACGGAATCAAGGTTAATTCAAAAAGTAAAAACTTTGTAGTTGGAAAACGTTGCTTCGAGCTATTATCCCTCATCAGCCGCACTTGCAGGATGCATTGTAGGGTGCATTTTCGAAAGTAGAAATTTGTTACTTTTGATTGTAAGGTTAGTTACAATATAAAGAAATAACAACCTAAATTGAGAAAACGTATCGTATGTTAAGATGCAATATTTGAACCTATAACGACTTGTAAAGTAATACGCTTCACAAGCACCAATTGGATTTTAGTACTTTTAAGCTTGGTCCGCAATCACGCAAAAAAAATTGCAATACGATGTTAATAGCTAGCCTTACCTTTGCTTGCATTGATAGGTCCACTGTTAACACTACCTCCATTTCCAGCACTCGAACAGCTCGGTGGAGCCCAGCCTGCGTTGCAATGGCAGTTGTACAAATTGTTGCATACCTGTCAAATAAACCTGTGTAAACATCCCACTAAATTCACGAGATCTTCGACCAAAAAAAGCCATACGCCCACACACCTAATCTAGGGCCTCGTCTTTGCATTGCTTATCGCTTATGCGATTAGAGCACTTTAACAGGAGTGAAAGACTATTTTGTTTTAAGGTACCAGAAACAAAAAATATTACAAGGCCCACAAATTTATTTTTAATATCTTTCTGAACTACTCTGAGCTCTTTTGATGAGACCTAATAAGTTCGAAACAGTGGTTGACCGGAGATTGAGTACGCACACACAGTTTTTAACAGCGATGCTTTTTATCACGTATCGTCAACATAGCAATCAAAATATAGGGATGAAAGCAAAGATTACGTGATATTAAAACTAATTGTTGCATTATCTGAGATAAATAAGAAAACTGCAGTAATAGATCAGATGACTACCTAAATACTTTCCAAGGTCGAAAACGTAACAGCATGCGGTCGCATTACGAATTTGCCAAGTTCGTATTTGTAAGATTCAATTTTCTCAATTAGGAGTGGACTGACAGCAAATAACGCAGTTAATTAGTTCTTACCCCTCTTTGATTGCATTTGTCATTGCAAGTAAGCGAACTACTGGGAAGATCTTTGCATACACCTTCATCGCAATACTGAAACATACAAGTACGAATTCTTTATAATCCAACCACATTCCTTAACTGACTTGGAAAGCTCAATCAACGTAAAACTCAAAATGTTTTGTTGATTGAACAGACTATTCCTTTGCAGAAAAGCATCATACTCAATTACAATAATGATTATTGACGTGTATCAGTACCTAAAAGAAGAGCTTAGCAGCTCAGACGGACGAATGGTAAGAGCGTCCGTCTCTGGAGCTGTAGAATCGGGTTTGATTCCGAGTCGGGTCAAACTAATGACTTTAAAATTGGTATTCACAGCTTCCCTGCTTGACGCTCAGCATTAAGGGGCAGTGTGGATAATAAGCCGGCAAGTTTACTAGTTGTGCATTGGGAAAGATACAAGTAGCCGGCAACTCCTACGCGAGCTCCTTATAGCGCTTTGATAGCTAGCTTGTAATAGGAGGATAAATATGCAACTAAATAAAAAAAACATACAGATTTTTATTGTTGATCAGGCACTGTATAGGACATTTGCTTATTTTTGAGCTCGGAGCAGACCAAAACAGCCTACAAGTGATTTAGCCAATGTACCATAACGCTGTAACGTAAGACAAACACCTCTTGGTAAATCCCTTCTGCGCAAATGCTTTCGGAAATCAACCAAAGTAAATATCGCTAATCTTGATTTGTACAATGCAATAAGTGCCCCTTCGTCATTGTGCAAAAATAACATAAAAAACACTAAAATTAAAAAGCAATAAACCAAGCTCAGGTGTAATTATTCTAGATCTAGCCATTTTCTAGATTGATATTTTTGGCCTTATGATGGGACATGGTCTAGCGGTACCACGCGCAGGTTACAGATCCTACGTGATCGTTCAGTTCAAGGCTGGAGCCAATCGCATTTGACAAGAACAGGGTAATTGTTGACCCAAAGAACGCAAGCTCACTTAGCAGTTTCCCTCAAACACTGTTGAATATTTTCTTCAAAATAGTGGGAAAACAACCTTAGTCATTCATTTCTTCTTTAGGTAAAAGCAAGGCTCAATCTTCTCTGTCAAATGCTTGATAAACATCAGTAGTTAGAGCTTATATTAGAAGATAAAATCACTTCAGCCTGCAGACAGTGAACACTGTTTTGACCGACCAGATCTCATCAGTGCAGTTGGTGTTACTGACCTTTACTAAAGGCAATATATACCTGAGAAGGAATTGTGGTTCGAAGCTATGCCAGTTACCAAACCTATACTGGAATAGTTACAAACAAGCCAAAAATCCCTTCTAAGGTACATATAGCCAGTGGCGCACCCAGAAGGGGTTTGGGGGGTCGACCCCACCCCCCTTGAAATCAAAACCCTTGTTTTTAAACTGAAGTGTCCAAACTGTGCAAGTGCAGTACATGCTGTGATTTCAAAACAGCTGTGACAGAATTTGCCTCGCATCATACTGAAGCCAAATCGGCTTGTTGGTGTAGTGGTAAAGACATTGTTGTCAGTGCCGGCAGGGGCGGATCCAGGAGCCATTTTCCCACCAACCATGTTCAAACATGTTCTTGATGAATACATTTTTTCCGTAATTTTGAATCTTTTCCATAACAATAAGCCTTACGCCCTCAGCACGCATAATCGAAAATGTACAAACAAAATGCATCATATTTGGTGAAACACACAAATTTAGGAGCAAGAAATTTAAACAAAATTAGCCTAAAAATTGTTCAAAAAATGCTAAAATGGCCACTGCAGTATGTAAATTTTCAAAAATTTTCCGGGAGAGCAAGCCCCCGAACCCCCTTACAGCCATTTTTATTCTCAATATGCTTCAAAATAATTCTGCTCGAAAAAAAACACGCTTGAAAATATAAATTTGGGTGCCCCTCTCTGAAAATTTCTTGAATACCTCGCAGACATGACATTTTCAAGGGATTTTTACGCCTTTTTGGGGTTTAACGTCTTTGTATTTAGTTAACACTCAACCTAATTCAAAATTTTATCCCCCCCACCAAAATTTTTTGGCTCCGCTACCGAGTGCAGGATCTAGTTTCTTTATAGAACCCCCCCCTTTGAAATTTGCTGGGTGCGCCCCTGTATATAGCCTTAAGCGAATGTCGGTAAGGCCAACTGCACTGATGAAACCTGATAGGTCGAAACAGTGTTCACTGCTTGCATTTCTGCATACATACTTGTGCTTTTGCACTACAGCCTGTTTCGCCGTAGTCGGCTCTTCAGGTGGCATAAAATTTTTTAATCAATTTTATTGGAATAAAATAAACTTATACCACTTGAAGAGCTAACAACGGCGAAACAGGCAGCGGTGGTTTTTTAAATGTAGTGATATTATTTTATAAATTTCTTCTTTAGGTAAGTACAACTCACCTTTTCTTTTCCACAACTTGTTCCTTTCCTTACCAGTCCAATATCCGTAACATCATTATCAGTCACAGACGAAGCAATTGTCTTGCACTTAACCACATCTTGACCATTATTAGTTGATACTGAAGTAATATATTTCGTTCGGTCGCGACCAATAACAGGTGTTGTGCTACCACCCTGGCATACCAGCTTCCCACATTTGGCATTTCTAAAGAGATTTTTGATTTGCGATGAACTCACAAAAGATACTTTCGACTTTTAGTGAAAGCCAAAATATAACAGAGTCGATTGCACTAAGCATTTTTTCGGGACGGTTCTACGTTTAACTAACCTATTACTGTGTCACTTTCATCAGCGGTTAAATGATAAACCATTTCCTCGTCTACGAACGTTCGGGTGAAACGTATGCTACGGTTCTGGCTCTTGCATTACAGCAAGTTTAGCGAAAGTCTGCAATGTTAAGCTACAAAATACGCTATCAAAACAAGCGATGTGGAAGCGCAAGCGGTCATATTTGAATGTAAGTGGAAGCGCGAAAAGTGTGCCACTTCCGCTTCCACATCATTTAAAAGAGCATACAGTAAATGACTTACTAGACATTACTTCATTCACTTTATTAGATATTATTTTACAATGCTAGACTCGCATGGATGCCAGATCTCATCATTAGGCCATTACTACTCTTCGCTTGACTTTCAGACAGTACTAACGTAGAATCGCTTTTTCTCTCAGCTTTCTCTAACCTTTGAAATTAAGCAACTAATTTACCAACAGCGCTTAAAGCATTAGTTGACTCTTTTCCAATTATAATCATGTCACAAAATAGATGGAATGCTGTGTATCAAACATTTTTCCACTGAAGGGAGTGAGCTTTGTTGCAAAGTTGCAATAAAACACTCTCAGGCAGGAGCGTATTTAGAGGGGGCAATGCCCCCCTTTTGACTCTGCCTTTTATCAGTAAAAAAGAACAAAACCAATGATGCCAAGTGACTAAAACATGCCAGACTCATTGGATGGTTTCTGTAGCTTACGGCCAGGGGCGGATCCATGGGGGTAGGATAAGGAGTATGCATCCTCCCATCAGCATTTTTTTTAATGTTTTTGATGTATACAGTTTTTCCATAATTTTGAACCTCTTCGATAGCAATAAGCCCTACGCCTTAAGCAAGCACAATCGAAAATGTGCGAACAAAAAAATGCAATACATTTGGCGAAGCACTCAGAATTAAGGTCAAAAAATTTTAACAAAATTTGCGTGAAAATTATTCAAAAAGCACTGAAATAGCCGTTACAGCATGTAAATTTTCAAAACCTCTCCGGGGAGCATGCCCCCGGACCCTCTTAGGGCTTTTAAGTTACGGTTTACGCTATCGGCTACCAACGCACTGGTCGTATTTTACTATCAAAATTTCGGTGAATCTGTTTGGAAGGGGAAGCTGTTTGCAAATGTACCGCTTCCACATCCTTGGTTAAAACGTTGGAATTTTTGCTTACAATAAACAAAAAACAAAACATCAATAGCGCGACTAACTTGTGAAGCTGCAACATTTATGTTAAAATTTGCTAGTTATTTGCACAAATGTTATTTTTGAAAACTTAAAAAATATAAAAGTTTGCACCGACCGCAAGTCATGACAGTATGGTGAGTCATCTCACTGAAACGAGAAAATCGACCGAAAAATTAGAGTTTAGTGCTGGTTTGCATGCTCTAACATTTGCTGTTGTTGTTTGATGTTACAAGTCACTTACTCAGCTGAGCAGTTGATGTAATTTCGCTGAACATCAATTCCACAATTGCCGTTCTCATCGCCGAGTTGATTGACCAAAGTGTAGCAGGAATCGATAGCAGACACAGTACCTGTATTGAACACTAGACTTTACCCTGAGTAAAGAGCAATAACTGAAATTAATGCATTTACTTCAATCCTAAACTTGAATTTACGAAATTCTTCAAATCAATTATTTTCTTTCGCATTCCTCATTTCAAAATCCAAACACAAACAAAACACAAAAAGCAGTTTTTCAAGGTGTTTTAGAGACCCAATACGAATCCCTAAAAATAACAGGGCCTCTGGAACCAGGAAAATATTTTTTCATTTGGGTCCATGTAGGTGTATTTCGGATTCCTACAGGTTTGGCACATGCACCTAAAATTTTTCTTAAAAAATCTAAAAAGTGTACGACAAATCACCGGAGGCTGAAGGAAGACAGTAAGAACAAAACAAAACAACCAAAAAAACAAAAACGTTTAAAGCGCCAATGTTGTTGTGTAATTTGTGGGTTCGGTACTATACAATTGCAACACGCCACACTTACCAGCACCCCACACAGAAAGACATTGCAGATCGTGTGTTAAACATATGCCGTCAAAACACAAAGATCCGCTTCCACATGGAGAACCATTCAGTTTGTATACATCTGCAGGACACTGCAACAACACATTAACATCAAAAACTGCAAAGCGACTCTTGCTTGGAATTGATTTTCAAGAAGAGCACTTCCTTTGTCAAGTCAAAAAACGAGTGCATACTGAAGGTTCATGTTGTCCTGCTGCAAGGCTATTTGCAAGCTACCACAGCGATAAAACACAAATAAGTTTCAAGGTTTATATTTGGTCCACTCCATTTCATATTTTTAAAGCTACGTTTGTCAATTGCAGCATAGTGGCATGTCTCTTCGTAAAAATGACGATGTGCAATGAAAATGAACTTTCTTGCTTGTCGAAATAGCACGATAAGATAGGAAGTCAAAAATCGATTTTTGATGGGCATACATGAAACTGACAGCATTTTTAGTTTTTCCTCTTTATCCTGTTGCAAAAATACCTTAGATGTGGCCATGCAAAGTACCTAAACTCGTAAAGAAGTTGGTTTTGCTTCTTTCCTATTTACTTGTTGCTGAGAATTCGATCAAAGTGTTTATTTAAAATCAAATCTTTATTTACATTTATTTCAAATCAAATCTTCAATATATTCCCGGTATTACAAAGAAATGTGTAAAGAATGGCGGGCCGCATCTCCACGCTTACAGCCTGGCAATACAGCTTTGAACTGCAATGAAAACATCGCAATGCTGGCGAGCTGTGTCCGATTTGACCGGCCCGGGAATCAAGTCCCTGACCTTCCGCATCGAGATCAATGTCGTCACCACTACGTCATCAGGCCGGTAACAATGCAAAATCAAAGTTTTTATTACATCATCTTTTTAGGGAAATTCCAAGGAAATTCGTTAGCGCCGAAATCGCTTACGAAGGTGAAGTGAATTTAGTTCATGGTTCATTACATAGTACAGAAAAACCTGCTTCCTTGCATTGTTTTTCATTGCGAATTTTGTCACAGTTTTTTTAAGCTGACAGGAATCACAGGACTAACTTTTTATTAACGCTGCCACTTTTACTGCTATAGCAACTTTAAAGACACTGATGACTTATAAAACGACTTATAACAATACCTTCGCCAGACTCATCATGTCAAAAATGCCGATGTCATAGATAATACTTCATATGAACGCTAGCTTTTGACTGATATGATTCACAAAAAAAAAAAACACCAAAGGGTAAGTAAAAAACACAAAAAATAGTATAAGCTCCAAATTGATACATTTTACGGTTTTTATGGCAAAATGATATTAAGTTTATTATATTAGTTTATCCACTTCTTCTAATGGGTCTCAGAAAAAGCAGTGGGCAGCGTGAAAGAACAAACCACTTGCAGAAACACTAACGTCAAAACGCTTTAATGCACCGTAACATAATATGTCCGTTTACAAGCAGAATTACAAAACCGAGAATAAAACAATTACGATATCAACATCAAGCAATGTATCGTGAAGTGCTAAGGGAGCAAACTCCTCCTATGCAGTTGTAATCGAACACCAGAAGAGAAAAACGTGTAAGAACGACGAGCAGATTCTTATTAACTGATTAGTCAATGCGCCAAACCAAAGTGTAGCTTTCAAGTTTACAATTTAACTAGAAATCAAGACTATTTCTACAAAAATACCAGCGAATACTTGCGCTACCAGCAAACAAATGCGATGTTTAAGAGTGTGAGTAATGCAGGTGTGGACTACCGATTTGCTATAAACATTAGGTACCAAAATACACTCAAACGGTATCGAAATATCAAAATATAACAGCTCCGCTTAGTTTGGCAAACCTGAAAGCTCATGCCTCGACCAAACACATCGCAAAATGTAACATTAAAACCACAGTTTAACAACTTGTTACTTACATATGGCGAGGAGCCAGTACAATACTCGGAAAGACCACATTCGTTTTCGGCTTCCCTACACACATATCCTGCTGTACGATAGTTGCAGTTTTCACAGCAGCGACCTTCTGCACACTTGGCAGTAGGCTGCAAGGTGCAAGTTTGAGGATTGCAACATTGTAGTCGGTGCCTGAAATGCAAAATTGTGGTTGCTAAATCAACGACATGGCCTAGCGGTACCGCGGGCAGATTACAGATCCTACGTGACGAATTCGATTTATAGCTGGAGCAGATTGCATTTGATGTATATACCGGGTGACTGATTCAAAGAAAGCAAACTCACTTCGCAGTCTCCCTCATTTTCTGTTCAATAAAAGCAGCAAGTTTTTATCCCAATTAACAATTTTTTAAGGAAAACGCATGGTCCCCAAACTATGACCTTGCAAAAAAATGGGCCTGTAGGGACCGAATACAAAAAAAACTAATGCCATCCCTGATTTCCCTGATCTAAATCAATGCTATTATTTTGTTTCCATAAGTTTTTTCCAATCCAATATGTGCGTGAGGCAAAAATCAAATTCTACGGCTTAGAAATTAAATTGACCGCAACAATTCAACTAAAAACTGAAATTGACAAATCGGAAATTGCACTGTATGTTTATTACAGCACGTTAGTCTTAAATCTTCATTTCAACAAGCTCACTAACTTTTCAACCAACATATTATAGGATTTAGCATCGTGGAAATGCATAATGATATATTAAATAAATTCAATGCTTATTGCAGCAATGTTGGAGGTTATCTATTAAAGGTATTTCCGCCGAGCTAAAGCAGCATATTAATATATAAACATAACAAGTTATTGACAGAGATATTACTTCCGCATATGGCATATTGTAAATATTCACCTAAATACACTATTTTCTACCGTTTCAAAAACTAGCAGTAGTATTGCCTTTTATTTCCGCACCGTCAACACCATTAAGAATACGATAAGAGAAGGAAATATAAAAACGGTATGAAAAAAAGGAAGACGAAACGAAATGATTAACATTATGGCTATGGCATGTACATAGAAGAAGGAGTTAAAAAAAAAAAACAAACGTGGGCATGGTTGCAACGTCCAGTCCAACGAAAAAGATCTAAATGTTTTATACAATTCATTCCACTAATCAATAACGAATTTTTATCTTAAGGCTGCATTTTAAGCTTTTTTTACTATTAACTACGAGACGCAAAAACGTCCACAGAAACTGTCATGTTTAGATGAATGCAGGTTATTGACCACACATGCTGAACATAGTGCTTTTATAAGTAGATTGAGTTTGTCTGTAATATTTAAATATCTAGCATTATGTCACTACATACAGAGGTTTTTCAAATCGAATTTCAGAAAAAAAATTCAATCTGATATCCTCAATCAATTACTCACAAAAAATATCGATACCATAAAAGACGCGCGATTTTTGGAGATTGTTTGTATTCCCACAAAATTGTATTGTCGTTACGACTTACCCAGTGCAAGTCTCAGCAGTGCCACAATCACATTCTTCTCCTTCTTCCAAAATCTCGTTCCCACACTCAGGTCCTCCATAGATAGTAGTAGGATCGGGATGATTCGACAAACAGCTGCCTAAGCCCAACTTCAAGTTTCTTTCTAAATATGCTGCGCTGCAGTTGGACCAAGCTCGCACTGGAGTGGAACTGAAAATAATTTGCAAGCGTAAGAAAATGCCCTAATTAAAGCGTCCTACACGAGTGAGATGTTTCTCAAATTTTAAATATGCTGAATTATTCAAGTGCAGCTAATAAAGACGCGGAAAAACACTAGTGCCAAAAGCTCGTGGAGATTCAATAATTTACAAAAGATGAAAATATTAAACAAAAAAACAACAACTGAGTAAAACATCAAAATAAACCGCACAACTAACCCTAGAGCTGGCGCCATGAGACAGTCAATATTCTTGGCACATAAGCAATCCACGCTGTCGTGTTCCATACCAAAGTTGTGTCCCATTTCATGGGCAAGGATAGCTGCAGTGCTCAAGACACCAACTCTCCCATCCTGAAAAACACTTAATTCATAAAGTTTGCTTTGAAGTTCACTTTGAAACAGAAAGTGGAAGTGGAAATACACAATCTGAAACCCAGACGCGGCACTGCTGGTACAAATCGCATGCATGCATAGTTGGAAATTCTGAGTCTAAAGTAAAATTCGACGAAAATGAAATGCTAGAAAGTTACCAAAGTTGATTCAGAAGAAGTTGAAAAAAGGTATTTTTATAGAATTTATCGAGTGGGTAGCTTAAATGTACAGATTACAGTATCAAATGCCAAGTACGAATTGAAATAAACTCGCATTAACCTCAGAATATCCACTCACTCAATGCATTTCAATACTGTAATCATGTACAAAGTATAAAATTACAAGTTATAATATAACCACATATGTTGCTATAATCGAAAAATCGGATTTACATTCGAGCATAATATTTGGTTAAAGTTGAGTTAAATCTAAAAAAAAATTCAGACCGACTTGCGCGAACTCAGGCTAAGAAAAATAGCAACCACCTCAACTAGGTAAATTAATGCTTACTGCTACATGCTTCACGATTGTACATAAAATTACTCAACAGTTGTTACGAACAAAGAAAAAAAGCATTAACTGTCCACCACATTTCGCCCTCTGGCATGCAGCTTTGTCTGACGTAAGAGAAAAACGATGGCTGCACCATTTTTAAAAAAAAATATTTGAAGCCAAGACAAATTTTGAAAAAAATATTCACCATTTTCATAAACAAAACTTCCCTTGTTACTAAGTTAATCACTTCTAATGTAACAACCGCACTTAAACGACGAAAACAACCTGGTCTGTAAGAATAAAAGTGGTTCGCTATTGCTAACCAATTCTTTTTAAAGCAAATAACTTTTGCTTTCAGAAAAAATCAATTTAAAAGGTACTTATCCCATAACTTAAGCTCGATAAAAATTTTCAATTTTTAAATCCAGCAAGCATAATCACTCTGATGATGAAATTCAAGCTAATCATCTTCTTTATATAAATAATCGATATCAGAGATCAAACTTGAAAAGTTTCAACTAAATACACATGTCATGGTGACTATACCAAACACCACAAAAACCAGATAAACAAAAAATCGTTGAAACAAACCCACTGGCAATGTTGTCACAAAAACTACCACTAATCTTAACCAGTAAGTGCCAACGTAAGTTATATACTTAAAAATGCTTCCATCCATTAAATACTCCGAGTAGGTAATGGTGGACAATCAACATTGTTGATGAAACTCAACATAAGTAGCTTAGTTGCACTACAGAAACCGGTAACGAATCAACAAATGCCGAGGAAAGTACATGTTTTGTCCTAGCAGTAGACTGTGGCTAAATGCTACTCAATTTTTCCGTGATTGACGAAAATGAAATGAAATGTTGTGTGGTTTTATGGCGCTTTATAACTACTAAGGTCCTTTAGTGCCAGGACTAAGTTTTGTCAAGAATTCACAGACGTATTTTATTCTCTGTTCATTTCATTCTCCGCGCTACACTTAATTGCTGAGCGCTTAGCAAGTGTAACAGCACATACTAGTTTTAAAGTCTTTGGTTTGACCCGACTAGAATAGAACCCAATCTACCAGCTTCGACGGCGAACGCTCTTACCACTAGGCCATGGCGCTGGTTTTGACAAGTGCGCAACCTTTTATAGTACTTCGTCGTTTTGTAAATTCAATTAGCATGGAAAGTAGCTTTCAAAAATGGTAAGAAAAAATTACTATCTTTTCGCTAGGATTGCGCAGGCTTTACTGCCACTGCGTGACTAAATAATATTGCGAAATTTTCAACTTCAAGGCGATCATCGACAAAAACCCACTCTATGACGTCACGCTTTACCAAATGTATGACGTAATTTGTTTTGAAGGTGAGACAAAGACGCGCTAGTTTTCTTGGAGATAAATACATTTCTCGCTCTTGATACAATAATTATATTTCTAGATTTGCTGCCAAGGACCTATAGCTACCAGCCACACGGCAAAGGATATGAATAATAATTAAAATACGCATTATGACTAGCATAATTATCTAAAAACTATGGTAGTTTGAAAATATATTCAACCAACTAATAGCAACTAATAAAAAAGCTAACGTACGAACAAATTCAAAAATTTACAATAGCAACTTATTTCTTAAATGATGGTTAACAGCCGAGTACAAACATTGCACCCGCAATTATTTTGCTAAAAGCAAAATTCAATAGTTAGTTAATCAAAAAAAGCTATAATGGGACAACCGAGTGGTCAACAAATAAACAATTCTAAATCGACCTATTAAAAATAAGTGTATTCCACATTTCGCAACAAGCCATATTTGATCGTGAGACTGCGAAAAATTTCTCTCCAGAATTTTTTCATGTCATCAGCATCGCTGTTGCACCACTACTCTGCACCAAAGCTGTATTACAGTGCTCGTAATCTCTCCCCAAAAGGACTGATGCACAATGCTAACGTCCAAGCCACATTGCTAGCTGCAGTGATTATCACACCAGTAACAACGCACGGACAATGGTTTACGCAAGGGAGGCTTCTACGCGCGCGACTCTTCCATGTATCTTTCGACACACGTCAAAAGCCCCTATCACTCAGATTCTCTTAAAAAAACTTGCTTTTTATGGAAAATTTTCCATATCCATCCCCCGCAAAACAAGTTACAAACGTTTCAGTGCAAGTTTGCGTGGACATGAACAAATTTCAAACTCTTACCTGATTAACCCCGCCTGATCGACTTCCACACATAGTCTTCACAGTAGCCATGCCTACAGTTCCTCCGTCAAAATTACCCCCAAATAGTAAGTGAAAATTATCGGCATGCACCCACGGTGATTTGTTATTTCCTGCATTTTGACTTCTGCGTTTCAAACGGAATGCAAGAAATTCATCCAAAACCTAAAGCAAAAGATTTGCCTTACTTTGTTATTAGCCTATCATCACAAAGCATTAAAGAACATGAAACGACTTAATTCCAGGGCTAGGAGGATTTATCATTCCAAGAACCGTTTGATACGATTTTTCCTGTTACGTCTGTGCCACTTCTGACAAGACCGGTCGTGCCTTGATCGCCTGCCCTACTCTTGATCTACAAAAAGCACAGCACTATTTCCGAAAATCTCCAAAATGAGAACAAGAATTTAAGCTTTCGCTGATTTGTATGGCTTCCATACTTTTAAGACACTACAAGCACAACACTCAAGCAATAGGTTTAAACCTTAGAAGCATGCCACAAAACTACGTACCTCTTGTGCCATAGTTGAATTTGATATAAAGTTTGTGTGGTTCCACACTTCAATATGGGAAAGAACTATTCGCACATTTAATTTTTGGTAAAAACCGTCAACCATATTTACAATTTCTTTAATGCGATTATCAAGTTCAATTCTGTCTGGAAAAACTCGCGTCTGTAATCAAAGCATTCGAATTAAGTAAGATCATCACTACCAAAAAATCCCAGCGGCAGAAAATTAGACTAAGAAGTGTAAATTTATATTATACACTTACAACAAAACGGCCTAAGATTTCTGTTTTCGATAAGCTGCCATAAATCAGCTTGCAAAGATGTAGCAGCACTTGTAATCGTGTGAGCGGTTGCCCTTGCATACTGCACAACGCATTACTAATATATTAGAGAGGGCGCCCAGAGGGTTTATTCAAGTGAACGATGGCAAAAGGTTTGACCACATCAAAACTTGCACACTTGCGGGTAATTTCAAAATATTTATTGTTGCCGGGGTGGATCCGGGGATTTCACCCCTAAATTACCCATTTTAGGGGGATCAAAAATGACATTTATTCAAGTGAACGAAGGCAAGGCTAAAAGTTGTGCCAAATCACGCGTATTAATGCACTGAACGTCAACATACCGATGACAGCAGTTTTATTCGGGGTTATTTCCTTCAACTAAGGAATTTGGAGACAGCAGGGAAGCAAAAATAGGCTGATGCGTTTTTATGAACAATGATGGCAAGCTTACATAACTTGTAAAAATCACGCATTCAAATATACGGCACTGAATATTTAAAATAGCAATTTTGCTTCCTTAGTTATTCTCTCGGCAGCAAAAAGAAAATGTCAGTCGTCCTTTTAAAGCAATGTCTTTACATCTCTCTAGATTAAGAGCCAAGAAATTGGTAAGACCAAATTAAAGCAGGACGAATAGATTACTATTTTAAATCAGAGTGGAATAAGAACATGGAACAGTTAGAATAAGCTATATCATTAAAATATTTATCTTTAAATTGTTTTTTACGTGCTTTGATTGATATATTCTTTTTCAGTAAACAATTATTGCTAGCAGCGGAAGCATTGATGAAACTAAGTTATTATTCTTTTACCGGAACGTTGCCGGAACCAATTAGATGGCCGAGTAGATAAAGTGTCTGTCTCTGGTGTGGTCGACTCGGGCTTGTTTCCGAGTCGAGTCAAACCGATGATCCTGTAATTGGTATTGACACCTTACCGGCTTGAGGAACAGTGTGAAAAACAAGTCGCCAAAATCGCTTTTTGTGGCGTCGGAAAAAGCACTCACAACGGCAACTTCTACGCAAGTTAGTTACTCAACGCCAAGCACTTATCCGCAGAGCTGGAGTCTCGGCCAAAATTTTCGAGATCAAGACGAGACTTTGACACCACGAGACTGAGACTTGGAGCAAAAAGTCAAGACGAGACTGGAACGAAACGAGGGTTCTCAAAAGGTCGTGAATTTTTTTTACCGTAAATGTATGACATTCCGACGAATTTCTTTATCCGGCAGGACGTGGAAAGTCATGACAGTTGTCTTAATCCGCGGTTGAGCGCCTGGGCTACACAGCCTCGCAGTGGTGGGGAGTATCGCAGCGGTGGAAAGTTGACCGACCCGGGAATCGAACCCCACACCTCCCGCACCGATAGCAATGTCTTAAACACTGAGCTAACCGGCCGTTTTTTTCGTAAGCCCACATTGAAAGCTCTCAAGACCGAAAGAAAAAAGACAAAGACCCTAAGTTGAAAGCCAATTG